>JAUKNK010000119.1:625000-1112500 GCA_030765055.1 Mantis religiosa | reverse complement strand
GTTCCAGCAAGAGATATATTTTATCAAAGCAATTGACCTAAAACACATACATTGCTGTACAATCGCTATACAAATACAATCCAGTTATATGAAGCCTATAGAAACACAAATATGTGATTAAAAATGTCCTTGTTGTTTGTGAGTATTTTACAGTACTGACACTATTTTTCAAATTGCAAGTCACATTCTTGTCATTATCTCTTCGTAATTAAAGGAGATCGGAATTTAAGGGTCATCACGAAGGACCTATTTCTAAAACACATGAGTATCTCTTAAGGGACACTGGGACTGAAATTTCTGTTTTCTATATTATTATACTTGGAAAATTCAGACTTTGGACACCCAGTCGGTTTTATATTAGAAAATACCACACCAGTAATTTCTGAACATTAGTTTTGAAGGAATTAAATTTTCATTTTTATTTTAATTAAAGTTCATGGCAATATTAAAGTTAATGCATGTTCTTCAATAACCATGTTAGTGGACTAGTTCTGCTATTTTTTCATTGATACACACTGATATTCAAAATGTGCTGATTATTTTAACTAATGCATAGTCTTCTATTTAAATTACTATTTACACTATGGATTATACATAGTGTGCACTTTGTTCTTGAAATCTTGCAAATTTCTTTTGCTTTTACAAATATAGTTTGAAGTGCAATAGCATGTTCATCTATGTCCATTTGCAAATGAGAAGCTGAAATATTAGATGTTCCTCAATGACCAACTGTACATATGAAATGGAAATCTGCTCCCAATCTTTGGTTTTCCATCTAGCTGCACTATGTTTTCTTACAGCTTCTTTATTTTCGTTATTTAAATTCACCTTCTTATGCCAACATGATGAAACAGCATGCATTATGCTGTTTCCATAGTTCACAATACCCTATACTACAGGAAAAACAAATAACTTGCATATACGCCTATTTCATAATTTAAAACGAACTGTACGCAAAAGCACATTTCTCTCATGGAAGTCGCTATTATACAGTGGAGCAAACACAGGCAGTCAAAACAGGAATGAATCTGCAAGTATTCGCAGAGTTTGTTGCAAAGAACATAGAATAATCACATATATTCGGAACTGTTTTGTATTTTCTTAGGTGCTAAAGCCTCAAGGTGTGCTGACGACCTTTTATATGACATTTATGTTTGAACGTTTCTCATTAAACGCTTTGTATTGAATACATATTAATAGTTTACCAAACTATCTCTAGATAGCAGCACTAAGCTATGGCACAAGTTTTGAACGCAATGTTAGAGAAAAAGCTGCCGAAAAGCGATCAGAATTGGCATAGTGGCTGAAGAGGGCGAGATGAGCCCTGAAGCAGCCTTGGGTCTAGATACACCCTAAAACCACCTAATAGTAGATCAGAATTGACAAAAACAGGACATCGTGGTGGATAATGAAGAAAGGTGGCATTTAAATGGCGACGCCCCGAACTTTTAAAGCCTGCGCAAGACATTTCAAAATAGTGGAAATATAAAAGTCTAACCATAATTCAATAAAGAGAGGTTTGGGAAACAGTTGTATTTATAAATCTAAAATTTGTAATTTAGGAGACTTTGGAGCTATTGTTCAGTCCCTGTGTCCCCTAAAGCGATATTTTCATATTCATTTGTACCTACTAGAAAGTTAGGAGTAAGATATGTTTTGCAAATGTTAATTCAAATAGGGAAATAACGTTTGCAAAATAGCTTATACAGAGTAGAGAAATTTATGTTAGTGCAACATCAAGTTTCTTTAGTATATACGAGGGACGGCTAGTAAGTCCCAAGCCTCACAAAAAAGACATTAATTATTTTTCTCTTTATTTCTCAACATAATCTCCTTAAAGCATAATACGTTTGACATATTGATTTCCTAATTTAATTAAACTATCTCTGCAGTTCGACTTATCGCGGTTCTCAAAATAGCTCTTTACTGCATAAAGCACCTGTTCGTTGTTGTGAAATATTTTTCCACTAGGAAAGTTTTGGAGGTTCGGGAACAGGAGGTAGTCACTGGGTGCTAGATCAGATGAATATGGTGGATGTTAAAACAATTCGAACTTTAATTTGCACATTTTTCCCATTGCAATAACTGGTCGATGTGCAGGAGCATTGTCGTGAAGCAAGAACACTTTTTCTTTGCCAGATGAGGCCTTTTGCTTCTAACCTCATCACTCAAACGTTGCAGTAAGCTTGAGTAGTAGTCACCAGTGATACTTTTATGCTTTTCCAAGTGGTCAATAAAATTAATTGCTTGTACATCCGAGATACCACTCGACATAAGCTTGTTAGCGGACAAAATTGAGTTAGTTCACCTGGGGCAATCCACAGTTTGACTTATTTACTTTCTAGAGTCTAGTAGTGTACCAAGTTGCATCCATGAAAATAAATTAAAAATATTCACTAGGATTTTTACGGTAGATCTCCAAATTCTTATCAGAAACGTTTTTTTTTTTCAACATTTGATTAGGTGTCATTAAACGCGGCACCCAACTTGCATAGACCATGTGAAAGCCCAGAACATCAATTGAAATATTACCTGCGCGTTCTTTTGATATGTGTACAGCTTCTGCTACCTCAAATAACTTTAATCTGCAGCATTACAGTACTAAAACATGAATTTGTTCAATGATCTCTGGAGTTGTGACTTCCACAGAGCGAGGCTCATCACTACCGTACGTCCCATTTAAACTCTGCAACCCACGTTTTACTCGTTTTATATGAAGAAGCAGAGTCTTTCAATATACTGTCAGTTTCCTTCTTGATTTGTTTAGACGTTAAGCCTTTCAGTTGGAACAGTTAATCTCTGCTCATTTTTCCTAATCCTCCATTTCCGTGAAACCTATACACCTGCCCTGAGTAAAACGTTTTATCAAAAAACTGAACAAGCTACTGACCTGTAACTATGGACAAAAGGTGGTCTAGATTTAAACTATATCATGCTATCCGACAAACTGCCCCAGTGCCGCCATCTGTATGTGAGGCCCGGGACTTATCGGCTTACCTCGTACTTAGGTATATGCTGTTGTATTTAATTCGGTTCAGAATTCAGGAGCATATTACACACCTGCATGGTGAGTAACGGCTACAGAAAAAAGTGCCAGACTTCTTATTTGCTTATAGGAATCGAAATATTTGCATACTTTTCTCATTCGAAATCTACTTCGCGCAGAGCAGTGATCATAAGGCTACCTACAATATTCTTATTTTAGGGGGCGGTTAAGTAAACGATAACACCCACTACCTTCTATGGAAGGGAAAGAAGCTTGCCTCACCATCGCTTTCACCCCATCTTCCCTCACAGAGGTTTACATTAGAAATGAAGTAGCTTAGGGACGGTGTAGTTAAATCCACAACCTGACACTTATATATTAAAAAATAAAACCAAATAGTCGCACTTGATTTTCGTTACCGTCTTCCTGCTTAAACTTGTTGAGATTTGGTATGAAATAACAATAAACACATACAACAAATTTCTTTGCCACTTTCTTATTCAGCCATTTCTGACTCAACTTTAGAGCCATGATCATAGATTTCGTGTAGTTATAAATTATGTCTAACCTAAATTAAACTGATATAATGGTAATCTAGATATATCGTAATTGTACTTGCATATGTCAAGTAATAGTTAAAGCACTATAGATCTCTGATACGTTGTACGCTGTTACACATCATCAACTACGTCCATGGATTAGGTTGTAATAAACAGTGGTTTCAAGTTCAGCTTCTTAGTGTTTCCTAGGTCAAATGACACATTTCCCTCCGTTAGGTGTATACTGTATATGTGAGTATATTCTTTTCTGGGTGCTCCAATGTCAAGAAACTTTTGGCTGTCATGATGTCATATTTCTTGAATGATTTGATAATTAAAGTCCTCCAGATGGAGTGGTAATATCGGGCAGTTCTCAGGTTAATGCAGAGTGAGTTAGAAAGCCGTATCCAGGTAGCTGAACCAAAACGAGATTCGAACTGAAGACCTCTGGTATACTACGCAGACACGTCTCTTCTTCACATTTAGGTGGTTAGGCTTCTCTCTACTACCGTTCTGTTCACGTGTTTCTACTGATTATGCCTACATGAATGCTTTTGTCTCCTATAGCAAAAATTCCAGCTCATAGTGATATCTACATTGCTTTATCTGTCTTCGAGTTAAAAACGTTCAACTGATCAAAGAAATTTCATCTCTTTGGTCACTATTCGATCTTTTTTCTCTTCTTTGCTGTAAAAACCTATGGTTCATGGAGCAGCTGAATTAATATAAACGATCAGTTGGGTTTCCATCGTTGTCATTTTATTAATTTTCCTTTAACAGTTCTACAAATTCTTAAGATTTTGTGGTTTTGTTATACTTTCAACAAAAGTATCATCCAATGACAAGGAGTAAGATTCAAATTTAAAAGGGAAATTAACATGATCGTATTTTTCGCCGAGTTATATTCAAAGACGCCTAAATCTTAACGATAACTTCTGTGATGCGCAATGGAAATATACCGTATTCTAGTCCCATCAACCTTAGAGCTTAACTGAGTAGTTTTAGTATAATATTTTTCGCCCAGGCAGTTAATACCAAGACCCACAACTCCAGCTTTAAAACATAAACACTGTAAAAATAAAAATGGGTGATAAATGAGCACATGCTGCCATCTACCCGTAGAACAGATGCAGCCGACTAGACCGAAATAATGCCATCTACTGGTACAAAGTGGAAAGAGAGGAGGCTCATTTGTCCTCGCACTGGCGCATTTCCCTCAGCACTAACGAGACAGAGGTTAACATCTTCTGTTTACCTCTTTATAGAAATCCTCCTACACTGAGGCTGCTGGCGGAACATCCTTCATGGTCACCAACCAATGTGCCAGTGAAATATTTTAGGGTACTTCTGGACACTCGACTTACTTAAAACGCCCACATCTGTCAGTCTGTTACACTTGTGTTTGTCACTATGGAAACTTTTTCCTTTACTCAACAGGCGTGTAGCGGTTAGTTATGAATCCTCCCCGCTGCTTTACACATATCTAAGAACTATTTACGGGTAAGTTTTGAGGTTTAATCTGTACTTACACAAGTTTCATTGCCCGGTCAGTGTCATTCGTTTCAAAATTTTAAAGAATTCATTCCCATGGCTCTCCATTCATACTTCAGTAAATTATTAATGTACCTTTTAGTTGAGATAAAACAGCACCCACACCGCTTTGTTGTCTCTATTTTCAGTTTGTGTTCAGTAAAGTATTCTAAATTACTTTGCACTAATATGAAGGGGGCTCGTTATACCAACACTTTTACATTTTCTGGTAGACTAGATGGCGGGGGGGGGGGGGTAACCGGAGATCCCGGAGAAAGCCCGCCCCAGACCCGTGTTGTCCATCTCAAAGCCCACTTTGCGGTCGCCTGGGAACGAATCCGGTTGGTTACCAATAACACATATAAAAACGAAGGGTAATCATTTTGAGCCTGAGAAAAATAATATGGTCTTATTGGAAAGTTCAAGTTATTCAAAAGTAGCAACTCGTTCGTTCACCGCGGAAACAAATGTGTTTGACAAAAACTGTCTTCTAACGAGATCTAAATTGCTTGCATTGTAAGAGACTGTCCATCGTTCTCCATTAATGGATCAGGACCTGTATGCCGCAGTACGTAAGTACCATATGTGGTATTGACAAGTTTTTTTTTTTTCGAAATGTGTCTTTTGGAGATATGCCGTGGTGCCGGCTCTGCAGCGCAGATGGTGCCATGTTATTCCTCACGATCAAGCGATCCCGAGTTCGAATGTCGATAATCGGAATTATGTGGAAGGGGCTCGTTCCAGGGTTTTCCCTTATCCTGAAAAATGAATGTCTTCTAACTCTTAAGCTCTATGGACGCTGGACTCCTTTGAGCATAATTTCACGTATTTCTTTCATCGCTTGATATGACTTATATTTGGAGGACGTCAAATTAAAACACACACGTAGCTGTTTGTAAAATTTGTGGCATCACAGTGCCTCTAAACGTATTTAATTCCATTGAAATATCGCCGTCGAACATTTTGAATGGAATGCTATATCATTAAACAGGGGCTAATATTAATCAGAATTTGTAGACTCCTTTCATAGTGTCAAAATGTTGCAAACCAATCCGATTAATGTGGAGGGGATATGATAGATACCTTTGTGTTGAGTCAGCTATAAGATGCTGAAATCAAGTAGCAGGTTTGTAAATTTGGCAACATGTTCTTTGATTTTTTCGGGTATCTTACACTCCTTGTTCTCTTTCTAAAATTCTTTCCTTTGACATGCAGTATGTCTCATAAACATAATTTTCAGTGAAACTGTAGAGTCAGATTGTTGGTTGAAAGCAATACTTACCTACTATAATTACCTAGCATTGATAGTAAAGGATAGTTTAAGGGAGTGCCTTTTCTTGCCTATCTAGTTACTTATATATTTTTATTTGTACTTTTACTTAAGCAAGGCCTTAGGTTTTGGCGTTTTAAGCCATTGGAGTAGCTCTGGTTTGAAGTAAGTGTGAACATTAAATTGTATTTTAATAGTTAAATGTTTCAGTGTTTATTGCTTCATTGCTGTGTTCAAAACAAGCCGAACTACCACTTGTTCCCCAAAACACCCCATTTGGAACACACAGACAAGGTTTAAGCTTTTCATAAGAAGGCTATATTGAACATTTCTAGAGCCCATGTTGGAATAAAAAATCTCATTTTCATTCCCATACTTCTAGAGCATGCAAATGCCTTGATGGTGGTCGCTTTACACTACATTCAGAATTCACTGTTATTACACTACATTCAGAATTCACTGTTATGGGTGTCACTAAAAATTATGAAATTAATAAGTTCTTAAAGTGATCCAGAATTAATTACATAACCTCTTTATATAGAATACAAGAGCGTTATGTGGCTATGAACATCGCTTGGCGAAGCTAATTGTTAGGAATTTGCAAGTGAAAACAAACTAGTAGCAAGCTAGCCCGATCTGAACCACCGAAGTTATACCTTCTGCAATTTTCTCCATTTCCAACGCTCTGGAACGCTGCTGAAGTTTCCAAAAGCTGTAATAAGCGAATACTCTAGCATGTTGAGCGACCCTCGCAAAATGAGTGAATGAACGAGTTAGTCAATCCGTTTCTGGTACGACAAAGAGTCCTGTTTTCCGATTGAGTTTGGACCACCTCGGTGACGCGTAGCAAATGCTATTACTGAAACAGATTATAGTCGTCGTGGGTTAGACTCCCCAGCAAGTGATATATCCGGAAGTAGAGTATACGTAGTGCCGAGTAGTATGTTTACGACACGATAAAGGAGATGAGGTATTTCGAACCAGTTCACGTTAGTGAAGTGATAGAGTAGGCCATGGTAAGATTCATTGAAAGATGAAATTGGTGACAGTGAGCGAATTGGCAGTTTAAAAACTGTAAGAAATCCCAACATTTTAAAATTCACATTACCACCTGAGAGACCATCACAGTTAAAACTTAATGGAGTGACAAACAACTCGTTGTAGTCAGATATCAGCGGGCTTCCCTGTGTATCGTCTATAAAACGAGTAAGGCGTGTGGTAACTCGAAGTCGCCGTGGGAAAGGACTGTGGAAATATCTCTAATGGTCTTAAAGCAAAAAGACATTCCTTCCTTCACCTCCATCTCGGTTACAAATCAGTGAAACGTTGTTCCATCACAAGGCTGAAACACATCACACGTATTGAGATTGACTAGACATGGTTTTTGTTATAACATTAAAACACTGAATTGAGAAACCTCTCATTTTTGCTATTTTTATAATCAACAGTGTGCTCAAAATAGGCAGCTGTTTAACTTCTGTTGAAAATAATGAAATCGTTGAAGTTAAAATGTTTAACTACGTAGTTATTTCTCAGGATGGTGTAATTGATGCCTCAATTAAGTGTTTTAGTGGTATAACATAAAGCATGTACTTTCAGAGGCATTGTTTGATTTTAGATAAAACAGTTCAACACAATTCGCAATTATTAGACATAGTTGATGAGTCTATCGTCAAGAACCTGTCAGGTATTAAGGTTTTCTTGTTTTTATCCAATGCGTATGATGTCATGGGCCACAAATGTTGCTTTGTAAATAAGAAAAATATGGATTTCTTGGGAAAATCAATCATTTGATAAATCCATACCTAACAAAGAGAAAACATAATGTAGAATTGGAGTTCCTTGAATCTTTTCTTTACTTATCGCCCTCCAACGTTACATCATATCGGACGATGAATGGAATGGCTAAATTGATGCTCAAACGAGCCCGAGATCCATGGAGCTTAGAGTTACCCGACATTCATTTTTCTGGATAAGGGAAAACCACGGAAATGACCGTATCCAGGTAACTCGTCCTGATCGAGATTCGAACTCGGAACCTCTTTTACCTGAGGCAGACACTCTACCACCACGCTAACGAGGCGGGCTCATTGGTTATGTTATATTTGTATATTATAGACTTTTAGATACGGATTGAATTCCTAACATTCAACCCGTTACAGAAATTCCTGTCAAACCAAAAGAATAGATTGACGATAAGGCTTTAAAGCTTTAAGGCTTTTTATTTATAACTTATTTTCCTGGTGCCGGTAAAATGGACCCGGCTTACAGGCTCTAAATTTACATGGGTTTGCCATTCTGGGTATGGTTTTTTATTGTCTTTGGGATTCTTCTAAAACCCATACGGCGACCTGTTCTGAGGCCGCCGAGAACCAGTTTTATCTCGTTATTTGTCTATGTCCTTCTTTTTCTTGTTTTTATATCTACATATTTACACTGCGCTTATCTTGCGCGCGCGCAAACACACACACACACAAACACACACACAAATACACACACACACACACACACACACACACACCCCTGAGCATACCACATACGTCCCAATATCGCACGCTGTACAGACTTGGCTATGTACAATATTTACAATGTTGGCACTTAAGCTGTGCGGTAGCGGATAGCTGACTCCTGGGCTGCCGATGATGGCGGCCTCTGCCGGGGAGCGTGGCCTGAGCCAGGAAGGGTTGGGCGCGTATAATTTTGCAGTCGTGTTGTTTTTTTACTTTTGTTTTTCTTCAATATGCTTTGATTCTGGCGTGTTTTCGGTGCTTGCGTTCGCCTTTCCCAATATTGTGTATGGTGGGGTTTTGATGGTTTCGGATGCGCGCCCAGGTGTAAGAGGCACGTTTGTTGATGGCCTCGTTGATGTAAGGGACGTGGGTCTCTTGGTGAATGGTGGCAGTAGTTTTTGGATAGGTTTTGTAGGGTTTGGAGATACTTTAGGGCGGTGTTGGAGGCGTTGGCCCAGACCACGTAGGCGTACAGGACGACGGACAAAATAAAGGATCTATATAGGATGATCTTCGAGCGCAGCTTTAGCTGTTTGCTCCAAAATATGGGGGCACACATCTATAATCGCTGCCGCCCTTTGTTGGCGCTATCTTTTACGTGGGTAGTCCACTGCATCGTGCGTGTCAAGGTCACGCCTAGGTACTTGTCCTGCTGACGGCAGTGCAATACTTGACCACCGACCGTTAGGTCCATTGCCAAAGGGCGCCGCTTTGTAAAATGTATAAGGTAGCATTTGTTCGCATTAATTTTCATTTTCCAGTCAAGAAGCCATGAAAGGAATCGGTCAATGTACCGGTGCATCACTAAAAGTCCATAACGAGGATTTTTATGATGGCTGTACATTGCAGTGTCATCAGCATACATTGCAACTTCGCATCTGGCGTCCACGGGGAAGTCATTTGTGAAGAGTATATACAGGAAAGGTGACATAATAGCCGATTGTGGTACGCAAGGCTGCATCACTCTCTCCTTTGAGGAGGAGCGACCCACTTGGACGTAGAAGCGCCTGTTTTTTAAAAAATTATGCAGCAATGGCAGTGAATCTTGGTGGCCGTGAAACTCTCGGTGCAGCTTGTAAATCAGGCCGTTTAGGAGCATTTCGTACAATATAGTATTTTGATCACCTGTAGATATAACAAGATTTATGTCACAAATAATCAGTACTATTTACCTAGAGAAAGTACTGCATTTCACCAAATAAAAAACAGCTGAGAGTATATTCTTTTCTGGGGGGTTGGGCTTCGCTGTCAGGAAGCATTTGGCTGTAATGATGTCATATTTCTTGAATGCCTTAATAATTAGTCCTCCAAATGGATTGTTAATGTCAGGCAGTCCTCAGGTTAAGGCAGAGTGCGGAAAAAAGCCTTATCCAGGTAGCTCAACCAAAACGAAATTCGAACTCAAGGCTTCTTGTGTACGAGACAGACACGTCTCTTCTTCACATGGAAGTGGGTAGGCTTCTCTATACTCCCGCTCTGTTTACGTGTTCCTAATGACTATGCCTACATGAATCCTTTTGTCTCCTATAGCAAAAATTCCAGTTCACAGCGATATCTACATGTCTTTATCTATCTTCTAGTTGAAAACTTTCAAACTGATGATCAAAATTCCATCTCTTTGGCCACTATTCCATCTTGTTTCTCTTTTTTCTGTAAAAACTATGGTTCGTGGAGCAGTAATGGAGCAGCTGATACCATATAAGAGTTCAGTTAGGCTTCTTTGTTACCTTTTATTAATTTCCCTCTTAATTGTTATGCAAATCATTAACATTTTGTAGCTTTGTTATAGTTTCAACAAAAATATTAACCAATGAAAAGGTTTAATTTACAAAGGGAAGTAACATGATTCATTCATTCATTTCAAGCAGCTGGCGGCTGACTGAGGGTCAGCACGATGTGTGCCATTCGTGTACCTGTCCTACACGGACTTAACCACTTAATGACAGGAAATGTGGGGTTTTGCAGGTTGGTGGTTTATGATAATGTAGATGAAAAGAAGGGAGGTAGCCGTAGCTCCTCATGGTAGCCAACTCGGGTGCAACGCTATGTTAGCACCGCTGGTGTGATAATTTTCAGGAAGAGTTTAATTTAGAATGTCTATTAAATTCAAACAGTAATAATTTTAGGTTGAAATAAGTAATCGAATGTTACCGGGTGTGCCCGCATGCCATGCGGGGAAGCCGGTATAGCTTGTAGCGTCTTTCGGTTGTTCTGTAGTTCACTAGAGACCTAACCAGGGCGCTCTGATGTTGAGGCAAACTCGCGTAGAATTTTGTGGCCTGGCGCCTAATGACATCTTCCACATAGTGGAGAGATGAGACTTCATGAAGGTATCTCACGGGAAACCTCCAGCAAACAGAATAGATGGCCCTAAGACATCTATTTTGTACACGCTGAATTTGTCGCAGATTGGATCCTGCGGCCATGCCCCAGATCTCATAAGCATAAAGCATGATTGGAAGAATTAAAGCCTGAAAAAGGCGCAACTTAAGGGGTGTCGGCATTACTGAGCGCATCATGGGGTATAACGAAGCCGAAGCTCCGCATGCCCGATGAGTCACCTCCTGGATGTGACCCCGAAAAGCTAGGCCCTTGCCCAGCTTTACACCTAAGTATTTTAGAGAATTTGTCTCATCTATCCTTCTGCCAGAATAATTAAAGGCGGGGAGGTTGGCGGGAAAGTGACGCTTAGTGAAGAGTATGGCTTGGCTTTTCTCTGGGTTGATAGACAATCGCCAAAGCCTACACCAATCATGAATGAGGTTAGGTGTTGCTGTATTGGGTTGAAGGCTCTGCGTGCGTTTCTATTTGTGTTGTATAGTAACACGTCGTCCGCATATTGGGCTATGTTGACGTGTTGCTCCGTGGGGAGATCCGCCACATACACGCTAAAGACTGTAGGGGATAAGACAGAGCCTTCTGGGACACCTCCTCTGAGGGGTCGTCTGGTAGAAAGCTTTCCCGCCACAACAACTGTGAAATGTCTGTGTTTAAGGAATGAGTGTAAGATGTGTATCATGTGTGCAGGAAGCCCCAGGGTGATTAGTTTGTGTAGGAGGCCTGCATGCCAGGTGGTATAGAAGGCCTTCTCGACATCCAGAGATACCGCCGCAGTGAATGCCCTTTCCTGGAAACCCAGGGCAGCGGCCTCCACCAGACGGAGCAACTGCTGTGATGTCGAGTGCCCAGGACGAAAACCAAACTGATGGGGAGGAATAGCTTGAATGTCCCCCAGTAGGGGCGACAAGCGGGCTAAAACAAGCCTCTCGAAAACTTTCGAGAGGACTGACAGGAGGCTAATGGAGCGGTAACTGGCGGGGAGAGACGGATTTTTACCGGGCTTCAAAATGCAAATCACCCGAGTCTCCCTCCACTGCCGTGGAAAGTGGCCCAGGGCGAGACACATGTTAAAAACCCGAGTAAGAAAAAGAACGGCTTTGAATGGAAGATGGCGGAGCATGATAGGTGTCAACCCATCAGGTGCCGACGCTTTTTTGGGATTTAGACGCCGGAGTGCGCCCTGGAGCTCACTGGGTCTCATGACAGGTAGTCGGTCCGCCTCAGCAAGAGGACGTCGAAGGTACTGACAAACCTCCCGCTTGACGCGGCCAGTGAAGTCTAGGTCCTGGAGGTCATCTCGTGGCCTCATGGTCCTCTCTAGGTAGTCGGCAAACAATTTGCTTTAGCTTGGGGTTCATACACCAGGTCTTGGGTGCCTTGGATAGGGGTGTTTGGTGCTCCTCCACGATTCCGGAGTCCTTTTGCAAGCCTCCACGCCTCGCCATTCTCAAAATTAACTCGGGACATCAACTCCTCCCACGAGCGCACACGGTGCTCGCGTAGTCGAAGTCGAACCTCTCGGCGCAAGCGCGCGAGCAGAACCTGATTATGGCGAGTGCGGTGTCGCTGCTAGAGTCTGTGAGCCGCCCAAGAGCGACGAATGAGAAGATGGATGTCTAGAGGGATGACGTGAGGGTGTAGAGGTGCTGGAGTGTGAACGGTGAGGTTGCGAACTGTTCGTCCTACGATGGAGGTGAAGGAGGAGATCGCCGTCTCCAGGGTCGGTATATCTGTAATGTGTGGGTTAGGAGGTATGGAGTCATTTAAGCAGACCCGTACGCAATCCCAATCGACTTCACGGTTTTGAACCGCGAATTCATGACTGACAACCCGTAAGTTGACCTCAGCCACAACTGGGTTGTGGTCGGAATGTAAGGCGCTTTGTGAATTGAGTGATAAATGAAATGGAAAATGTTTGATGATTGCGAAGTCAATGACCGAAGGACGGCCTTGAATTCGCGGGAAATGAGTGGGTTGCCAGGGACCCTCTACTCTCAGTTGAGGATCTCCATCTATGATGCGGATGATTTCTCTGCCTCTTGCGTCTGTCCGGGGACCCGAATGCCAACGCGGGTGTTTAGCATTCAAACCCCAGCCATAATGACGTTGGGATTTAGGGCGAGGATGGAGAGATAATCATTAGCAATGAACTGTTGGCTAGGAGGGTGATATGCAGACACTATCATGACTTCGGAACCACCCAGATTCACGCAGACGGCAGTGGCTTCTAGGGTTTGAAGAGCGGGAAGCTGGACAGGTTTAAAGACAACCCCCCTCCTCACAAAGATCGCCGTGCTGCCGCCGCGACGGCCCACACGGTCGACCCTGAGGCAGTGGTAGCCGGAAATCCGGAAGGACATTTCAGGTCGGAGATTTGTTTCCGATACCAAGATGAGATCCAAAGCAAATGACCTCGCGAAATGCAGGAGTTCATCTTATTGACCATTGATGCCACTCGCATTCAAGAATGCGAATCTGAACGAGGACAGAGAGCTAGTTCGACCCGCCATCCTGGCTTGCGCGGCTTACTGCGGACAAGGCAGGCGCCTCCATGGCAATGACCATTCGGGCTGCAGAATCCGTGGTGTCAAAGAACCTCACCACCAGTTCACAGAGACGCCGGCCGTGGTTCTGCAGCAGCTGCTGCAACCATCCCAGCATCTCCGAGGCCTGTGTGGTGGGAGGAGAAACTTTATTTGAAGTGGAAGCTTTGGTGGGAGAAGGGGATGCTGAAGAGTGCCTGGGCGCCGGCCTACCGTTAGCCCGTCCGTCCCTCAGCTGGCGATCGGGTTTGGGAGTACCTCGCCCGCTCGACACCTCGGAAACAGACTCTCGCTCTCTGGCAGGGCGTCTTCCCTGCGCTCTATCAGAGGGGGTGGTATTAGGGGCTGTTTCTGTAGCCTTAGGTGGACGTGTGTGTTTTTCCCGTGATGCCGTCGGCAAATCCGCAGGCTTGCGCACCACCTCCGCAAAGGTAGGCACACCACGTGCTTTCTGAGTTGTACCAGAAGCAGCAGGCTGCACTGGTACGGTGGGGGTAGTTTTCTGCCTAGCCGATGATGGTGCTGGCGCCTTCCTAGAGGCTATCACAGCCTTCCTAGTCGGGCAGCCCCCGTAGCACGCAATGTGATCACCCTTGCAATTAGCGCAGGTGGTTACCTCAGTGATGGCACGCGGACAGATATCTTTAGAATGGGTGCCACCGCAGCGTAAAGTAACATGATCCTATATTTTCGGCGAGTTATATTCACAGTCGCAGATATCTGAGCGATAACGTCTGTGATACGCAATGAAAATTTACCGTATTATAGTCCCATGAAACTTAAAGTTAAACTGAACATCTTTAATATAATATTTTTCGTCCAGGCAGTTAATATCAAGGCTCAGAACACCAGCTTTAAAATATAAGCGCTGTAAAAATAAAAATAGATGTTAAATTAGCTTATGCTGCCATCTACCCTTAGAAGAGTTGCAGGCGACTATACGCAAATAATGCCATCTGCCGGTACTAAAAGGAAAGAGAAGAGGTTCATTTGTTCTCGCACTAGCACATTTCTCTGAGCACTAACAAGATGGCGGTTAAGATCTTCTCTATACCTCCTTATAGAGATCCTCTTTCACTGAAGCTGCTGGGGGAACGTCCTTCATGTTCAAAAGCCAATATGCCAGTGAAATATTTTAGGGTACTACTGGACACTCGACTTACTTAAAACGCCCACATCTGTCAGTCTGTTACACTTGTGTTTGCCTGACTATCGAAATTTTGTCCTTTACTCAACAGGCGCGTAGCCTTTGGCTATGAATTTTCCCTGCTGCTTTACACATATCCAGTCAGTCCCATTTTTGTGTACATATGTTTATTATGCAATTCTTTTTTCCGTAAACTTTTTTGTGCCGATGAACATTTTATTGTGGTTTTATTTTATTAGTTGCCTAGAACAATCCTTTAGCATTTTAAGAGCAATATCGCTAGGTAAAGAAATTTCTAAACATTAAGGCCAACAGGGAGGGAAATAAGGTAGAACCCTAACTAATTTATGGGTAAGATCGTCGCAGATAGTTTACCATTCCCCGTCTCCCGCATACTCTATCAGCGTTTCCAAGGTTCGCTATAATCAAGTTTTGCCTTCCGTCACTAACATTTAGCTTTTCTTATTTTTATGTTTTGAATACAAAGTGATTTGCGCTCTGCATACAACTAAACAAAAACGACACCATCGCGCATCTCTCACGCTCACAAATCATTTTACAATTAGTCCAACACCAAGGCACCTTACACACAGTCCGTATGACACTGTAGTTTCGCTTCCGAATCGTTTCCATTTATATCGGCCGCGATTAACCGCCCTATGTATAGGCCAGCGCACTTTAGCGAGAATTATATCGAAATGTAACGAAAAGTCTCGAAACTTGTGGACCTTTCGAGTTCCGAGTATTAGCAACAGGTGTAGCTTGGAGCCTTGGCCCTAACAATATGTATGTATTTGTTTGTTAGTTATCAATTTGCCACGTATTAGATTTAAAATTATATGTTTTACGTACTTAATTATAAATTTAAATCTGAATAATAATAACACAAAGGACTAAAGTATTTGTATGGTTTATATTTGCAACATACATGAAAAAAGGGTCGGATGGTCGCGAAATATTTTTTGATACTAGGGGAAGTGTCATTAAAAAGGTTGAATATCACTGCTTTAAAATAGCTGCACTAAGGTCCTGTGCCTGGTAATTTAGACTCAACAGTTTTTTATTGGTTGTTTACTAAAATTACAGTGTTTCATTTGTAATTCCAAGAAAACCCTTTTATTTTTGCCTTAATTATACTCAACAGGGTGTTTAAAATGGGAAGTTATTTAACTTCATCTGAAAATAAAGAAATCGTTGAAGTTAAAATATTTAACTAGTTATTTCTCAGGATGGTGTAATTAATGCCTCAATTCAGTATTTTAATTGTATAACATAAAGCATGTACTTTCAGAGACATTGTTTGACTTGAGACAAAACAGGTCAATACAATCAGCAATTAGCAGTTATTAGACATAGTAGAAGAGTCAATCGTCAAGAAAATGTCAGGTATTTGGGCTTTCTTGTATTTATCCAATGGGTAAGATCTCATGACTTTTAGTTATCCAAATACGAAATATATATATATATGGATTTCGTGAAAAAATCAGTCATTTGATAAACTCATACGCATCAAAGAGAAAACAAACTGTAGATTTGGAGTTCCTTGAAGGTAATAAATGAACGGATATAGGTCAAAAGATAGTGCAGTTGATATAGGAGTGTCAGAATTCTCAACCCTGGATCCGTTGTAGTTTTCAATCTGTATAAACGATATGGCATTATCTGTCAAAAAAGCACATATGTTTCTTTTTCTTGACCATACCAATGTGCTGATAAAGGGATCTACATAAAGCAGAAAATCAAGTAATAAATTAACTGTACTCTCAGTTTCAAGCAATCAGGCTAATTATAAGTATAAGTAGAACCACCGCTATATCATTCCATACCTATAAAAATACAGCAGATCTTTCCCCGCAAATCCATTATAACACACGCGACATAAAATATAAGATTGATGTAAGGGTTTTTGAAAGTATTCTAAACGAGAAATTAAAATGGTAGAACCATATTCAAAAATTAATACCTAAATTTAATTTTGTTTGCTTATTACAAAGATCTATTAAACATGAAGTAACCTTGAATTTCCAAAGAAATGTGTATTATGCAAATTTCCACAGCCTTATGTCCCATGGCATAATAGCTTGGGGAGCATATTATGAAAGAGAGTAAATACTTAAACTGCAGAAAATGGCAGTTAGAAGTATAAGTGACAAGGAATATCGGTCGTTCTGAACAGTTATTTTCAGAGAGCTAAATATATTGCCTCTTGGCTGTATATTTATACTGGAGGCATTAATGCATATAGAAAAGTTACAATGAGTTTGAAGAAAATCAAAAGCTTCATCAACAAAACACCTGACAAAAGAATGCATTGCATATTCAGTTCTGTAGACCATTTATAGCACACGTTTTTCTTTGTAGTTTAAACATATCTATGGTATTCTAACAATAACATTTAGAGACATCCTTGATAAAATAATACATAACGAAAGTCATTTTATGCAAAGAGCAGTTTGTAGCTCAGATTTGTTTTTGCCAATATCTTGCTCTCATTCGTGGAGGTCCTAAACTTAAACACATTCTTTAGTTTACCTACCTCTCATGTATGAATTATGCTATAATATAAGCACATATAAGTGTGCACTATTGATTATAATTAAACGTCACATAAGATGCTGTGTATCTTATTTAATTACATGATTTATCCTGTTGTATACTTTACATTTTCCTGCTTTTTTCCCAGACCGACGCACCAGAAGTGCTAAGGGTCACATGACTTGCGTTGTGCAAGGCCTATATAGGATGTGTGGAGCTGTTCGGTCACTGTATCCCAATGTGGACAAATTGGTATTCAATGAAAGAGGTTTTTTTTAATGCTCTTAAGAATGTTTATCTGTGTAGAAACAAAAACCTAAATTATGAGATACTACCAACAACAATTTTTTCTCGCTGGGACTCTGGGCTTTCCGCAGCGGTGTACTGTGTGACATTTTGACAGGTGTAAGTTGATTTTAGATGAACTGTACAAAGATGAAGTTTCATCTACGGTAATTGTTTATAATCTCCAATGTGACAGTTATTTAAGGAATGACGTGGCGTGTATTGATGCTAATTTCTTTGTTGTGCGATTTCATTAAAAAATTAGAGGAAACTATCCTTTGAGTGTTAAACAAATCTTTTATAAAAACACTCAGTACAAGTCTAAAACCTAAAACATCAAAAATGAGGTTTCAATCGGTGTTTGAAAAGAATAAAGGATTTCGAATTATGAGATAAGTTGCCAAAACTCCAGAAGACCATCACGTAGACATTGAGAGTAAGCACAAATGAGGCGACTTTAACGAAATATGCAGAGTGAAGTCTTGTGACGTATCATGCTCGTTCTCCCGATAACCAGCAGAGCTTGGTAAATATCGGCAGAGGTTGCTAATGGACAATTTACAGAAGGAATGTGTTGTATACTGTAGCTCTAAATAATTTCCAACAATTGACATCTGATATCAACATTCCTTTACTGATGTGCTACCAAAGCTTTTTCTTAACTAACAAGAAAATTGGAATCTTGAAGTCACATTTCATTTTTTGCACGTGGACATGTTCTAAGGAATTCATTGGTTACATTATTTGTTGTTTTAACTACGTCTTCCAACGTTAAGTCATAATCGGACGATGAATGAAATGGGTAAATGATGCTCGAATATGTCCGCGGTCCATGGGCTTAGATTTACCCGCCATTCGTCTTTAAGGATAAGGGAAAACCCCGCAAGAAACCTTATCCTGGTAACTCACCCTGACCACGATTCGAACTCGGGACCTCTTGAACGTGAGGTAGACTGGCTACCACCACGCTAATGAGACCGGCTCATTGGTTATGTTATATTTGTATATCATAGATTTTAGATACAGATTGAATTCCTAATATTCAGCCCGTTACAAATATCGAATGTATTCAAAACAAATCGCAGCTGATGATTTTTTTTTAATTTTTTTTTTATAGGGGCGGCCCCACACCCGCCGCCCCCGGTGACGATCGTCTCTGCCTTGAAGAGGCTACATCGTCTCCCCATGCACATGCAGTTAGTGAAGCTAAACGTGCAGCATGCAGAAGCACCCCGGTTAGTAACGGTTGTGTGATTGCTGGCACCCAAAGGATGCGAGCGCGTCAAGGGTATGTCCAGGGGTTCATGCATTGCCGGGGCCCTGCATGAATCGCTGGGTGTCAGTGCATGCAGTGTGTGTTAGTGTAAGTGCTAGTAGGGTGATATAAGTGGAGGTGGGTTAGGTTAATGTTGGTTAGGTAGTTCTATGCCGCGTATTGTTATACAGCTTAAACGTATGTACAAGGTGGGGGCAGAGGTCGACAGAAGTTATCGTTCTTTGGTCCTGGTGGCATCGTGGTGTCTGGCGGGTCCTTTAAAGTCCAGAAGTTGCAGGGTTGTGGACTAAGGAATGGCTTGGGTTACCCTGGCCAGGTGTACGCGTGCGTCAATGGCATTGATGTTTTCTGTGAGTGTTCTTTCGAAGAGGTATAGGGGACGTCTGTACTTTCCGGGAATGTCAGCATAAGAGCCGAGGCTGCTGATGAGTGGGTTCGAGTTGGGGGGTAGTTTGTCATACATGTCGGCGGCTAATTTCTTTATGAACTGCTCTACAGTGTGGATCCTTAGCTCAGAGTGTAGCCTGGTTTCGGGGGCTGTGCGAGGTACTTTGGCAATGTGGCGGAGAATTCTGTTCTGTAGTTGCTGGAGTCGGGTGATATATGAGGGGGCTGCGTAGCCCCAGACAGGGGCTGCATACGTGAGTATGGGTCGTATAAGTGTTTTGTAAATGGTAAGTCCAGCACGTAATTGTAGGCTGTTGTTGTGGTTTAGTAGAGGGTATAGCTTACGGAACTGTGCGGCTGCTTTGTTTCGTGCTGTACGGATGTGGTGTTGCCAGTAAAGTCCCTGGTCGAGCGTGAGTCCTAGTTATACTATTGTGGGTTGCCAATGGATGTTTTGACCGAACATGGTGAGTGGTGGGAGCTGATGAGCGGGGTACCGGTGGGATTTCCTACGAGTGAAGATGGTGGCTTGGGTTTTGGCGGGGTTGACCTTGATGCGCCAGTTAGTAAGCCAAGGCGTGAGGGTGTCCAAGGTTCTCTAAAGGTATCGGTGGATCAATTGGGGCTTGGCCGAGTGGACCATGTAGGCGGTGTCATCGGCGTATAGTAGTTTGATGGTGTATGGGGAGCTAGGTATGTCATTCATGTATAGGTTAAAGAGTACGGGCCCAATCAAGCTACCTTGGGGGACTCCTGCATGAATGGGTCGTGTTGTAGAGTGACTGTAGTTGACAACTGATCTGAAGGAGCGGTCCGAGAGGTAGTTAGCTATGAGTTTGATAAGTTTGTCCGGGAAGTGTAGCTCGGTTAGCTTGCGTAACAGTCCTGGGTGCCAGACTCGGTCGAAGGCTCGCTCAATATCAAGGAAGACGGCCCCGGTGGATCTCTTTATGTTAAAGCCATGTGTGATGAACTCGGTGGCGCGGAGGAGTTGGAGGGTGGTAGAGTGGTTGCGTCTAAACCCGAACTGCTCATTGATGAGAATGTTATGGCGAGTGACGTGTCTGTTTATGCGTTTAAGAATGACCTTTTCTAATAGCTTACTGATGGAGTTCAAGAGGCTGATTGGTCTATAGTTATAGAGATTGGTGTTGTCCTTGCGTGGTTTAGGAAAGTGGCGGACAAGTGCCACCTTCCAGGCGGTGGGGAAGGTAGAGTGTTGAAGTACGTAGTTAAAGATGCGTGAGGTGTACCTAATGGCTGTGGGTGGGAGGTGTTTTAGCGCAATATTCGGGATTTTGTCCGGTCCAGGGGCCTTGCGATTGGGTATGTGGCGTATGAGCCATTGAATTTCATGAGGGCTGGTGCAGCGGATTTGATCGTTTTGGTTGCGATTTAAGAACTGGCTGGTCAGTCGTTCGGTTTCGGCGGTGAAGGCCGGGGAGGAGGGTTCCTCGTTGGGTTGCAGGATGGCTAGTAGTGCATCGGCTAAGGCCTCGGCTTTTTCTATATCGCTTGAGGCGGTAGTCTGGTTTTGTTTCAGAGGAGGGAACGTCTGTGGTTGGCGGACTAGGCTTTTGGCAATGCGCCAGAGGGACTGGTGTTCGGGTTTAATGTCTTGCAGCGTCTGTTCCCATTACTGGTTGAGGGCTGCGGAGGTGGCGGCTTGGAGGAAGTGGTTTTGCCTGCGGTAATGGTCGAGGTCGGCTGGATGGCGGGATCTTTGCCACTTGCGGCGGGCCTGGTTACGTAGGCGCCTTAGTTGCTGTATGTCGGCTGGTAAAGATTGGTGGTGGGGGCGTGCCTGTGTGAAGGGGACTGATTCAGTTATGCCGTGTTTTATGGCGGTCTCGAGGGTGCTGACCGCTCGTTCTAAGTCTGCAAGGGAAACCAGGTTAGGTTCGTCCAGTTGTGAAGTGATTGTTTCTTGGAATCGATCCCAATTTGCTTTGTTATAATTATGGCGTAGCGGTGGTTGGGTTGAAGTAAGGGATCCTTGGAGGGTGATTAGCACTGGAAGGTGGTCTGAGCTGAGGTCGCTGATGACTTTTAGCGAGGTTCGAAGTGTGAGGTTGCGGATGAGGGCTAGGTCAAGAATACTGGGGGAAGCGTTACGTCGGGGGGGTATGTACGTAGGGGTTTCGGGCGGGCAGATGATGTAGTCGGAGTTGTTTTCATGGGCCAGGAGCTTAGTGCCTGCTGTGTTGTTGGTGTCGCAGTTCCAAATGGCGTGCCTAGCATTAAAGTCGCCAGCGATCAGTACCCGGTGGTCCAGTTGGAGAAGAGAGTCTAGGTCTGAGGGTTCTAAGTCATCAGGAGGGTTGTATACTGCTATGATCGTTGCATTAAGGCTGTTTAAGTTGACGCGAAGGGCAGTGGCTTCAATGCGCATGAGTGGGGGTGCCGGTACCTGGTGATGGGCTATTTGGGACCTAATAACTATGGCGGTGCCTCCGCCTCGGCCGATGCGATCGGTGCGGTAAACAACATCCCCTGGGATTTTGAAGCGGTGAGATTGCTGTAGGTGCGTTTCGCTGAGGAGGGCTATGTCAATGCTGTGTGCGTGGAGGAATTCTGTGAGTTCGGACTTCCGTCGACGTACCCCGTTCGCATTCCAAGTCATTAACCTTATCTTGCCATTGTCCATTTTTTTTAAGTTGAGATGTGACGAGTGGTGGTGTAACCACAGGGTTTTAGCGACGGCGCCAGGATTCCTCAGATAGGAGGGAGAGTCCTGGCGCTGAGAATAGCGCCAGGAAGTCCCCATGTTCCTCAATTATCTGTGGGGTATCAAGGGGCCATACTAGAAGAGAACGGAGAAAGGCAAGGGCCTGCTCCCGGACCATGTGCCATGTCACTGCTTTGTCTTCGATAGCCTTACGTAAGGGCTTGAGCAGGGGTTGGTGCGGGAGAGCAGCATGAGGTGGGGAGAGTGGAATGTGCTATTGGGACATATACTGGGGGGGATCCTGAAGGGGGCCGCCACAGGGGCAGGGGGGTTTAAGGGCACCGAGGGGGGGGCGGGAAGGATGTGGGCACCACTGGGGTCGTTGAGGACCAAAAGCGGAACACTTCAGGCTGGTGTGCAGTCATAGAGCTGGGGGCTGGGTAACGGAGTTGCTGAGGGCGTGGTCGGAGGGGTGCCCGGGCTGCGGCATTATCTCGGAGGACAGCCAGCTGTCGCGGGTACTCAGGGCAGGCTCTCCAGCGGGCGCCATGTCCTCGCATCTTGCAGAGTAGGCAATAGCGGTCTGGCGGTGTGAGATGGCAGGTAGATGATGAGTGCGGGCCCGTGCATTTGGGGCAGGTCTCATGGGGTACCCGGCACTCAGTAACTTTGTGTCCCCGCCTCTGGCACCGGTTGCACTGCACAGGGTACATTGGGGGCCTAAAGTCCTCCACTTGGACCCTGCAGTGCAGCAACTCGTCCAGCGCCAGCAGCCGGGAGCGTTCTTCATCGGAGCGGACCTCCACTTTGTACATGGGTAGTGGCGTCCGCTGTCGGTCGAAGCGTCGCAACTGCTGAACACTTTCGGCGTGGATGTCCATGTCCCGGAGAAGAGACCGGATGCTATCCTCGACCCCATTCATTATAATATGTTTGATTACTAGCCGGTGGGTGCGGCTGGTACCAGTGGCCGTCATGTTAAATGCAACCTCGTGGGTCTCCAGGTACCGCACCAGGTGCGCGTAGTCGCGTGGGTTCCTGGTACGGACGAGGAAGTCTCCGCTTACTGGAGCGTTTTTAACAATATACCCTGCGTTTGGGAACTCGTTGTCAAATGTCGTCAGTAGTGCGTGGAGGTTCGATGCGTGAGCTTGGGATATGTAGATAGGGGGCTGCAAGGTGGTTGCTACTGCTGCGGCGTAGCTGGCCCCGCTTGTCGACGGCCGGGCTTCCCCCGATGGAGGGGCCGTAGCCCTCGCTGCAAGCCGAGGGTCGCCACCGCGGGCAGAAGCAGCTGGTGCGGGAGATTGAGTAGGCTGTGTGGCTGTGCGAGGCACAGGAGGTGGTGTAGGGGAAGGAAGAGGGGAAAGTGGCCGGAAGTTCAAAGTTGGTCGTTCAGTGGGAAGAGGCAGCAGAGAGTCGACCGAAGAGAAGGAGGCGTTTGGAGTGGAAGGGCCAGAGGTTGGCTCGGAGATGTCGGGAGAGGGAGATGGTTGGGCTCCAGGCGCGGTCTTGCTGCGTGTTGCAGGGGGCATCGTAGGCGCGCGGGGTCGCAAAAGACACAGAGCAAGAGGAAGGACTCAGGACGTGCTTAATGCTGGTTACCGCTCTATGGAGCACGCCTGAGTAGAAGCCTATAGGGGGATAGTTAGAGGAAGTACAGAAGAAGAGAAAAAGGGGTAGTCTTCGGACTGCTAATAAGCGTGAAGAGCAGCGGGCCGAGCTCCGTGGGTGCGCCGTTACTCGTAACTAGTACGAGGGCTTTGGCCTTCCTCCTCGTCCGTCAGCCTACAGTGGCTTTCAGCGGAAAGCGTGTGAAGCAGTCGTTCGCCAGCGGGAGCAGCTGATGAGGTCCAGAGGTAGTCCTAGTCGGGCGGGGCTTTCCCCGTCCGGGTGTCATATGCCGCAGTACCTAGCCGCTTTGCGGCTTAACCTGCGAAATGAACTAGTAGATCCATGTTCTGCTGGGGTGTTTGAATTTGTTTACTGTTTGAAATTTTGGAATTTTGGATAGGTGTGGTATGGGTTGCCCCTCTTTATCGTGGGCAGCTGTACTTAATCGTTCTCCCTTTTTGGGAGACACGAATTAGTTTTTTGCCCCGTTTTGGATACGGGTTGTGTAGCGCTTGGTCCTTTGGCGTAGAAGTTGTTCCCAGAGTCATCTGGGGTTTTCCTTGGGTTACCCAAGGGGTCCCAGGACGTCTCTCGGCAGTCTGAAGGACGGCAAGCGCCTTTGATCTCTCGGGTCATACCTTCCCAGGGAGTTCACTAAAGGGTTGGGGTGAATTTGGATTTTCTCGTACATTGATCGTGCCCTCTCGCGAATGACGTCGACAATGTACGGGATCTGGGAGTGCTCATGTAGGATATGAGCCGGGAATCTCCAGCCTGTATCGTAGATGATGCGTAGTGCCTTGTTCTGCAGCGTCTGGAGTCTGACGAAAGTGGTATTAGCCACTGTTCCCCAGATCTCACAGCCGTACAGAATCATAGGCGGAATGATCGCCCGATACAGTTGGAGTTTGAGACGGATCGGCATGGTTGATCTGAAGATAGGGTATAGGCTCCGGAGTGCGACGTGTCCCAGCTGGACCTTGCCCTTGACGTGTGGAACGTAAGTTAACTTACGGTCCAGCGTCACCCCGAGATACTTCGCCGTTTGCACCCAAGGGATTCGACGGCGCCGTAAAACGAAGTTCTGCTGCAACCGGTTGGCTATGGTTTTCGCCAGGAGAATAGCAGAGCTCTTCTCCGGGTTAATTGCCATTCGCCATTTTGCGCTCCATTCGCCAATGGCCCGGAGCTGGGTTTGGATTTGCCGGTAGCTGTACCGTGTGTTCCTATTGACTGCGAAGATCATGAGATCGTCCGCATACTGACAGGTCTGGGTGTTGTGGTGAGTTGGGATGTCGGCCATGTAAGCTGCGAAGAGCGCCGGCGACAGCACGCTGCCTTCCGGTACTCCAGCGCCAATGGGCCGCTCGGTGGACAGCTTCCCCTCCATCTTTACTCGGAAGCTTCGGTTTCCGAGGAAACCGGCCACCAAGGAAATGTATGGGCGGGGAATTTCATGCTCCAGGAGTTTGTAAATGAGTCCTTCATGCCAGGTAGTGGCGAATGCCTTCTCCACGTCGAGCAGCACTGCTACCGTTTTAGACCTTTCCTGGAAACCCAGGGAGGCCTTCTCGGCAACCCGCAGTAGCTGCTCGGTCGTGGAGTGGCCAGAACGGAAGCCAAACTGGTGTTCCGGGATTAGGCCCCTTTCCTCCAGATGAGGAAGGAGCCGGGAGAGGAGCAGTTTTTCGAATACCTTCGATAAAACTGGGAGAAGGCTGATTGATCGGTAACTGGAAGGAAAAACCGGATTTTTCCCCGGCTTTAAAACGCACACCACGCGCGCCTCCTTCCAGATAGCTGGAAAGTGGCGCATGTATAGGCACGCGTTATAAATCCGGGTTAAGTGAATCACGGCTCTTCGTGGAAGGTGCTTGAGCATTTCCGCTGTCACACGGTCCTGCCCAGGTGCTTTGTTGGTTCTTAGAGAGTTAAGCGTGGTCGCTAACTCTCTAGGGGTAACGATGGGAATGTGGAACTCCTCGTGGTCAGGGGGCGGAGCTTCTAGGAAGTCCTCCACCACCTGTTCCACGAGGTCAGCATGGTCATCGTCCATTGGCTCTACCCTGGGTTGGAATTGAGCCTCCAGATAGTCTGCTAGCGCCTCTGCCTTTTCTTTCGACTCGTAGACGAGTCGACCTCTAGGGCTATGTAGGGGATGCTGGTATACGGTTTTGTCTTTCCGCAGGCTACGGACTATTCGCCATGGTTTTCTCTCCTGGAGATTGGTTTGCCTTAACATGTTTTCCCAGGCCTCTTTGCGGTGTGCTCTTAGGAGTCGTCTTGCCAGGGATTTGAACCTCTGGTGTACTTCTCCTATCCTGGGATGGCGAAATCTCTGCCACAGCTTTCTTACGGCGTTTTTAGCCCTTATGAGTTGTTTGATGGGTCCTGGGATGTCTGTGGGGTTTGGCGTGTCTATTGGGATGCGGTGTGTGTGAGCACGTACCGCGTTAAGGATGGTTGTGGAGAACTCCCTGGCTGCCGCCTCGAGTGACTCCACAGAGTCGATTCGAGGGCAGGCTTCCACGGAGTTTTGGATGTGAAGAATGGCGGCATCCCAGTCGACTTCATCCACCCAGTCAGCCGTTGCCAGAGCTGCGACGGTAACGTCTGAATTGATCATAACTGGGTTGTGGTCAGAATCCAGAGCATTCACCGCCGTGAGGTCCAGATGAAATGGAATGTTCTTGGTGATTGCGAAATCTATGACGTCCGCCCTGCCACGAGGCGGGAAGTGCGTTGGACCCCGCGGGCCATGCGCATGAAGGGTTGGATCTCCGCAGATGAAGCGGTAGATGCTCCTTCCCCTATCATTCTGGGTTCGGCTGTTCCATCCTGGGTGTTTGGCATTGAAGTCACCGGCTATGCACACTCGGTGGTCCAGGTTTAGGAGTGCCCTGTAATCCGCTTCATAGAAGGGATGGTTGGGCGGGTCATACACCGCCACAAGCACTAGGTCTGAACCGCCCAAGGAGAGCCTTATGGCGGTCGCCTCCAAGTGTTGAAGCGGGGGGATGGTAATGGGAGTATGGGTGATGTGATTTTTGATGAATATAGCTGTACCGCCGCCCCGCCGGCCGACTCTATCGGCTCGGTGGACGGCGTAACTTGGCAGGCTAAATTGTATACCAGCATGCAGATGCGTTTCGCATACCATAAGGAGGTCAATCCCGTGGTCACTTACAAACTCCAAGATGCCCGGTCTCTGTTCCCGGACTCCGTTTGCGTTCCAGAACGCGGCTCTCAATGTTCGCTGAGTTCTTCTCAACGCCATTTACGAGCTGGAGTCAGGGAAAAGGAGCCGTGCAGTCTGTTGCAGAATGCTGTGCTTTTGCAGAGCAGGGATGCGGGGATCTGTCAGTTGCTCCCTGCAGCGCCTCAGAATGGGGAGGGAGCGATGAATCAGTTCGGCGAACCAGGCAGAAAGCTCATGGAACTCCGCCAAGTCCTCGTTTGAGACGCCAGTGTCCCAAATCGGCGCAGGTGTTGTAGCGAGGGGTGCCTCTCCCTCATTGGCTGTTGAAGCCACTGTAGCTGGAGCTGGTGGAGGGGGGAGAGCAGTTGCGGCAGGGCCGCTCTGTCTCCCCGCAGGTTCTTGGGCTGGTTGCCCGGCCGTTGCTGCCGCAGTTGCCGGCGGTTTCTCCCGCCGGGCTGCGGTGGCCTTCTTCTGGCGAGGAGGCCGCTGTGGCTTTGCTGCAGATGCAGCTGGTGGTTGTTTGGCGGTAGTTCCAGAGCTTCCTGGCTGGGTCGCTGCCGGAATCTGGCTTGCCTCGGCCTGCTGCAGCAGCTGTTCCTGCTTGCGCAGCGCCTGGGCAAAACTGACTCCAGGCCGAACTTGTGCTGGCTCCCTGTTTGCGTTCCTGCCCTGTCTTGCCTGCACTATTCGCAGTCTAGCGGGACAGCCGCCGTAGATGCCTATGTGGGCCTCTCGGCAGTTGGCGCACTTTTTCTCCTCTCTGGGGTTCGGGCATTCGTTGACGTGGTGAGGGCCTGAACATCGTATGCAGGCGGTCTTCCTCTCGCACGCATGGCTCGAGTGGTGGAAGCCCAAGCACCTGTAGCATTGGGCTGGCCCCTCTCTGCCATGGTACGGTTCGATTCTGATCTTGGTGTTGTAGAGGTGGGACACCTCATCAATTTTGGGAAGACCTTCGCCCTCCTTCTCCACTATTACGAGGAATAGTGGCATGGGAGTCCTTACGGGCTCCTTGCCTTCCTCGCGGACTTGCTTGGTCAGCTGGACCACGGTACGCGGCGTAATGCCGTGTTCTTCCGCCAGGCCCACCTTTATGTCCTCCGGGTCGGTGTCAGAGCCAAGACCTCGGATGACTCTGCGCACCAGGTTAGGTCGCTGCAGCGAGAACGGGAGCAGCTGATGAACCAGCTATTAGTCTTATTTGAACCTCTTTCCGGCGCCTTTGGTTCCAAGGCATGCAATTGTATATCCCGATATTTCCGAAATTTGCGTGTTTAAACCAAAATTCTTCTATTTGTTAACCAAATGATCGTTTTCTGGCAGAGTTTGCAAGTTTACATAAACAAGCAAGGATAAGTTAACAAAATATTTGTGATTTATGTTCTGTAGCGGAGAATAAGCCGGTAGCGCTATCTGTTGCTAGTGTTGCGAGTTGAGACTTGCTCTCTAATTCTACTGGCTTGGCGGGAAGCACGAACTTCGCATGTTATCCATCTCCTATGATTAGCGGCTCGAGAAAAATTAAAGCACTAACATTCCAGTTTTTAGGTGCATTTCCTACAATATCGTATTTTTGATCGCCTGTAGCTATAACAAGATTTATCATGTTAAAAAATATCAGTACTATTTACCTAGAGAAAGTACTGCATTTCACCAAATATCGCTACTGAGACTTTACCGGAAATATATTTTTGGAAGTGTTTATGTTTTTGGAAAACCATTAGTTGAAGTAACATTAAACAAACACCTAAATTATTTAAGTTAATTGATAGAAATTAATAATTCCCTAACACTAACCCTGTTTAGCCTAAGGTTTTGTATAGACAGAGTCAAACCGAAAGATTCAATGCCACGGCCGCGATCTGTAACACGCAACTGCTGGTTTCCGTCCTGTCGAGCTACCATGGCCAACATGCCGTCATGACATTATATTCTTCAATAGACTCGTATATTTCCCCGGTAAACCACTAGGGGCTCTTGTATTCGAGGCACAGCGTTTTTGACGATATACTATTGTAAGTAGTAGAGAATATTAGAGAGTGTGACTCAAAACTAGATTTAGAAGGCGCTGCTTCACCATTCATAAACGAAACAAGACCGCAGTAAATTTTGACATTAATGTTGCCATCATAAACATTCTATACGAAACATTTATTGCAAAATAGGTACAACTGTTGCTAAGAGGGAAGTACGGAAGAACCAGAAAAGGGATACAAGGCACAAAAAAGAGTAAAAAGGGTTAAAAGAATAGCAAAAGAAACATAAACTGTCAACGCCAAAAATTTAGTTAAACACAGTCAAAATTGAACAGTATTTAAAGAAAGTATATGAAGTTCGCAGAAGTTTTGAGTAACAAAAAAAAAAGCAAACAAATCTCAATCATTTATCTCCTAAGTTATTCCTATCTAGGGAGAATAAAAATATGAATGAATAGATAAACAAATGACTTATTTAAAAATAAATACAAAATAAATATAGAGAAATATAAATAGATATATATATATATAAAAAATAATTAATTATTTAACAAAAGGCACATAAATAGCTAATTAGATAGTTAAATATATAAATACATAAATACATGCAAAAATATAACCAAATAGATATACCAATATGTAAACAGATGAATAGAAACACAGATAGATACATAGATAATTGGATAGTGAGATAAACAAACACTAAACAAATAAATAGATAAACATAAATAAAAGAATATAAAAATAATAATTAAATAATACATAAATAATGTTAAATAGCATAAACGTCGAAAAAAAACCAACATGTCGAATGTCAATTAAACATGACAATTTACTGTTGTCATCTTGATTCATATACAAATGGCGATGTGGCGCCCTCACGAATTAGTTTTGATTAATATTCCTCATTCTTTTAGATTTGTCCCATGATTTCATTTCCATCAAAACTGCGTAAAATTATCAGGATAGTTTTAAAATGTATATAAATGATATAAAAGGTATAGGGTAGAAAAAGTGTAGGCAAAATGAAAACAACATCGAAAATTCCTTTGTTTTGCAGCACTGCGAGCTTTAATAGCTAAACACATTATCTGTTTATAAACAATTGAGGATTGTGGAATGAAAGAATAAAAGAAGGCAAAGAAAATTGAACTATTTTACCCTCGTAGAAAGAGGTTAGGTTGTACTTCACTTAGTTCAAACTTGGGAAATGACAAATAAATTGAACAAACTAAAATGTTGCATAGCGTGAACAATGAACAGCAAATAAAATGTCGAATGTCAATTAAATATAAAAATTTTCCGCGAAGATCTTGTTTTGTTTACGAATGGCGAGTTAGCGGCCTCTAGAATTAGATTTGTGTACTACTCCCTGTTACTCCAGATTGTTTCTTCTGTGACTGCATCATGACTATAAACAAAAGACAAACAATAAATAATCGAAAGGTGTTGCATTACTTAAAACGCAACCAAAATATGGAATATCAAGTAAATATAAAATTATTATTATTTATTATTATTACTATCATCGTTATTATAATATTTTAATTATTATTATAGTTGTTTTGTTTTTGTTCTTGTTTATAGATATTACAAAGGCAAGTCGCTTTTCTTTTAATTTTCTCTGATGAAAATGCGTCGTTAGCTCTTTATCTCTTGGTCAAACAAAGACAATGGAGATTTAAAGTCATAACGGAGCGAAATGCTCCTAAAGCATTTTACTATCATATAAGGCAATTGTGTTTTGCTATATAATCCCGTTAGATCTATCAAGATAACTTGTGTCAAATGTTGTTGTCCATAAATATGAAGCACATAGAGGAGTAACAACTTTTACCAAAGTTTTGTGCAAATTTGAGGAAAGAAAGTCATATAAGTATCTTTTTTGTATACAGAGGACTTAAAAACATGTATTCCTAATGAAAGGTAATTCACCAAAATTTGGGTGAAATGCAGGACTTTCCCTAAAATAAATATGATGTACAGAAAATAAGCAATTATTAAAAAAAAACATTCATAACCACATGAATGTCTGGAACTTGAAGCTGATTTCAACGACTTCACGTCGGCTCAGTTGTATTTAATACAAACTTTCAGCTAAAAGATATCTCGTGAAGTTTCAGCCAAAAAGAGTTAGTGAAGCAATGCTAATTGTACGCCTAAAACCGTGACATTCTGTCGAAATCCGACTATATGCAGCCTTTTGAAACCCAAAAGATCTGATTAAAATGATCCCTTCTGAGAATGTAGCACGCGCTATGCGACATCATTGGAAACAATAATCGTCAAGCTATAACGGCAGGTGCTAAAAAGGAACCGTAATGCGTGTACCATGCTAACAGGTGCTTCCGAAGGTCGCTGTTTCAAGTGTGGTGGAGAGGCAAAGTGAAGCCAGGGGTCACGTGACCTATATTTGGAGTAGGTTAAGGAACCTCAAGTATGATAAAGGTGACTCCGATCCCAGGTGACCTCAAAGTGGGATTTGTGGTGGAGAACATGGCGCTGGGTGGGTTTCCTCCGGATCCTCCGGCTTCCCCAACCATCATTCCACCAACTGCTCCATCAATCATTCATCTGAGGTCAGATACTTCGGCTCCTTCGCTCTAGGTTTCTTTTTTGTTTTTTGTTTTTTGAAATTTACGTCCTCCAACGTTAAGTCAAAGCGGACGATGAATGAAATGGATGAAATGATGGTCAAAGTAGCACGGGGTCCAAGGAGCTTAGAGTAACCCGACATTCGTCTAGAAGGATAAGGGAAAACCCCGGAAAAGCCTGATCCAGGTAACTCACCCTGACCGAGATTCGAACTCGGGACGTCTTGAACGTGAGGCAGACGTGCTAACACCACGCTACCGAGGCGGGCGCTCGCTCTAGGGAACTCAAGCGCCACCTAACGTCAGCATTGACTAGAAAGGGAGAAAAAAGTTATTAGTATTGCTCTTATTTCTTTCACATATATTGCACAGACAAACTTTTTTTTAATTTCTCAAAAAGTCGTCAGTAGCTGTTTATCTCTTGGTCATGGGGATTTAAAACAATAACAAAGCGAGACACTCCTAAAACATTTTACAATTGTATATGCCGATTGGGTATTCCTATATAATCCCATTGGATCTAAAAAATAAATTTTGTTGAATGATGATCTTCATGAACATGAACCAGATAGAAGAATAACAACTTTTACCAACGTTTAATGCACGTTTGAGGAGAGAAGGTTGTCCTAGTGTCTTTTATTGGATACAGAGGACTTCAAAAAATATATATTTCTAATAGAATCTTATTGACGACTATTCGGGTAAAATGCAGATCTTTCCCTAAGTTAAATATGATCTACAGAAAATAAAAAATGTAATTCAAAATATTCGTATCGCCATTACAAAGATAGCATACATTCCAGAGATGTTGACAATATCTTGACAACATTGACTTTGTTCTTTGGAGTTGGTTCACCTGGTTCAATCCACTGTTATGACTCTTATTTACCTGCTAGAATCTAGTAGTGTATCCAAGTTTCATCCATGATAACAAATTAATAAAAAATTCACAAGGATTTTTACGGTCGAGCTACAATATCTTATCAGAAACAGTTTTTGTTTGTAACTTTTGATTAGGTGTCATTAAACGCGGCATCCATGTTACACAGACCATGTGAAACCACAGAACATCACTTAAAATATTACCTGCAAGTTCTTTTGATATGTTTATAGCATCTGCTATCTCAAATAACTTTAATCCGCGGTCTTCCAGTACTAAACGTTGAATTTGTTCAATGATCTCTGGAGTTGTGACTTCCACAGAGCGAGGCTTATCACTAGCGTACGTCCCATGTTAAATTCTGCAACCCACCTTTTGCTTGTTGTATATGAAGGAGCAGAGTCTTTCAATGTACTTTCCATTTCCTTCTTGATTTGTTTAAGCATTAAGCCTTTCAATTGGAACATTTAATCACTGCTCAGTTTTCCAAATCCACCATTGTCGTAAAACCTCTACACTTCCTTGTTTCAAATACCTTCATCCAAAAACTGAACCAGCTACTGACCGGTGACTATGGACGAAAGCTAGTCTAGATTTGGACCACATAATGCTATCCGTCAAAACCGGTACAGTGCTGCCATCTCTATGTGAGGCCCGGGATTTACCGGCCTACCTCTTTCTTATGTATATGCTGTTGTCTTTAATTCGGTTTAGAATTCAGGATCACATTACACACCTGCATGGTGTGCGAGGGCTACAGAAAAAAAATTCAGATTATTTATTTGCTTTATATGAATCGAAGCATTTGCATACTTTTCTCACTCGAAAACTACTTCGCGCAGAGCAGTGATTACAAGGCCACCCACAATTCTCTTATTTAAGGATGCGGTTAAGGAAACGATAACACCCACTGCCTTCTATGGAAGGGAAGGCTGTTTGCCTCACTATCGCTATCTCCCCGACTTCCCTCGCAGAGTTTTGCATTAGAACTGAAGTAGCCTGAGGTACGGTATAGATAAATCCACAACCTGACACTTATATATTAAAAAAAAAACACATATGTCGCACTTGATTTTCGTTACCGTCTTCCTGCTTAAACTCGTGAAGTTTTGGTATCTGATACCAATAAACACAAACAACAAATTTCTTTTCCAATTTTTTTATTCACCCATTTCTAATTCAACTTTTAGGTTCATGATCATAGATTTCGTGTAGTTATAAATTATGTGTAACCTAAATTAAACTGATGTGATGGTAATCTAGATTTAAGGTAATCGTACTTGTTTGTATCAAGTCCTAGTTGGAGCACTATAGATCTCTGAAACGTTATACGATGTTATACATCAACAGCTACGTTCATGGATTAGGTTGTAATAAACACTGTTTTCAAGTTCAGCTTCTTAGTGTTTCCTTGGGCAAATGACACCTTTCCCTCCGTTAGGTGTATACTGTAAAAACAGCTGAGAGTATCTTGTTTTCTGGGGGGGGGGCCCCTTCGCTGTCAGAAAACATATGGCTGTCATGATGTCCTATTTCGTGAATTACTTAATAATTATAGTCCTCCAAAGCGATTGGTAAAATTGGGCAGCTCTCAGGTTAGGGCAGAGTGCGGAAGAAAGCCTTTTCCAGGGAGATCAACCAAACCGAAATTCGAACTCAGAACCTCTTGTATACCAGGCAGACCCGTCTCTTCTTCAAATGGCAATGCGTAGGCTTCTCTCTTCCCCGCTCTGTTTACGTGTTTCTACTGATTGTGCAGAGATGAATACTTTTGTCTCATATAGCAAAAATTCCAGTTCATAGCGATATCTACATTGCTTTATCTATCTTGTAGTTCAAAACGTTCAACTGATCAAAGGAATTTCATCTTTTGGTCACTATTTGATCTTGCTTCTCTTCTTTGCTGTAAAAACCTATGGTTCATGGAGCAGTAATGGAGCAGCTGATTCCATATAAAAGATCAGTTGGGTTTCCATTGTTGTCATTTTATTAATTTTCCCTTAACCGCTCTTACTAATTCTTAAGATTTCTTGGGTTTGTTATATTTTCAACAAAAGCGTCAACCAATGACAAGGAGTAAGAGTAAAATTTAAAAGGGAAGTTAACATTGATTGATTGATTTAGCTTTATTAGAGTATTGGCCTGGTGCCGGTACAATGGGGCCCGGCTTACAGGCTAAACATTTACATTGTTTTATACATATTATACATATTATACGCTGATAGTCTTTTAGGTTTGCGCAAAACCCATCCGACGGCCTTATTTCGGCCGCCGGGAACAGCTTGGCATGGTCCTTTTTCCATTTGCTTAGTGATTGTTTTGATTTTATTTTTGTTAAATATATATCTACATATGTACAAGGGCGTTTATCTCACGCCCGTACATGCACTCACTCACTCACACCTGTACACACACACACACACACACACACGCACACATACACACCCAAACGATCACTTTACACTATTTACACTATTTACACGTTTGCCTTACTGACATCATGCAGTAAGGCCAGGGCAGCTGCATTGGTGACGATCTCCCCTGCCGTGAGCTGGGGCCTCTGCCGTAGGTTTGTCCGTCCATGGGGCCGGGGGATGCAGGGCGCGCAGAGTGGGCGAACCGCGGTCGTTTATAATATCTTAATTCTTGAATGTTTACGATGTTGTGGCTCGCCTTTGCCAATATTGTTTATAGCTGGGTCCTTGTGTAGTCGTATACGCGCCCAGGTGGAGGAGGCCCGTTTCAGGGTGGCCTCGGGTATGGTTGGGTAGTTGGTTTCTGTGTGAATTTGGCGGTTTGTTGTTCGGAGAGGAACGGATAGGATTTTTCGTAATGAAAGGTTCTGGACGGTTTGGAGGTACTGTAGGGTGGATTTAGAGGCGTTGGCCCAGACCACATATGCGTACAGGACCACCGATAAAATGAAAGACTTGTACAAGACAAGCTTCGTCTTTAATTTGATTTGTTTGCTCCTGAAGATGGGGGCGCATAACTTTAATCTCTGCCGCACTTTGTTGGCGGTATCTTTGATATGGGTTGACCAATTCATGGTACGTGACAACGTCACGCCCAAGTACTTGACTTGCTGACGGCAGTGCAATTTTTGACCACCGACCGTGAGGTCCATAACCAAAGGGCGCCTCCTTGTAAAGTGAAGCAGCTGGCATTTATTTGGATTAATTTTTACTTTCCAATCATGGAGCCATCAGAGGAAGCGGTCAGTATACCGCTGCATTTCTAATAGGCCGAAACGATAATTTTTGTGGTGGTTGTAGATAGCAGTGTCGTCAGCGTACATGGCCACTTTGCATCTGGCATCCACAGGGTAGTCATTTGTGAAAATTATGTACAGAAAAGGCGACATGATGGCCCCTCGTGGTACGCCAGCCTGCATGGCTCTTTCCTTAGAAGAGGAGCCACCCACTTGGACGTAGAAGCGCCGATTTTTCAAAAAACTGTGCAGCATAGGAGTTGAGATTTGGAGGCCGGGAAAGTTTCGGTGCATCTTATAAATAAGGCCGTTGTGCCAGCACCGGTCGAAGGCGGCTTCTACATCCAAACATAACGCCAACGTTGAAGCCCCATTGTTAAATTGCTCGGTTACGTTGTCTGCTAGTCTGAGGAGCTGAAGCTCGGTAGAATGTCCTTTTCTAAAGCCAAACAGAGAATCTGAAAACATGATCGTATTTTGCGCCAAATTATATTCACAGTCGGAGAAATCTGAGCGATAACTTCTGTGATACGCAATGGAAATATACCGTATTCTAGTCCCATGAATCTTAGACTTTAACTGAGTAGCTTTAGTATAATATTTATTGCCCGGGCAGTTAATTTCAAGGCTCACAACTCCAGTTTTAAAATATAAAGACTGTAAAAATATAAATAGATACTAAATTAGCATATGCTGCCATCTACCCGTATAAGAGATGCAGCCGAATATACCGATATAATGACATCTGCTGGTACAAAGTGGAAAGAGAGGAGGCTCATTTGTTCTCGCACTGGAGTATTTCCCTCAGCGCTAACAAGACAGAGGTTAAGATCTTCTCTTTACCTCATTATAGAGATCCTCCTTCACTGAGGCTGTTGGGGGAACATACTTCATGGTCACCAACCATTGTGTCAGTGAAATATTTTAGGGTACTACTGGACACTCGACTTACTTAAAACCCCACATCTGTCAGCCTGTTACACTTCTGTCTGTCTGACTATCGAAACCTTTTCGTTTACTCAACAGGCGCACAGCCGTTGGTTATGAATCCTCCCTGCTGACTTAAACATATCTAAGAACTTTTAGTTAATTGATGGAAATTAATCATTTCTCCACACTAGCCGTATATAGGCTGAGGTTTTTGATAGATAGAGTCAACATGAAAAATTCAATGGCATGGCCGGGATTTGAACCACGGATTTCCTGGTTTCCGTCCAGTCACTCTTATCCTTTGAGATACCATGGCCAACGTGCAGTCCTGACATTAAGTTCTCCAGTTGACTGACATATTTTCCCGGTAGACCGCTATGGGCTCTCGCATCTGGGATACACCGTTTGTGACGACTTACTATCGTAAGTACTGAAGTCCCAGACTTCATCACTTAACTCTTATTATTTTAGTTAAGTGATGAAAATTAATCATTTCTCCACACTAGCCGTATATAGGCTAAGGTTTCTCATAGATAGAGTCAACATGAAAAATTCAATACCATGGCCGGGATTTGAACCACGGATGTCCTTGTTTCCGCCAGATCCAGGTTTGTGGATCTCGTCACAAACGGTGTATCTCAGATGCGAGAGCCCCTAGTGGTCTACCGGGAAAATATATGAGTCAACTGGAGAATTTAATGTCAGGACGGCACGTTAACCATGGTAGCTCAAAGCTTAAGAGCGGCTGGACGGAAACCAGGAGATTTTTAGTTTACATGAAATACTTACTATAACTAGCATTGATAGTAAAGGTTAGTTTAAAGGAGTGCTTTTTCTTGCCTATCTAGTTAATTATATATTTGTATTTATACCTTGACTTAAGTAACGCCTTACATTTTGGATTTTTAAGCCATCGGAGTAACGCTGGTTTGAAGTAACTGTAAACATTAAATTGTATTTTAATAGTTAAGTTATTCATTACTTATAGTTTCATTACTGTGTTCAAAATAAGCCGAACTACCATTTGTTTCAGAAGAGTGTCTCCAAAACACTCCATTTGCAAAACACAGACAAGGTTTAAGCTTTTCATAAGAAGGGTATATTGAACATTTCTAGAGTCCATGTTGGAATAAAAAATCTCATCTTCATTCCCATACTTCTAGAACATGCCAATGCCATGCTAGTGGTCGCTTTACACTACAGTCAGAATTCACTGTTATGTGCGTGACTCAAAAATATTAAATTAATGAGTTCCTAAAGTGATCCAGAATTAATTACATAATCACTTTATATAGAATACAAGAGCGTTATGTGGCTATGAACATCTTTTGGGGAAAGCCAATTGGCAGGCATTCGGAAGTGAAAAAAAACTAGTAGCAGGTTGGCCCGATCTAAACCACCTAAGTCACACCTGCAACTTTCTCCATTTCGAACGCTCTGGAACGCTCTTGAAGTTTCCAAAAGCTGTAATAAGTGAACACTCTAGCAAGTTGAGCGAGCCTCGCGAAGTGAGTGAATGAACGAGTTAGCCAATCCGTTTCTTGTACGACAAAGCGCCCTATTTTCCGATTGAATTTGGACAACCTCGGTGACATGTAGCAAATGCTATTTCTGAAACAGATTACAGTGGTGCTGGTTTAGACTTCCCAACAACTGATATATCCGGAAGTAGAGTCTACGTCGGGCCGAGTGGTCCTTTACGACACGAGAAAAGAGATGAGGTACTTCGAACTACTTCACATTAGTGAAATGATAGTGTCAGCCATGGGAAGATTCATTGAAAGTTGAACTAGGTGACAGTGAGTGAAGTGGCAGTTTAAAAACTGGACGAATTCCCAACATTTTAAAATTCACATTACTACCTGAGAGACCATCACAGTTAAAACGTAATGGAGTGACAAACAACTCGTGGTAGTCAGATATCAGCGGGCTTCCCTGTGTATCGTCTAAGGCGTGTGGTAACTCGAAGTCGCTGTGGGAAAGGACTGTCGAAATATCTGTAATGGCTCTAAAAGCAAAAAGATTTTCCTTCCTTCACCTCTATCTCGCTTACTAATCAGTGAAACGTTGTTCCATCACAAGGCTGTAACACATCACACGTATTGAAGTTGAATAGACATACTTTATGTTATACCATTAAAACACTGAACTGAGGCATTACTTACACCATCCTGAGAAATAACTAGATAAATATTTTAAATTCAACCATTTAATTATTTTCATCTGAAGATAAATAACTGCCCATTTTGAACTCCCTGTTAACTATGACCTCTGCGAATTCCTGGTGGCAACTTTAAAATAACTAAGTGTGTGTGTGAAGTTTTGTTTCCTGCTTAAAAAATCTGCAACGGAGAAACACCAATTTCTTCAGAAAACTTTTCCGGAGGACTCAATGAGCCACGCACAGGTTTTTTAGTGGTTTGGGCGCTTTAAACGTGTTGAGGTGTGTTGAAGACCAAGCTCGTTCTGGACGCACTTCAGCATCACGAAATAACGACAACATTGAAAAGGCGCGCCAAAAGATTAACGAGGATCTTCGCAAAATTATCAGCCAAATTTCGGCAGCGACAGGAATTATTTGCTTCTCGTGCCAGCGGATTTTGAGTGAGGTTTTTCACATGCGACGTGTTGCTGATAAATTTGTTCCGTTCCTTCTCACACCTAAACACAAAACCATCCGCATGAATGTGTGTCAGAATTTGAAAACAGAGATTGCCTATGATCCAAACTTCTTGAACTAAGCCACTACAGGTGATGACAGTTGCTGTTTTGGATATGAACCAGAAACCAAGCAAGCGTCAAGCCAGCGGAGGTTTCCCAACTATCCCAGGTCAAAAAAGCAAGACAAGTGAAGTAAAATGTGAAGACGATGATCATTGTCTTTTTTGATGTTCGTGGAATTGTGCATCGGGAATTCGTACCCCCTGGCCAGACTGTTAACCAGCGTTTTTACTTGGACTATTTAAGCCGCCTGCGAGAGGATATGAGGAAGAAGCGCCCGGAAATTTGGCAATCAGGTAACTGGTTTCTGCATCAAGGCAACGCTCCAGCACACACGGCTTTACGAGTGACTCCCTATTGGAAATCTCGGAGGTAGTCTGTAGTTCCCCACGCTCCGTATTCGCCGGACCTAGCCCCGCGCGACATTTTCCTATTTCCACAAATGAAAAAAACCGTTAAACGGAAGCGTTAGGACGATGTGGAGCCGGTAACAGCAGCATCGCAAACGACACTGGGCAATATCAATCATGAAGGGTTCCAAGCATGCTTCCAACAGTGGGAAAAGGGATTCGACAGGTGCATCGCATACTTTGACGGTGACTGCAGTAATTTTGTGAAAACCTTCATCAATAAAGTTTTATGACAACAATCCGCTTTCTTTTGGACCCCCCCCCCTCCTATATGTTTGCAGATGCAGTTTTATAGCCGGTTTCGTTCTACATGCAACAGGGATACAGTCACGCGTGTTTAAAAATTGGTCAACACAAGTCGCCTTTCAAACTCCATGCTGATCCTATAGAACAGGAAGAGGGCTAGCGTATTTAATATACAACGATATAGCAAAAATGATACTAAAAGCAAAGAACATCTCGAGAAACGTCAATGGAATAAGTAAATGGTGCTCTTTAACAATGATTTTTGAGTATTAGTTGCAAGCGAGAGAAATCTTATAAAATTTATACAGAACGAAAAGTGTTTCTGAGACCTTTCCCCGACAAATAAAGCTGCACATTTTGTTTGTCATACAAATATGTTGAACCTATTGCATCTTTATAAACTCGTCAGAGACTTTTTACCCCCCCCCCCCAAAAAAACGACAAATTTTGTCCATTTGGAGCCAATGATATTTTCTCAAATTCTCTTCCAGCTATAGCTGTGTACCCTTTTGCCCTTATAGCTTAACGTTTACTTACTTAAAGTTGGCAGGGCAAGTATTGCATTCTTCCCGAACATTCGACTCCGACATTTCACCAAAGTACTTGTTTTGAGATTCTCTGAATCAATTTTCTCTTGTGAAAAATGGCGCTAGCGATTTTGATTGAAAACCCAAAAATTCAAGGTATTCTACACAGCGGTATGGCTCAGGCGGTTTAGTCTGTGGCTCGCACAAGGGAAGTCCGGGTTCCATTCCCGTGACCTGCCCAACTACCTGACCCATGCGTTTCTTCGAGGATTTTTCCGGTTCGCTATGCGAAAGATGGGTACATTAATTACATCCCCTAATTTTCCTGTCCCTTTATTTCATTCCATTATTATTTGATATCATCACACATCTGGTGGTCTCCTTCAGGATAGAAGTGTCGGCGGGGGTTTCGGCGCTGCATGGCAGGATGGTATGCTCCTGGTAAACATTTCCTCCTCGAGTATGATGGTTTCTCGTCTCCTGGCCGACATGTTGGGCTGTTTCCATGCAGGATGCCTGTTGTCGTGGTCCCTTGGTACAGCCGCCCTCTGTCCGATATCGCCTCAACCTTCCCCTCTGGGCTTCCCATTTGAGGCTTAGGTACAATAAACTACAGGTTTCGGCGCAGAATTCACTCGATAGTCATCTTAATCCTAAAATATTTTCATGAAAACTAAAATGTTTTTCTTGAATTTTCCCTGATGCCTGTAGCCGTGCATATTATGGACGAGCACTAAACAGCTGGTACACTGTAAGAAATAAAAAAGATGTAACTGCACAAAAACTACACACTTAGTACACTTAGCTCCATTTATACTGTCCTTAAAGCTTGAGGTGACATTTGACAGCGGGCGTGTCCTTAGCAGGAAGGAATTGTTTGCAGCGTTCTGCTTTGTTGTTCCATCAGGCAGTCGGGAAGTGAGCCTTTAGGTGAAAAGACAAAAGTTCCTTTTCTTACATTATGTCTGGTTCATTCTAATACGTTTCTAAAACGATTATGGTTTAGTTGAGCAACCTGACAGAAATTAAAAGCAGAACTAGTTCTAAATTTCCAATTTGCTGTTTTCAACGTATTTGGGAACTAATTGGGAACCGTTCGGAACTGATGAAATAGTTTTCGTTCAGGACTAGGGACTCCAGATGTTCTGATTATTCAGAATCCATAGAACGTGTGCTGTATGGATCTGTATAAATGAACCGAGAATTGAGAAAATGGAAATTGAAGGAAAATAACATTTATCGAAGAGAATACATTTCTCTGTATTTTACTCGCCAGAGATATTCAAACACGCAGTTTTATAAAATAATATTTCTTTTTATAGGTGTTATTTTTGTATTACCAATATTACACCAATATTGATCGTATTCACTATTTCCATTTTCAAAATTCAGATACTGTAAAATGTTGATCTGTCGAAGCGGTGTAATAACTATAAAATACCGATGTTCGTGAAGAGAGAGTATAGGGAATGAGATATACTCTCTGTATTCAGAAATTCAGCAGCAGCGGAGGCAAGAAAACTTTGAACCAACAGTTCGAGTAGAGTTGCGAAACCCCAACAGCACAAAATGTCGGACCAGTTTGATTGGCTCACGTGTATAACATAATTTTGGTATTCGAAACAGTTCGGAATGAGTTCAGAACCTCTTGTTGGTACGAACCGACCGTAAACATTCTACAGACATTTATAAATGATTTTGCCCAAATATCGTTTTAGCTCAGCAATGTTTAAAAAGCACTCTTGTGCTCTCTTCTAACGTCACTGAAACCTTCCACTTCCCCTCCCTGTGTTCTTTGTCACTTTCCTGTTTTTGAGTATGAAAGTTAATGCCTCAATTTTAGGTCGGTCTGTTTTAAATGTGAACTTCAATTTCTAATTTTAACGTGCTATATAAATATGCAAATATATATTTGATGTTGCTTTATTCATGGGCTCTTCACATGCGCTGTTCAAAGCGAGTGGTTAAAGCAACGGGTTCCTTAATATATACCTGTCGGGGGTATATGGGCGTTTGAACGTGAATATATAGGCTGCAGATTTTCTTGTTTAATGTACAACGAATGCGGCTGTGAAACTACATCTGCAAACATATATGTTGCATTTTTATTGAATGGAGAGATATACGTTGTGTAAGAGTGACCTGACAATGTAGTGGGGAGGATGTGGGAGACTGAAGAGGCCTACGTCATCTCGAGTCTTTATTTACTACATCCTTTGTTCTCCTATAGGGATTTGATTATTGACAGTGTTTTGTTATTTTTAGTTTCGTTATCTTGGTGTACGGAGAGAATAAATGTTAACTACTAGAAATGCTGTCATTTTAATATATTAATAACCCTGCACGCAACATTTGAGCCGACTGAAATAACATCAGTTAGTTTTAGAAACATGCGTTACACACGAAACAATATCTTAGTTATAAACAGCTTTTGCTGTCCAGAGATGGCACCACCTGTAATATCTTAAACAAGGAGAAAAAGCATTGTCATAATGTTCAATGTTTTATAAGATAGTCATTTATGATCTTTATTTGTGACTTAGCTTTCAGTGCTGTTTATGGCGTGAAAACAAGAAGTAGCTAGAATGTACACAGACCCAATGTCGAAGTAACAAATAATTGAGGATGAGAACGGAAGTATTCTAAAGCGTGTACTTATAAACAGTACTCGCTTACTGAAAGTGTGAATGAATTCAAATGTAAGCATCCAAAATCAATAGTACAACTTGAATCTTTTGAAAATAATGCATAACGCTTGAGAAGTCAGTGAGCATCAGTACAAATATTGTAAATCCACAGGAGAAACGAACTTATTTGGTTTCATAGAGAATTTAATATATATGTTCTAAAATTGCATTTCTTTAAGCACTTAAAAATACTCAAGGTTGTATGTTAGTTACAGTTCCATTAAAACGGGAACAGATTCTATAATTGTTCAATATTTTTGTTACTACGATAACTTCTGTATATGATCAGTTATGTCTATTAATGTATCATTAAAAGTTTGATCAGAAGGTTCCCAAAAAAGGTTTTGCACTCACTTGTGTGTACACTCTCCTGTTTGAACAATTTTTGCATCCGCTTGTTCTTCTAACCACTTCATATTAATGAATATAAGCATGTCCTAAACGTTTTATTATATATTTTATATGAGCTTTATGAATAGGCGAATATCTGTACTCTCCCTTGTTTAAGCATATTTATATAATGTAGATAGAAGGCTAACCGCTGCAGTAATGGCTTAAACAAGTGTGAGTACAGATATTCACCTATTTGTCAATCTTCTATAAAATAATAGATAATAAAGCATTTATGAAATGCTTATCTCCATTAAATATAAGTGAGTAGGAGAACAAGCGGTTGTAATCATTTTTTAACCAGGAGAGTGTACACAAACCATGTGAGTGCAAAACAGGGTTGTATTCAGTATGGAAGAATGGATACAAAGATAAATTTCCTAACGGAGCTGACCATGTCCCACACTTCACTACTGCATCCCCACTCACGACGATTATGGCAGAGCAAGGAAATAGTCCTTGCCAAGTTCCCTTGCTGTACTATTTAACTTCATATTACAGTACAAATGGGATTAACAAAGGGAATATTTTGTTATATTTCACATGATAAATTACAGTGGTAATTTTAGTTATGTCATTCACTCTAGGAAATTTATCTTTGTATTCTTTCTTCCATACTGAATAAAACCTGAGGGCCAGGAAGCTTCTGCGGGGGGTGGGGTGCCGTGAGAGGTCGAGAGAACTCTATAAAAAACCCAAAAAATTTTAAAAAGGTAGCTATATTAAGAGAAATTTAAGAAAATAATACTCGTTCTGTTATTTCTATAACCACATTAAAAGTCAAAATGCAACTGTATTTGAAGTTCGCGGAAGTTTTGACTTAAAAAGAAAAGCAAAGAGATCTGAATCATTTGGGGTTCATAGAAAAGTTGGTTGATTGCCCTTCAGTTATTTCTATCTGGGTGGCATAACAAATAAATGAATAAATAAATACATATCTTGATTAAAAATAACTACAAAATAAATATAGAGAAATGTAAATAGATAGATAGAAAAATAAATATATAAATTAATTAACAAAGGGCACATAAATAGCTAAATAGATAATTAAATAGGTAAAAAATATATACATAATTCGACAAAAAGATAAATAAATATATAAATAAGTAATTTTGGAGTAGCACAAATGTGCATGAAAAATGCAAATAAATAACAAAATTAATATAGCAATGTATAAATAGAAAAATGGAAACACAGATAGATTCATAGGTAATTGGATAGTGTGATAAATAAATATTAAGTAAATAAAAAAAAAATAAGTAAAAGAATAAATAAATAATAATTAAATAATAAATAATTTTAAATAGCGGAAACAATGAAAAACAGCCAAAATGGCGAATATCTATTATACATGACAGTTTACTGTTTTGATCTTAATTCATTTACAAATGGCGATGTGGCGCGCTCAGGAATTAGTTTGGAGTAATATTCCTTATTATTTTAGATTTGTCCCCTCATTTCATTTCCATCACACGTGCGTAAAATTATCAGGATAGCTTTAATATGTATGTAAATATGAATGTTATAAGAGTTATAGGGTAGAAAAAGTGGAGGCAAGGTAAAAATAACACCGAAAATTCTTTTGGTTTGCAGCACTGGGAGCTTTAATAGCTAAACACTTCATATCTTTGGCGGCAATACATTATGCTTACAAACAGTTGAGAATTGTGGAAGGAAAAATAGAAGGTAAAGAAATTTGAACCAGTTTACCTTTGTAGAAAGAGGTTAGATTGCACTTCTCTTATTTCTAGCTCGCGAGATTACAAATAAATAGAACGAACTAAAATATTGCATAGCGTGAACAATGACCAGCAACTAAAATGTCGAATGTCAATTAAATATAAAAATTTACCGCTAAGATCTTGTTTTGTTTACGAATGGCGAGGTAGCGGCCTCTGGTATTAGATTTGTCTACTACTTCCTATTCTTCAAGATTGTTTCTTCTGTGACAGCCTCAAGACCATAAACAAAAAACAAAACAGTAAAAAGCATAAGATGTTGCGTAACCTAAAAGGCAACCAAAAATGGGATATGAATTAAATATAAAATTATTTTTATAATTGATTTTGTTCTTGTTCATAGATATACCAGAGGCAATGAAAAGTCGTCCTTAGCTGTTTATCTCTTGGAAATGCAAAGACAATGGAGATTTAAAGCCATAACATAGAGAAATGCTCCTAAAACATTTCACTATCATATAAGCCATTTGTATTGTGCTATGTAATCCCGTTAGCTCTATAAAGATAACTTGTGTTAACTGTTTATCTCCATAAACATGAAGCAGATAGACGAGTAACAACTTTTTCCAACGTTTTGTTCCAGTTTGAGGTAAGAAAGTCATGTATCCTTTCTGGACACAGAGGACTGCAAAACATGTATTTCTTATGAAATGTCATTGACGAATATTTGAGTAAATGCAGTAGTTTCCCCAAGTTAATAATGATGTACAGAAAATTACAAACATAATTCTAAATATTCGTATCGCCATTACAATGATAACACACATCCCATAGCTGTTGTCCTGCCCAAAGAGAAATGAGCTGGTATTGCTCATTAAAAGGCAAATTGTTTTTAGAAAAGTGGGTTTAATAAAAATTGTTTAATATATGATGGTTGTGGCTCCAACAAGACATACGCTGTATCAAAGCAATTGACCTAAAACAAGTACATCGCTACACAAATGACTGGATCTTGAAGCAGGTTTCAAAGACTCATTTGCTCATTTGCATTTAATATAAACTTTCAGCTAAAAAATATCTCGCAAAATTGGAACCAAAAGGAGTTAGTGAAGCAATGTTAATTCTACGCCTAAAAACGTGAAATTCTGTCGAAATCCGTGTATATGAAGCCTTTAGAAACACAAAAATATAATTAAAAAGGTCCCTTCTAACAATGTAGCACGATCTCTCGGACATTATCAGAACCAAGGTATAACGGCAGGTGCTCAAACAAAAAAGAACCGTAATGCGTACACCATGCTAACACGTGATTCAGAAGTCCGCGCCGTGGCTCAGTGGTTTTACCGCTTCGCTCTGACCAAGCCGGCCCGGGATCGATCCCAGGCGACAGCAAAGTGAGTTTTGTGATGGACAATACGGAGCTGGGGCTGGTTTTCTGCGGGATCTCCGGTTTGCCCTGCCATCATTCCGAAAATTGCATGTGTGAATCAAAATTCTCCTATTATTAAACCAATCGTTTTCTGGCACAGTTTGCCAGTTGGCATAAATAAACAAGGACACACTAAAAAAATACTTGTTTAATTAATTAGGAGTCGATTAATGACACAAAACAGCACTTACTTTTGTGTTTTATATTTAGTAACGGAGAATAAGACGGTAGCGCTATCTGTTGCAAGAGTTGCGAGCTGCGGTTTCCTCTCTTACTCTACTGGCTTGGTGGCAAGTAGGAACTTGGCATGTCATCCAACTCCAATGATTTAGAGCTCGATTAAAATTAATGTATTAACATTCCAGTGTATAGGATCACTTCCTACGATATCGTATTTTTGACCGCCTGTAGATTTAACAAAATTTATCATGTTACAAAATATCATTAGCATTTACCTAGAGAAAGTACTGCATTTCTACAAATATCGTTACTAAGACTTTACCAGAAATATATGTATGGAAGCGTTTACGTTTTTGGAGAACCATTAGTTTATGAAGTAACATTAAGCAAACACTATAATTATTTAAGTTAATTGAGAGAAATCAATAGTTGCCTAACTCTAGCCGTGTATAGCCTAAGATTTTGTATAGATAGAGTCAAACTGAAACATTTAATACCACGGCTGTGATCTGAAACCCGGAGCTGCTGGTTTCCATCCTGTCGCTCTTACCATAGCGCTACGATGGCCAGCATGCCGTCATGAAATTAAATTCTTCAATAGACTCGTATATTTCGCCGGTAAACCACTAGTGGCGCTCGTATTCGAGATACACCGTTTTTAACGACCTACTGTTGTAAGTCCTGCGCAAAGAGAAATGAGTTGGGATTGCTCATTAAAAGGCAAATTGTTTTCAGAAAAGTGGGTTTAATAAAAGTTGTTTAATATATGATGGTTGTGGTTCCAACAAGAGATATATTTTAACAAAGCAATTGACCTAAAACACATACATTGCTGTACAATCGCTATACACATACAATCCGGGTATATGAAGCTTATAGAAACACAAAAATGTGATTAAAAAGGTCCTTGTTATTTGTCAGTGTTTTACTTTCTCCTTCGTAATTAAAGGAGATCGGAATTTAAGAGTCATCAAGGATAACATGTCTCTAAAACATATGAGTATCGCTTAAGGGACACTGGTACTGAAATTTTTATTTTCTATATTATTATACTTAGAAAATTCAAACTTTGGACACCCAATGGGTTTTATATTAGAAAATAGCACACCAATGTTTAGTAATTTCTGATCATTAGTTTCGAAGCAATTAAATTTTTATTTTTATTTTAATTAAAGTTCATGGCAATGTTAAAGTTAATGCATGTTCTTCAATAACCATGCTAGTGGACTAGCTCTGCTATTTTTCATTGATATACACTGATACGCAAAATGTGCTGATTATTTTCACTAATGCATAGCCTGCTATTTAAATTACTATTTACACTATGGACTATACATATTTTGCACTTTGTTCTTGAAGTCTTGCAAATTTCTTTTGGTTTTTACAAATTTAGTTTGAATAGCATTAGCATGTTCATCTATGTCCATTTGCAAATGTAAATCTGAAATATGAGATGTTCTTGAATGACCAAATGTACATATGAAATGGAAATCTGGTCCCAATTTTTGCTTTTCCATCTAGCTGCACAATGTTTTCTTACAGCTTCCTTCTTTTCGTTATTTGTATTCACTGGCTTATGCCAACATGATGAAACAGCATGCATTATGCTGTTTATATAGTTAACAATACCCTACACTACAGGAGAAACAAATAACTTGCATATACGCCTATTTCATATTTTAAAACGAACTGTAAACAAAAGCACATTTCCCTCATGGAAGTCGCTATTATACAGTGGAGCAAACACAGGCAGTCAAAACAGGAATGAATCTACAAGTATTCGCTGAGTTTGTTGCAAAGAACATAGAATAATCACAGATATTCTGAACTGTTTGTGTTTTCTTATTGGCTAAAGCCTCAAGTTGTGCTGACGACCTTTTATACGGCATTTATGTTTGAATGTATCTCATTAAACACTTTGTATTCAATACATAATAATAGTTTACCAAACTGTCTCTAGATAGCAGCACTAAGCTATGGCGCCAGTTTTGAACGCAATTTTAGAGAAAAAGCTGCCGAAAAGCGATCAGAATTGGCATACTGACTGGGGGGCGAGATGAGCCCTGAAACAGCCTTGCGTGTAGATACACCCTAAAATCCAATTGTAGTAGAACATAATTGACAAAAACAGGCCATCATGCAGGATAAGGAAGAAAGGTGGCATTTAAATGGCTACGCCCCGAACTTTTAAACTCTGCGCAAGACATTTCAAAATGGTGGAATTATAAAAGTCTCACCATAATTCAATAAAGATAGGTTTGGAGAACATTTGTTTATATAAATCTAAAAAAAGGTAATTTTAGAGAATTTTGGGTTATTTTTCAGTCCCTGTACCCACTAAAACGATATTTTCATTTTCATTTGTACCTACAAGAAAGTTAGGAGTAAGATATGTTTTGCAAAAATTAATTCAAATGGGTAAATAGCGTTTGCAAAATAGTTTATACAGAGTAGAGATATTCATGAGAGTGCAACATTAAGTTTCTTTAGTATATACGAGGGACGGATAGTAAGTCCCAAGCCTCACAAAAAAGACATTAATTATTTTTCTCTTTATTTCTCAACATAATTCCCTTAAAGGTTAATACGTTTGTCATATTGATTTCCTAATTTAATTAAGCTACCTCTGTAGTTCGATTTATCGTGGTTCTCAAAATAGCTCTTTACTGCATAAATTACCTGTTCGTTGTTGTGAAATCTTCTTCCTCTAAGAAAGGTTTGGAGGTTCGGGAACAGGTGGTAGTCACTAGGTGCTAGATCAGACGAATAGGGTGGATATTCAAACAATTCGAACTTTAATTTGCACATTTTTTACATTGCAATAACTGAACGATGTGCTGGCGCATTGTCGTGAAGAAACAAGACTTTTTTCTTTGCCAAATGAGGTCTTTTGCTTTTAACCTCATCACTCAAACGTTTCAGTAATCTTGCGTAGTAGTCACCAGTGATATTTTTATTCTTTTCCAAGTAATCAATAAAAACAATTCTCTGTACGTCCTAGATAACACTCCACATAAGCTTGTTAGTTGACAAAATTGACTTTGCTGTTTTGGAGTTAGCTCACCTGGTGCAATCCACTGTTTTGACTCTTATTTACCTTCTAGAGTCTAGTAATGTATCCAAGTTGCATTCATGATAATAAATTTAAAAAATTCACTAGGAGTTTTACGGCAGAGCTCCAAATTCTTCAGAAACAGTTTTTCTTTTTAGCTTTTGATGAGGTGTCATTAAACGCGGCACCCATCCTGCACAGACCATGTGAAAGCTACGAACATCAGTTACAATATTACCTGCACGTTCTTTTGATATGTTTACAGCCTCTTCTATCTCAAATAACTTTAATCTGCGGTCTTCTAGACTAAACGATGAATTACTTCAATGATTTCTGGAGTTGTGACGTCCACAGATCGAGGCTTTTCACTAGCGTACGTTCCATGTTAAACTCTGCAACCCACCTTTTACCAGTTGTATATGAAGGAGCAGAGTCTTTCAATGTACTTCCCATTTCCTTCTTGATTTGTTTAGGCGTTAAGCCCTTGAATTTGATCACTGCTCATTTTCCCAAATCCTCCATTTTCGCGAAACCTCTGCACCTGCCTTGTTTAAAATGCCGTTATCCAAAAATTGAACGAGCTACTGACCTGTAACTATGGCCATAAGCTAGTGTAGATTTAAAGTATATCATGCTAGCCGTCAAACAGGTACAGTGCCGCCATCTGTATGTGAGGCCCGGGACTTACCGGCCTACCTCTTACTTATGTATATGCTGTTGTATTTAATTCGGTTTAGAATTGACGAGCACATTACCTACCTGCATGATGTGCGACGGCTACAGAAAAAAAAATTCAGACTATATATTTGCTTTATATGAATCGAAGCATTTTCATACTTTTCTCACTCGAAAACTACTTCGCGCAGAGCAGTGATCATAAGGCTATCCACAGTTCTCTTATTTAAGGATGCGGTTAAGGAAACGATAACACCCACTACCTTCTATGGAAGGGAAGGAAGTTTGCCTCACTATCGCTATCTCCCCGTGTTCCCTCGCAGAGTTTTTCATTAGAACTGAAGTAGCCTGAGGTACGGTATAGATAAATCCACAACCTGACACTTATATATTAAAAAAAACATATATGTCACACTTGATTTTCGTTACCGTCTTCCTACTTAAACTCGTGGAGTTTTGGTATGTAATTACAATAAACACATACAGCAAATTTCTTTGCCACTTTTTATTCAGCCATTTCTGACTCAACTTTTAGAGTCATGATCACAGATTTCGTGTTGTTATAAATTATGTCTAACCTAAATTAAACTGAAATGATGGTAATCTAGATGTATCGTAATTGTACTTGTTTATATCAAGTCCTAGTTAGAGCACTATAGATCTCTGAAACGTTATACGATGTTATACATCATCACCTACGTACATGGATTTGGTTGTAATAAACACTGGTTTCAAGTTTAGCTTCTTAGTGTTTGCTAGGTCAAATGAAACCTTTCCCTGCGTTAGGTGTATACTGTAAAAAGCAGCTGAGAGTATATTCTTTTCTGGGAGCCTTCGCTGTGAGAAAACATTTAGCTCTCATGATGTCATATTTCGTGAATTTCTTAATAATTAAAGTTCTCCAAAGCGATTGGTAACATTGGGCAGTTCTCAGGTTAGTGCAAAGTGCGGAAGAAAGCCTTTTCCAGATAGCTCAACCAAACCGAAATTAGAACTCAGGACCTCTTGTATACGAGGCAAACACGTCTCTTCTTCACATGGAATTGGGCAGGCTTCTCTCTTCTCCCGCTCTGTTTAGGTGTTTCTACTGATTATGCCTACATGAATGCTTTTGTCTCCTATAGCAAAAATTCCAGTTCATAGTGATATCCACATTGCTTTATCTATCTTCGAGTTTCAAACGTTCAACAGATCAAAGAAATTTCATCTCTTTGGTCACTATTCGATCTTGCTTCTCTTCTTTGCTGTAAAATCCTATGATTCATGGGGCAATAATGCAGCAGCTGAATCCATATAAAAGATCAGTTGGGTTTCCATTGTTGTCATTTTTTTAATTTTCCCTTAACCGTTCTGCAAATCCTTAAGATTTTGTGGTTTTGTTATATTTTCAACAAAAGTATCATCCAATGACAAGGAGTAAGTGTAGAAGTTAAAAGGGAAGTTAATATGATCGTATTTTTCGCCGACCTATATTCACAGTCGCCCAAATCAAATCGATAACTTCTGTGATACGCAATGGAAATATACCGTATTCTGGTCCTACGAACCTTAGAACTTAACTGAGTAGCTTTAGTATAATATTTTTCGCCCAGGAAAGCTTATTGGTAGGCATTCGGAAGTGAAAACAAACTAGTAGCAAGCTAGCCCGATCTAAACCACCGAAGTTATACCTTCTGCAAGTTTCTCCAACTCGAACGCTCTGGAACGCTGTAATAAGCGAACATTGTAGCAAGTTGAGCGAGCCTCGCGAAGTGATTGAATGAACGAGTTAGAGAATCCGTTTCTGGTACGTCAAAGAGCCCTGTTTTCCGATTGAATTTGGACATCCTCGGTGACATGTAACAAATGCTATTACTAAATGGATTACAGTCATCCTGGGTTAGACTACCCAGCAAATGATATATCCGGAGGTAGATGCTACGTCGGGCCGAGTATTTGATTACGACACGAGGAAAGTGATGTGGAATCCCGAACTAGCTCACAGTAGTGAATTGATAGAGTTAGCCATGGGAAGATTCATTGAAGTTTGAAGTAGGTGACAGTGTGTGAAGTGGCAGTTTAAAAACTGGACGAAGTCTCAAAATTTTAAAATGCACATTACTACCTGAGAGTCCATCACAGTTAAAACTTAATGGAGTGACAAACAACTCGTTGTCAGATATTAGCGGCCTTCCCTGTGTATCTTCTATAAGACGAGTAAGGCGTGTGGTAACTCAAAGTCGCTGTGGGAAATCACCGTCGAAATATCTGTAATGGTTTTAAAGCATCAAGAATTTCCTTCCTTTACTTCCATCTCGCTTACAATTCAGTGAAACTTTGTTCCATCACACATCACACATCACACGCCGGTAACACATCACACTTATTGCACTTGACTAGACATACTTTATCATATACCATTAAAACACTGAATTAAGACATTAATTACACCATCATGAGAAATAACTAGATAAATATTTTAACTTCAATGATTTCATTATTTTCAGCTGAAGATAAATAACGGCCCATTTTGAAAGCCCTTTTGAATATAAATAAGCCAAAAATAAAAGGGTTTCTCTTGGAATTGCCAATGAAACACTGTAATTTTAGTAAACAACCCAATAAGAACAGTGGAGTCAAAATTACCAGTCACAGGGCTTAGTTCAGATATTCTAGATCAAAATTTACCAACTTTTATCATGACACCATTATTTTCGAAGAGTTCAATTTGTTGTAATTGATACCGAAATTAAAGCAATGCCATAAGTAAAGAGACATGATGAACTTCAAAGAGTCTTGTATGCTAATTACGACACTAACAGGTGCAGTTGCTTGAGTTGTTATAACAAAAGAAAATGTATCATTATGAAAATCTAATGGTAATTTACATGGAATTCATGCCTTCAGCAAGCGAAAACTGTTTATAAGTACACGCATTAGAACACTTCCATTCTCACATTCAATTATTTGTTACTTCGACTCTGCGTCTGTGTACATTCTAGCTACTTCTTGTTTTCACGCCATAAACAACACTGAAAACTAAGTCACAAATAAGGATCATAAATGAATATCTTATGAAAATTTGAACATAATTACAATTTTTCTTTCCTTCTGTAAGATATTACAGGTAGAGCCATCTCTGGACAGCAAAAGCTGTTTATAACTAAATTACTTTTTCGTGCCTAACGTACGTGTCTAAAAGTAACCTAAAGTATATCAGTCGGCTTAAATGCTGCGTGCAGGGTTATTAATGTATTAAAATGAGAGGTGTTTGAAAGTATTCTAAACGAGAAGTTAAAATGGAAGAACAATATTCAAAAATTAATACTTAATTTAATTTAGTTTGCTTATTACAAAGATCTATTAAACATTAGGTAACACTGAATGTCCAAAGAAATCTGTATTATGCAAATTTCCACAGCCTTATGTCCCATGGAATAATTGCTTAGGGAACATATTATGAAAGAGAGTAAATACTTAGACTGCAGAAGAGGGCAGTTAGAAGAATAACTGACATGGGCAATCGGTCTTCCTGAAGAGTTCTTTTCAGAGAGCTAAACATATTGCCTCTTGGCTGTATATTTATACTAGGGATATTAATCCATTTAGAAAAGTACAATGAGTTTGAACAAAATCAAAATCTTCATCAACAAAACACCTGACAAAAGAATGCATTGTATATTCATCTGTGTTGACCATTTATAGCACACGTTTTTTTGTAGTTTAAACGTATCTATGGTATTTTAACAATAATATTTAGAGACATCCTTGATAAAATAATAAATAACGAATGTCATTCTATGCAAAGAGCAGTTTGTAGTTCGGATTTGTTTTTGCCAATATCTTGCTCTCATTCGTGAAGGTCCTAAGCTTAAATACATTCTTTAGTTTACCTACCTTTCATGTATGAATTATGATATCATATATATGCCCATATAGGTGTGCACCATTGATTATAATCAAACGTCACATAAACAGCTATGTATCTTATTTAATTACATGATATATCCTGTTGTATACTTTACCTTTTCTTGCTTATTTCCTAGACCGACGCAGCAGAAGTGCTAGGGTGGCATGATTTGCGTTGTGCAAGGTCTACATAGGATGGGCGGAGCTGTTCGGTCACTGTATCCCAATGTGGACAAATTGGTATTCAATGAAAGAGAGTTTTTGTTAATGCCCTTAAGAATGTTTATCTATTTAGAAACAAAAACCTCAATTTTGAGTTACTACCAACAGGAAATTGTTACTCGCTGGGACACTTGGCTTTCAGCAGCGGTGTACTGTGTGACATTTTGAGAGGTGTAAGTTGATTGTTGATAAACTGGACAAAGATGAAGTTTCTCCTGCGGAAATTTTTGATAATCTCCAATGTGACAGTTATTTAAGGAATGACGTGGCGTGTGTTAATGCTTATTTCTTTCTTGTGCGATTTCATTCAAGGAATTAGCGGCATCTATCCTTTGAGTGTTAAACGAATCTTTTATAAAAAACACTCAGTACAAGTCTAAAAAACTAATACATCAAAAATACAGTTTTAATTGGTGTTTGAAATGAATAAAGGGTTTCGAATTATGAGACAAGTTGCCAAAACTCTAGAAGACCACCACGTAGACATTGAGGTTAAGTACTAATGACGCGACTTTAACGAAATATGCAGAGTGATGTCTTGTGACGTAGCATGCTCGTTCTCCCAATAACCAGCAGAGCTTGGTAAATATCGGCAGAGATTGCTAATGGACAATTTACAGAACGAATGTGTTGTATACTGTAGCTCTAAATAGTTTCCAACATTTGGCATGTGATATCAGAATTCCTTTACTGATGTGCTACCAAATCTTTTTCTTTACTAAAAAGAAAATGGAATTTTTAAGTCACATTTCATTTTTTATACGTGGACATATAAAGTATCTAAGTCATTGCCAATTTACCTTTGATGCCTGTTGAAAAGCTATTTAAATGTTATTGTATTGAACAAATTACAATATAACTAAGAGTAATTTCCGGGTTGTTCTGCCGTGGTCTGCTGGAATTTGGTTTTCCAGACGCTTCGTCCACCATAGTAGTGGCTATTCAGTTCTGCAGTATTCAGCCCTCGGCGTCTCGTACCACCACGACGACCGCCCTCTGAAAAATATTTGTGAAAGCTTGACGCATAATACACTTAAATTAAGCTTAAAGCTTTGAAATATATGCATGTTTGTATATACGGGAAATTAAACCTAATAGGCTAATTTCCGCTACATAAAATCTTAGTGGGCATGTCTCGTAGGGACTATGAATTAACGGAGACCAGAAGTTTGAGATATAAATCCTTTAGAAAGCTTCCTTTACCAGACACAATCATTTGTGTATGAGTCATTGTCCGTATATATAACAAGGCTACTGCTTTTTACACACAATAAAAGCCAACTAGATCCAGGTTACATGTAATGAATATAGTTACAGTGTGTAATGAATCTTTGTAAATAAAAGCAAGTATTGCTCCTCGATATCAAGTTATAGAGGTAGCGCCATCTCTGGAGCGCTTCACGCTAACGACTGCAAATTTGCATTGACATTTCTCTCCTGGTGGACAGTCTATAAACTAATTGGTCGCCTGGTTAACGATATACTTTCTTAAACCGCTCTTCCACAAAGTCTTATTTTTCCATCTGTTACAAAGTTAAGACAAAGGTTTACAGAAGTAGTTTAATGACATATTTCGCTCTCGCTACAAGAAGAATACAGTTAATTGTTTAAAAAGTAGGTTAAACCATACTAACTTTGAAACTTCGTGCTACTCCTATGTAATCTTGAAAATTACAATGTTAAGATGTAACGATACTGAGAAGTTCAATCTGAAAGCAAAGAGCATTTCGAAGACGGTGATGGGATAAAAGAAGTTGATATAAATTATGTTCTTTAACAGAATTCACTCTTTAGTGTACTAAGAATAAGTTAACAAAAGTTAACTAATACAAACCTCAATAATGAAGAAAACTAAACGTTTATTACAAGAAAATTCAAGCTATACATTTTGTTTGTAATGCAAATATATTTACATATTGTATTTTGTTAAAGTGGTTAGAGATATATTGTTAAAATTAACCTAACTTATGTAAAGGTTTACTTCTGGAGTTGTGGAGTTTTATCCTTGGTATATAACTGCATTATATGAGCGTCATTTGTTACATTCCAAACAAATCCTCTCTCCCGCTCTCTCTCTCTCTCTCTCTCTCTCTCTCTCTCTCTCTCTCTCTCTCTCTCTCTCTCTCTCTCTCTCTCTCTCTCTCTCTCTCTCTCTCTCTCTCTCTCTCTCTCTCTTGTACACACACAGAACGTTTTCTATAAACACCATGTAATCCTATTTCATGATTATGTCTGCTCCTCGCAATATATTTTCATAAGTATTCTACTTATTCATAACTCAGTTTTTTCATCTACTTCACATTTTCATGTTAAACATTGACGAGATTGAAGTACATTAAACATTTTGGTGAAGACCTTCTAGTCGAATAAAGAATATTAAGTGTAATAAACTTATATAATGTTAATTAGATCATTAATAATTAATACCGTACTTACAGATTGTAAAATTGCATTCGAGACTTAAAACCATAAATTTTCAAAGAGTGTAAATCTTAGACATGGATAGCTGAAAATTAATAAAATATTCCATCAACTTTATAATTGAAAAAGTTAACGCTAAGAAAAGGCTACCAAACTTATCTAACATCTAGTTTATTGTTAAGAATATCACGCACATGAATAGAAAATATCAATATTAGAGAAAAATATTCAAGAAGTAAATTTTTGGCTGCATCCTGATGAAAGTCCAACAGAGAGATCAAAATTATTCTTTGTACACAAAGAACACCATACAGCGCACAAATTAAAAGTAGAATCATAACTTTAATTAGCCAATGACATTTCTCGATCCAGTACACTAACGCCCCAAAGCATCATCTGGCACTGAAAATAATTGTCCTTTTCCCTATGTAGCCCTCACCAGTGTAACAGAAGTTAAGGGAAGTGTATCTTTTACAACTTTACATTACATGTTACATAATGTAAAGTAATTGCTATGTGATATTGGAAGCAGAAGGCAGTCTGGTGTTTGTCATGTTTATCTGAACTAAGGCGAATACTTTAAAGGAATATCACAGACTTTCATAATCATTAGTAAATAATAGAAACAGAGGTTTCGGAAAAGGGAGACAATTCGTATTTGGTAGGTCGGAGCCTCGCCCCCCGTCACATGTACACTCTGATTTGCGACTTTCAATTTTGCAAAACTCTTTAATCTTAAGAATACTAAGGACTATTCCTGTGTTTGTGTTGACTTCAGCAGAATAACCTGTAGTTAGAAGGGCAGAATTTTTGAGTTGCTGTTTAATCTTTTAGCTGTATCACTAACCTCTACATCTACAACGGAAGGTGTAATGACCCGACTTCAGTAAATGCTTGACTTATATATAAAGTAGATACAGAAGTAAGCTGTTGGGAAAGAGCACATATGTGTGTACAGAGTATTTAGTTACTGTTGTATGTCACGCACAGGGCGAATCTTTTAGTTACAATAACTGTCCGGCAGAGCAATGCTAACAAGCTGCTAACCGAGTACCACCTGTATTGTCTTATACTCTGGAAGATGCTTTGCAAATGTTTACAAAGTTTTATGGCATACTGCAGCTATATCCTTTATATGAAGACTAGCATTAATTGTTTATTACCAACACCTGATAAAAAGAATAGCTAAAATATAAATAAAGGCAATAATAAATTAATAAATAATTTTGTGTAAGAGTAGATGTCTCCTAAAGGAAATATATTTTCAGGCTATTCGGTTTTCTCAATTATGTTTCCATGCATATGCGTTTATTTGAAAAATGCAATGGTATTTGAAGAACTTTCTGTTTAGTCAATATATCTGAGAGTCATGATATTTTAACGTAATCAGATGATTACAAAAATGGTCTATAGACACATCCAACATACATCATGTTTAACATGGGTAATGGTTTAACAGGAGTGTGACAGTATAATAAAAAAGGGGTGCCTGAAGTGTTTCTAAATTAGAAAAGTTCACCCAATACGGATCGAAATTCATAAAATTGTGTTTTATTAGTAGTCTGTCCTGTGCATATGTTGGTTACCCTGATGCTGTACTGGCTGGTTTTGAGAATGTGAAACAATAAAATAGCGTATTCATCTGTGAATATGGCTGGAAGTATCTTTTAAAAAGGAAGTGTACTGTGCTTGGCTGCCCTGTTACAGGGAGAAACGAGGAAACAAAGGTTGTTCGTTTCCAAAGAAATCCAGAAAGTTAAGTTACATTTCAGAACAGGAATGATTAAGCAGTAATAATATTTAGAATTTCCTTTGTAACGTTATTTTGCCACGTGAACTGTAAGCTGTAAGCGAAACACATTTTAGCTCTGGTTACTGGTTTTATAATGCAAATAAAGTGATGCAATGCAAAAATTAGCAAATGAAACTCCTACATATAGGTTTAGATGTTAAATTTCTGTATCTTAACTATAATCATAATTTCATAATTCGTGTTTTTTTAAGATTTGTTACGCTACGGTTGTTTGATTTTGTTGGAAGACCACATATTACACCTAGCCCGAAGAAATTAAACATAATAAAATGTGATGTAAGCCCATGTGACTACATTGGTAATGCAATGGAACCATAATCTGCATATGTAGTAGTTTAGACATGGAATGCACAGCTATTTATATCACAGAGTAGTTGCATCATCATATTTGCTGCTTTGGCAAATAACTTGCTTTCCTAGTATTGTGATCTCACATTGCAAAGTTTGTTGTAAAGATGGTAATTGTAGCATACAAAACTGTCAAGATCTATCACTGATTATAATCTAACCTCACATATCTAAACTTTTTGTCAATTGTCGCCCATCTTATTTAATTTTATTAAATGTGTCAATTTTCCTGTTACATACTCTATCTTTTATTCCCTTTCATTTAAATGTGTTCTTAATTGCTATCTATTTGTTAATATTATATTTTTACAACCTATTGTATTATTTTTAATTGTTTTCCTGGATTAAGTGATATAAATATAAGAACTGGTAATGCACATTTTGAAAGAAGGTATCTGCATTGGTTCCTATTGTTTGTTTCAGAGAGCAGAACTTTCAGAAATATCAAACCTGCAGCTGTAATTCCATAGTAGTGGACGAAACTTCTGGAAAATCCAACTCCAGCAAACCATGGCATAACAGCCCGGAAATAGCTCCTAGTTATATTGACTCCAGCCGTGAAATCCTACGCTCTCTTATGAAATTACAATAAATTGTGTCCATTGCAAATCCAATATAAAATGTTAAGACATATTGGCAAAAGCCAAGAGAAAGTTGATGGCAAAAACATTTGATATATCATAACTATCCCTGTCTCGTTTTCCACATTGTCTGTATATAATATGCCCTTTATGTTCAATTTTCAAGTATATATGGTATTAAACTGTATACGTCTTTGATATGTTCACTGTTCACAAGCCTTTGTGGCTAAAGTAAACTCGCTGAATGGAAATCCGTCTATTCTACTCTTTACATAATCATACATGACTAACAAAATGTACATCTTGAATTTTTGAGAATATCAGTAAAGTCCTCTTCATTTGGAATGAATTCTGTATGACCGTTAAACCATGAATGAAAGACATAAGTTGTGAATTAGAAATGTAGTTTCCATAAAATATGTTTTTTTTTATTCTGAGGCATTAGCCATATCTGAAATTTTGATTATTAATTTATACTTTCCAGTAATGCTTTACTGTGTTTGGAAATAGTTACCATTAAGTTTCTTGGAATCTCATTGAAAAAGGAGGAATTTCAAAGCTTACATAATGCTTCTTAAAGTAACGCTAGTTACTTAAAAATTTGACTATCACTTCAGCCTTCTGTATCCTTCTTGTACCTGCAACAAAATATGTTAATGAAAGCATTTTGTAATAGTTTATCTTAAATAAATGAAATTAATGGAAAAATTAAAATCTGGAAGAATTGTATGCAAAGGAGTTATACAAATAAATGATAGTGTCTAGAATCGGTCATGGGAATGATTAGTTTTTTCCTTTTTATTGAAGCAATCACCTGGTTCTTGTATGTGCTTGAAATTTAACTGAAAGTGTAATGCTGTGAGCTTTGATTTGACTTAATTTTGTTACCTTTTGTTACCAGGATTAACAGGATTGACAGCAGCGTGTAGTTATGGCGCTTACAAATATAAGAATCGTGGCACAATGTCTACCTCAGTATATCTGATGCAGCTTCGAGTAGCGGCACAAGGAATTGTTGTAGCATGTCTGGCAGTTGGTGTTGGCTATACATTAGTAAGAGAATTTATATTTAAAACTGATAAGAAAGATATATAAAACACTTTTTGGAGCACAGTAATTTATTTATACAATACTACCATTGTAAACATCAGCAACAGTAGGCAACATTTTAAGGAGGAGGAGGAAGGAAAAAATGTCTTTATTTTGTTTACTAACTAGTGTACTGTGATGTTAATATGCTGCTGGATCCGCTTTGCTTTACAGTTGCTACGGTATTTGCAGTGCATTTGTTAAATGCACCGCTTGTAATGTCACAAATACTATGTATTTTATTTTAAAATAAATGGATTAATTTTTGGTTGAGAGTAGTCACGGTTTATATTCTCTGACGTTGGGGAGGAGAACAACCAGGGAGCATAATCAAAGAACAACGTATTGAACAATGAAGATGGTACATTATGAATTTCAGCAGTGACAGGTTAGTATGAATTAGATTAATTTCCATATTTTGTACATTATATTAACTATCGTGAAGGAATGAGGTTGCCAGGCAGTGGCGTACAGGATCTGAAGAATCCTAATGTCACTGAAGACTGCATTGTTATCTTCAAAGATATATTCAAAGCTTCTTTTTTGTTGGTTTCTTTTGTGTTTGTATAGACATTGGATATTGTTTAAGAATGACATAATTATAAGAATGCCTAAGTCCTATCCTCACTGTTTGCTTTCTTACTTGATTGCAGAGAGAAGCAATAGAAATTTATGAACACGAGTAATTTTAAGTTACAAGGAAGACGTTTTCTGTGTATATAAGGAATGGAAAAGAGTATATGTTAGAATGTATATAGTATATGTTAGAAACAGAAGAAGTGAGGATGACTGCATACAAAACAGCGGAGTCAATCAGTGCTGTGCTCCATCTGATTTCAACTTATTACCAGGTACCTCCATGCATTACTGTGTGTCTAGTGCCACCATCACCTTAGCCTCATTTCATATGAAATGAAATGGTTAGTATTTAACGCCCACTTTTATTACATGTGGCATTGGAGTTGGTGACACCGATGATATATTAGATGAAGATTGAGCACTGGTGGAATGAGATGGCAGGGGAAATCGGAGATCCCGGAGAAAACTCGCCCCAGCGTCGTGTTGTCCACTATGCGGTCACCTAGGATCAAACCCTGGTCAACTTGGTGAGAGCCAAGCAGTCTAAGCACTGAGCCATGGCACAGCCTCCTCATTCCATGTATGGTCTACTTAGACTTCAGATCTATCTTTTAAGATGCTAAGGACAGAGTTAGTCAAAATGTCTTGGTCCTCAAGATCCTCTAGAACAGGAGCGGGCTAAATAATGGCCCGTCAAGAAATTGACTGTAATGAGTAAAAATGAGATACATTTCTTAAAATGGATCACAATCTCCGTGTATGATTCAAGTTGCCGATGATCAGGATCCTGAAATGTAGACAAAGAAAATTTACTTCTCACAAATGTGTTGCATCTCCTATGTCTGGCATCTATCAATTATCGTCACACCTGTATAAATAAACCATTTAATCAGGGTAAAATTTTGCAGGTAGTATGCTGTACTCTTGTCTTGTACATTTCTTCTGGTTTAGTTTAATCCTAAACCTTAGTGATGGGGGAAGAAACTGAAAATTTCAAATGTATTGCATTGATAGATATGCTTTCATCAAGTTGTATTATATGTCTCATCTTTTAGGATTGTGCTTGAACAAAATTACATTTATTTTATGCATACAATACAAATATCATAACCTATTAAACACAGAGTTAACGAAATAATATTGAAAAAGGTAACAAAATAAAAAAGGCCTTCCATATGGAAACTGTCTAGCAAGTGGTTAAATGTTCTTTAAAGTTTGCTTTTAAATTGTTTGAACTAATCCATGGCAAAATAAGTTTCAGAATTAGTAAATTTATGTACAATGAATATGATATTTTGGCTATTTCTGCATATACATAACAGGTAGCTAAATGTATATTTTCAGGATTCTGTTTCATAAATTTATCTAATTTGTAGATCTTCTGTAGTTCCCAAATTACTTTTTAAACATAATTGTATAATAATTAATAGAGCATCATTTATTTTTTAATAAATTAAATATTCATTTACTGAATTCTGCAAGATATAATGTAATGGCTCAATTATTATGATGTATGATAATTGAGTATCAGGCATAATACTGTAGCATATAGAGTTCATTATATAGTAACACTCCTTTCATAAAGCCTTCTATTAAAAGGAAAACATCATATTTTATCTTTGGGTTATTAAAAACTAATGATGAATGTTAGTTGCTATAACAAATGAGAAGTTTACTGTGCGCAGTTTTACTTTTCCTGCTACATACAGTAAGAAGAGGAAGTATTATATTTCACCCAAAATTCTGATATTGAGGTTTCACTGAAAATATACTTGAAGCTCCTGGAATTCATAAAAGCAGTTTAACTTTCTCACTGCATATAGTGACCGAGCATAAAGGATCCCCAAGCGGCTGGCTTTGTACGGAAGGACTGTTCTTACCTCTAACCACAATGTCATAAACATCTTAGGATTCATAGAGTCAACAAGAAAAATTCAATGTCATTGCCGGGATTTGAACCACGGGTCTCCTGGTTTTCGTGCAGCCAATCTAACCCATTGAGCTACCATGGCCAACTTGCTCTCATAACACTAAATTCTAGTGTGAAGAAATGATCAATTTCCATCAATTAACTAAAATCTTAGGATATGCTTACCGGGTTGGAGGGGTGAAGAATGTTAGATACGTGTTTACAGCTAAGAATACCCAGGGGTGTTGTTTAAAATAACGTTCAGAAGTGGGGGAAAAATTCAAGCTGAATTCACTGTACGGAATAGTCATTGATCTTTTCATATAAATTTTAAATAATTAATGTATCCCATACTAGTACATAATGTTACAACGCTTTATAACATATATGAAAAGGAATATATTACCTATGCTGTTGTGGTGTTATATTACCTACAAAAACTAAATGCGTATTATTAACATAATATCCAAGGAAAGCGTAGTAAAACAATTCGATACCTTGTTGTAGGACCATAATGACAATAAATAGAGTCAACATGAAAAATTCAATGCCATGGACGGGATTTGAACGCCTGGTTTCCGTCCAGTCGTTCTAACCCATTGAGCTACCATGGCCAATGTGCCGTCCTGACAATAAATTCTCCATTTGACTCGTATATTTCCCCGGTAAACCACTAGGAGCTTTTGCATTCTAGATACACCATTTGTGGTGACTTACTATCGCAGGTAGAGTTAGATTACTCCCGTAAAAACCCTGGCATAATGCATTGCTTACCTTAGGAGCGACTCTCACCACCGATGGGCTTGGGTTAGGCGTGAGGTGATTGGGGAAGTTCCTCGATGCCGTCCAGCATGTCGTCTGCACATATCCTGCTTTTTGTGTTCGCTGTGGGGCATTTTTTTCTGGTCACATTGTGATATGAAGCATTGTCTATCACAAGAACAGACTTCTCTGGAAGATTGGGCTTTAGTTTTTTTTTAACTACATTCTAACTGATAAGTTTCACAGATTTAGTGTTCCCAACAAAGCACGTGATTACTAAGTTCACTCGTCTAGATGAGAATACACACTGACCTTTGCGCATACAGGTTGACGCATGCGGCTGGTCGGGAGGGAGAGAGGGAGAGAGGGAGGAACTGGCATACATGAGGCGACAAGCGCATATTGAAAACAGGCTCGCCCGCTGGTCACCCAGGGCATTTATGGGAATACGGCTACTCTACTTGAGCCCCAGGCTTCATCATTTAACTCTTATTTTAGTTCATTAATGGATGTTAATCATTTCGTCTAACTAGCCATATATAGGCTCAGATATTTGATAGTCAACATGAAAAATTCAATACCATGGCCAGGATTTGAACCTGGTTTCCGCCCAGTCGCTCTAACCCATTGAGCTACCATGGCTAATGTGCCGTCTTGGCATTAAATTTCCTGTGACATGATAATAGCTTAAGGATATTGCATTTTAATGAAAATTGTTTGAGCTATTTTGGAGAGAATCAGAATTTTAGAAGGATTTTTCATGTAAAGGTCAGCTTGGAGTAGTGGAAAATTCCTGAAAAACTCATGGTGCATTCCTGGAAGCTGCTGAACTTATAATCCACTTTTGTATTTTACTGACCTTCGCTTTGGGTTACGTTGTTCACATACACAAAAATAATGGCTTTGTAAAGACCTCTATTTTCTTTCTGGATTCAGAAAGACATGTATGTCTGCTGAAATCCCCAAATCAAATTTTTGGGTACAATTCAATATCTCTGCTATTAATGATATATATATATATATAATATGATAGATAAAGCAATAAACAGCGGCTACATTCCAGAAAAGTGTATGTCATAAGAGAAGAGAAGTAAAAACTTTCGAAAACTAAAGCAATGACAGGAGAATAGATAGCATTGTTTTAGTTTTTTTTTCTCAAGATGAAATGCTGCTAGGCTGCCTGACAATGAACTTCATGCTCTGTATTAATTTCCGCTGCATTAACGGTCATCAGCATTGCATTGGTATCTCTGGCATTGAACAGAGTTTTCTTCCATTTTTATGGTGTATTAAGTAACAATAGCTTATATCATTAATTGGCTACTTTTGTAACACAGTCTTATACGAAAACAGCCACATTTTGTAGATCTATGTTTGTATGTCCACTAGGCCAAAACCTTATATCAGTTACTGGAATAACTATTAGAGATTAATTGTTTGTTTATGCCATTTACAAGGGATATGTATCTATACTTCTAATTAAATATATCTAAATAAATTATATATGAGAAAAATTTGAGCTGTAGCACTTGCACACCTTTCTCTAGTCTTGTCCATTGTTACTATAGAAGCCCTTCCCCTATTTTCTGTATATCAGTTGATATAAGCATTTTCATAGATAAATTTAGTGCTCATTTTTAGTAGGTGAAAGCAAAAACCAGCCTTTATGCAATAGTCAGATATTTTAGATACCCCATTGCATTACTAAGTGATGGATGACTGGACCAAGCTACGGAGAACATTCGGCGTGGAAGTCAAAGTGGTCTATTGTACCTATGCCCCAAGTGCGGCATCCTTGGGAGAAACGGCGAGGTGAGAAGACAAGAGGACTGCTGTCCCAAGGAGCCATGTCGGTGCAGAGGGTAGAGTTCGTGCACTTTACCGGTTGGGAACACCTGACAGGCCAGAACAACAATCTTACTATGGTCCCCACCAGACCGGGTTCACAGACCGAAGACCGCCCTACCGGAGGAGAATGTTTTACCAAGAGCATATTGTCTGCCATTTAACGCCGAGACACCCGCCGACACTTTTCTACCCTGAAAGAGACCTCAAAATGAGAGATGTGAAGTCATAATAGAGGAGATTACATTTGGGGGATGCAAAAAGCCTACCCAGCATTCACCTGGCGACTCGGGAAATCCCCTAAAGAGCCCATGGGTCAGATAGGTTGGCCATGGAATCTAACCCAGACCTCCCAAATGCACGCCACGGGCGAAACCGCCTGAGCCATCGCGCTCAGAAATTGGTAAGTGACCACTAAAGTATCATTCTCTTTGCATGGACAAGAAAGACCAACACTGCCATTTGAGAAACGTATATAGCTGTTGTAAAGTTAAACAAGTAACATGGAATAGCTCATAAATGGTCCATCCTCATTAAGAAATGTATTTAAGCTTAATTCTCAGGTTTGACTATATCTACGCTTTGTTTTCTTAAATGCCCATTCAAAATGAAGATGACTTATGGAGATCTTCGGTGCTGATTCTTGACATTATAACACTGAACAGAAGAATGATGTGTGGTCCACTTATTAGAAATCAAAATGAAAATGTCATTTTTCGAACAACAAAATATAGGATCTTATGTTAATTTAAATTAAAATATTAATTAATTTCCGACGTTAAGAGCAAAATAAATAAGTAAAATGAAAGTTGCAGTTGCATCTAAATAATGGTGTTGGTTGCTAAATACAAAGATATAACATTTGAGAAAATATACCTATAAATAGTCATTCATCTGAGTTTTAATTTCTGTAGGTGTTTTTCTTATCTTTAATATTTGGTTATTAGATTAATGAAGGCTTTCTATGGATTTCTCTAGACCAATTCTTGGATACTTTGCAGGCATATGTCATGGGAGCAAGGAAAAAAGAGAAATTCACAGACCTTGTGCACCGCTGATATATAAAATGCTCCATAACATAAACGATAAACAGCAACCAATCGTCGAATGTCGAATAAATCTCAAAACTTACTGCGATGACTTTGTTTGTTTACAAATGGATTGGTAGCGCCCTCAATGGCTAGGAATACTCTATTATTACAGGTCTGTTCTTCTTATGACGGCATCACTATCATAAAAATATTAAATAAGTTATGAGCACATATATAATACTCCATAACGTATACAAACAACAGCTACAAACATGATGAATGTCAAACATCTAAATTTCTTGGAATGGTTTTGTTTACACTGGCGAAGTAACGCCCTCGGGAGCTAGCACTGGGTAATGTTAATGTTAATGTCCAGGTTTATCTTCTAGTGAAAGCATCATGACGTAAGTAACTAAGTAGTAGGTAAATAAATATATAATCCTCCTTAATGTAAACAATAAACAGCATCCAACATGTGGAATGTCAAATAAGCGGCAAAATTTACTGTGATCGTCTTTTGTTTCCAACTGTTGAAGTGGCGCCCTCGAGAATTAGTTTTGAACAATATTCCCTATTCCAGGTTTTTTTCTTATGAAAGCATCAAGATCATAAAAGGCACTAAATAAGTAACAAATAAATGTATAGTACTCCTTATTGTAAACAATAAAGAGAAACCTGAACTTGAATATCAGCTGGCGAGGTAGCGCCCTCAACAATTACTTTTTAGTAATGTGACTGTGGGTTTCTCGAATTAAAAGTCCAGTTTTCAGAAATTCAAAATGCTCTTTATTTCCGTAGAAACACGCTTTGGTCAACCCTTACAGTAGCTGAATTACGTAAAATACACAAATACAATCGACAGGGTCGTTGACAACAAACATAGAGTTTACTTTGAAAACAGTTGCAGGCACACGAATCCAGTTACCACTCTCCAAAACGACTGTCCACCCAACTACACATCTTTCACTGCAAATCCATTATAACACACGCGACATAAAATATAAGAAAGATGTAAGGGTTGTTGAAAGTATTCTAAACGATATATTAAAATGGAAGAACCATATTAAAAAACTAATATCTAAATTTAATTTAGTTTGCTTATTACAACGAATTATTAAAAATGAAGTAACCTTGAATATCCACAGAAATGTGCATTATGCAAATTTCCGCAAGCCTTATGTCCCATCGCATAATAGCTTGGGGAGCCAATTATGACAGAGAGTAAATACTTAAACTGCAGAAAATGGCAGTTAGAAGTATAAGTGACAAGGGCAATCGGTCGTTCTGAAGAGTTCTTTTCAGAGAGATAAAAATATTGCCTCTTGGCTGTATATTTATACTGGAGGCATTAATCCATATAGAAAAGGTGCAATGAGTTTGAAGAAACTCAAAAGCTTCATCAACAAAACACCTGACAAAAGAATGCATTGCATACTCAGTTCTGTAGAACATTTATAGCACACGTTTTTATTTGTAGTTTAAACATCTCTATGGTATTTTAACAATAATATTTAGAGGCATCCTTGATGAAATAATACATAACGAAGGTCATTCTATGTAAAAAGCAGTTTGTAGCTCAGATTTGTTTTTGCCAATATCTTGCTCTCGTTCGTGGAGGTCCTAAACTTAAATACAGTCTTTGGTTTACCTACCTTTCATGTATGAATGATGATATAATATAAACACATATAACTGTGCACCATTGATTATAATTAAACGTCAAATAAGCTATGTATCTTATTTAATTACATGATTTATCCTGTTGTATACTTTACATTTTCTTACTTATTTCCCAGACCGACGCAGCAGAAGTGCTTAGGGCCACATGACTTGCGTTGTGCAAGGTCTACATAGGATGTGTGGAGCTGTTCGGTCACTGTAGCCCAATGCGGACAAATTGGTAATCAATGAAAGAGGGTTTTTGTTAATGCCCTTAAGAATGTTTATCTGTTTAGAAACAAAAACCTCAATTTTGAGTTACTGCCAAAAGCAACTGTTACTCGCTGGGACACTTGGCTTTCAGCAGCGGTGTACTCTGTGACATTTTGACAGGTATAAGTTGATTTTTGATGAATTGGACAAAGATGAAGTTTCATCTACGGTAATTTTTGATAATCTCCAATGTGACAGTTATTTAAGGAATGACGTGGCGTGCATTGATGCTATTTTCTTTCTTGTTCGATTTCATTCAAAAATTAGCGGAAACCGTCCTTTGAGTGTTAAACGAATCTTTTATAAGAAACACTCAGTACAAGTCTAAAAAACTAAAACATCAAAAATAAAGTTTCAATCGGGTTTGAAAATAATAAAGGGTTTCGAATTATGAGATAAGTTGCCAAAACTCTAGAAGACCATCACGTAGACATTGAGAGTAAGTACGAATGACGCGACTTTAACGAAATATGCAGAGCTATGTCTTGTGACGTAGCACGCTCGTTCTCCCGATAACCAGCAGAGTTTGGTAAATATCGGCAGAGATTGCTAATGTACAATTTACAGAAGGAATGTTTTGTATACTGTAGTTCTAAATAATTTCCAACACTTGACATGCGTTATCAACATTTCATTACTGATGTGCTACCAAAGTTTTTTCTTTACTAACAAGAAAATTGGAATCTTGAAGTTACATTTCGTTTTTTATACGTGGACATATTCTAAGTAATTCATTGGTTATATTATTTTTTGTTTTTATTTACGTCCTCCAACGTTGTCATAATCGGACGATGAATGGAATGGATAAATGATGCTCCAATATGTCCGCGGTCAATGGGCTTAGAGTTACCCGGCATTCGTCTTTAAGGATAAGGGAAAGCCCCGCAAGAAACCTTACCCTGGTAGCTCACCCTGACCGAGATTCGAACTCGGAACCCCTTGAACGAGAGGTAGACACGCTACCACCACGCTAATGAGGCCGGCTCATAGGTTATGTTATATTTGTATATCATAGATTTTAGATACAGATTGAATTCCTAATATTCAGCCCGTTATCAAACTTGTAAGGTATTCAAATCAAAACGTAGCCGATAAACTAGCTATTAGCCATATTTGAACCTCTTTGCGGCTCCTTTGATTCCACGGCATGTAAATGTATATCCCGATTTTTCTGAAATTTGCGTGTATAAATCAAAACTCTCCTATTTATTAACCAAATGATCGTCTTCTGGCAGAGTTTGCAAGTTTACATTATTAAGCAAGGACACACTATCAAAATATTTGTATTTCATATTTTGTAACGGAGAATAAGACTGTAGCGTTATCTGTTGCTAGAGTTGCGAGTTGAGCCTTGCTCTCTTAGTCGACTGGCTTGGCGGAAAGTACGAACTTCGCATGTTACCGAACTCCTATGATTTAGGGCTCGAGAAAATTAAAGTGTTGACATTCCGGTGTTTACGGGCATTTCGTACAATATCCTATTTTTGATCGCCTCTGGATATAACAAAATTTATCATGTTACAAAATATCAGTACTATTTACCTAGAGAAAGTACTGCATTTCACCAAATATCGCTACAGAGACTTTCCCAGAAGTATTTGTTTGCAGGTGTTTATGTTTTCTGGAAAACTATTAGTTTATGAGGTAACATTAAACAAAAACTAATATTATTTAATTTAATTGATATAAATTAATTATTCCCTTACACTAACCGTGTATAGCCGAAGGTTTTGTATAAATAGAGTCAAACTTAAAGATTCAATGCCACGGCCGCGGTCTGAAACACGCAACTGATGGTTTCCGACCTGTCGAGCTACCATGGCCAACATACCGTCATGACATTAAATTCTTCATTGGACTCGTATATTTCCCCGGTAAACCATTAGGGGCTCTTGTATTCGAGATTCATCGACTTTAACGACTTATTTCCGTAAGTACTTAGACAATATTAGAGAGTGTTTCTCAAAACTAGTTTTAGAAGGCGCTGCTTCACCATTCGTAAACGAAACAAGACATCGCAGTAAATTTTGACATTAATGTTGCCATCATAAACATTCGAAACGAAACATTCATTGCAAAATAGGTAGAACTGTTTTAAGTGGAAGGTACGGAAGAACCAGAGAAAAGATGCAAGGCACAAAAAGAGTAAAAAGGGTTAAAAGAAAAGCAAAAGAAACATAAACTGTGAACGCCAAAAAATTAGTTAAGCACAGTCAAAATTCAACTGTATTTGAAGGAAAGTATATGAACTTCGCGGAAGTTTTGAGTAGCTCCTCAGTTATTGCTACCTAGGCAGGATAAAAAAATGAATGAATAAATATGCAAATAACTTATTAAAATAAATACGAAATAAATGTAGAGAAATATAAATAGATATATAGAAAAATAATTAATTAACAAAATGCACATAAGCAGCTAAATAGATAATTAAGTATACAAATAGCTAAATACATAATTCGATTAAACGATATGCAAATATATAAATAAATAATGTTAGAGTAGCACAAATATGCAGGGAAATGCAAAAATATAACTAAATAAATATACAAATATGTAAAAAGATAAATAGAAACACCGATAGATACATCGTTAATTGGATAGAGAGATAAACAAATATTAAGTAAATAAATAGATAAAAATAAATAAAAGAATAAATAAATAATAATTAAATAAGAAATAAATAATTTAAATAGCATAAACAACGAAAAACAACCAAAATGTCGAATTTCAGTTAAACATGACAATTTACTTCTGTCATCTTGATTCATATACCAATGGCGATGTGGCGCCCTCACGGATTAGTTTGGAGTAATATTACTTATTCTTTTATATTTTTCCCATGGTTTCATCTCCATCCTAACTGCGTAAAATTATCAGGATAGTTTTAAAATGTATATAAAAATAAATGTTATAAAAGGTATAGGGTAGAACATTTGGAGGCAAAATGAAAACAATATCGAAAATTCGTTTGGTTTCCAGCACTGCGAGCTTTACCAGCTAAACACTTCATCTTTTTTGCGTCAATACATTATGTTTATAAACAATTGAGGATTGTGGAAGGAAAGTATAAAAAAGGCAAAGAAAAGTGAACTGTTTTACATTCCTAGAAAGAGGTTAGATTGTACTTCACTTATTTCTAACTCGCGAGATGACAAATAAATTGAACAAACTAAAATGTTGCATAGCGAGAACAATGAACAGCAACTATAATGTCGAATGTCAATTAAATAAAAAATTTACCGCGAAGATCTTGTTTTGTTTACGAATGGCGAGGTAGCGGCCTGTAGAATTAGATTTGTGTACTACTCCCTGTTCCTTCAGATTGTTTCTTCTGTGACAGCCTCATGACCATAAACAAAAGACAAACAAGAAATAAACGTAAGGAGTTGCATAACTTAAAACGCAAGCAAAATATGGAATATCAAGTAAATATAAAATTATTACCATTTATTAATTATTATTACTACCATAGTTATCATAATATTATAATTATTATAACAGTTATTTCGTTTTTGTTCTTGTTTATAGATATTACAAAGGCAAGTGGCCTTTTTTTTTTTAATTTTCTCTGACGAAAGTGTGTCGTTAGCTGTTTATCTCTTGGTCATGCAAAGACAGTGAAGATTTAAAGTATTAACATAGCGAAATGGTCCTAAAACATTTAACTATCATATAAGTCAATTGAGTTTTTCTGTATAATCCCGTTAGATCTATGAAGGTAACTTGTGTCAAATGTTTATCTCCATAAACATGAAGCAAACAAACGAATAACAACTTTTATCAACGTTTTGTGCAAGTTTGAGGAAAGAAAGTCATGTAAGTATCTTTTTTGGACACAGAGGCTTAAAAACATGTCTAATGAAAGGTCACTGACGAATATTTGGGTGAAATGGAGGACTTTCCCAAAGATAAACATGATGTGCAGAAAATAAGCAATTATTAAAAAAAACATTCATAACTACCTGAATGACTGGAACTTGAAGCAGACTTCAAACTCTTCACTCTGCTCATTTGCATTTAATACAAACTTTTAGCTAAAAGATATCCCGTGAGGCTACAGCCAAAATGAGTTAGTGAAGCTATGCTAATTCTACGCCTAAAAACGTGAAATTCTGTCGAAATCCGACTATATGCAGCCTTCAGAAACCCAAAAAATCTGATTAAAATGATCCCTTCTGACAATGTAGCACGCTGCATGGGACATCATTGGAAACAAGAATCGTCAAGCTATAACGGCAGGTGCTAAAAAGGAACCATAATGCGTGTACCATGCTAGCAGGCGCTTCCGAAGGTCGCTGTTCAAAGTCTGGCGGAGAGGCAAAGTGAAGCCAGGGTCACGTGACATATATTTGGAGCAGGTTAAGGAACCTCGAGTATGATAAAGGTGACTCCGATCCCAGGTGACCGCAAAGTGGGATTTGTGGAGGACATCATGGCGCTGGGTGGTTTTCCTCCGGATCCTCCGGCTTCCCCAACCATCATTCCACCAACTGCTCCATCAATCATTCATCTCCGGTCAGATGCTTCGGCTCCCTCGCTCTAGGGAACCCGGCGCCTCCTAACGTCAGCATTGACTAGAAAGGGAGAAAAAAGTTGTTATTATTACTTCTTTATTTTTTTTCACAGGTATTGCAGAGGCAAAACTTTATCTTTTCTCAAAAATTCGTCGTTAGCTGTTTATCTCTTGGTCATGGAGATTTAAAACCATAACATAGCGAGACACTCCTAAAACATTCTACTATTGTATATGCCCATTGAGCATTCCTATATAATCCCATTGGATCTAAAAAATAAATTTTTTCGAATGATGATCTTCATGAACATGAACCAGATAGAAGAAGAATAACTTTTGCCAACGTTTAATGCAAGTTGGAGAAGAGAAGGTTGTGCTAGTGTCTTTTATTGGATACAGAGGACTTCAAAAAATATATATTTCTATTAAAATCGCATTGACGACTATTTGGGTGAAATGCAGGTCTTTCCATAAGTTAATTATGATGAACATAAAATAAAAAATATAATTCAAAATATTCGTATCGCCATTACAAAGATAACATACATTCCAGAGATGTCTTGACAACATTGACTTCGTTTATTTTCGGAGTTGGTTCACCTGGTGCAATCCACTGTTAAGACTCTTATTTACCTTCCAGAATCTAGTAGTGTGTCCAAGTTTCATCCATGATAATAAATTAAAAAATTCACTAGGATTTATACGGTAGAACTCCAAAATCTTATCAGAAACAGTATATGATTGTAACTTTTGATTAGGTGTCATTAAATGCGGCATCCATCTTGCGCAGACCATGTGAAAGCACAGAACATCACTTAAAACATTACCTGCACTTCTTTTGATATGTTTGTAGCCTCTGCTATCTCATATTACTATAATCCGCGGTCTTCCAGTACTAAACGATCAATTTGCCCAATCATCTCTTTAGTTGTGACTTCCACAGAGGGAAGGCTCATCACTAGCGTAAGTCCCATGTTAAGCTCTGAAACCCATCCTTTACTCGTTGCATATGAAGGAGTAGAGTGTTCAATGTACTATCCATTTCCTTCATGACTTGTATAGGCGATGAACCTATCAATTGGTACATTTATTGACAGCTCATTTATCCAAATGCACCATTTTCGTGAAACCTCTACACCTGCCTTGTTTAAAATGCCGTTATCCAAAAACTGAGCAAGCTACTGACCTGTAACTATGGACAAAATCTAGTCTAGAGGTAAACTACATCATGCTACCCGTCAAACCGGCCCAATGCCGCCATCTCAATATGAGGTCCGGGACTTATCGGTCTACCTCGTACTTATGTGTATGCTGTTATCCTTAATTTGGTTCAGATTTCAAGAGCATATTACACACCTGCATGGTGTGCGACAGCTACAGAAAAAAATGTCAAACTATTGATCTGCTTTATATGAATCGAAGCTTTTGCATACTTTCCTCACCCGAAAACTACTTTGCGCAGAACAGTGATCATAAGGCTATCCACAACACTCTTCTTTTAGGAGCCGGTTAAGGTAACGATAACACCCACTACCTTCTATGGAAGGGAAGGAAGTTTGCCTCACTATCGCTATCTCCCCGTCTTCTCTCGCAGATGTTTGCTTTAGAACTGAAGTAGCCTGAGGCACAGTATAGATAAATCCACAACCTGACGGGTATATATTTAGATTTAAAAACAGAAACAAAACAAAAAAACAAATAAGCCGCACTTGATTTTCGTTCCCGTCGTCCTGCTTAAACGCGTGGAATTTTGGTATGTAATAACAATAAACACATACAACAAATTTCTTTGACACTTTCTTATTCAGCCATTTGTGATTCAACTTTTAGAGTCATAATCATCGATTTCGTGTAGTTATAAATTATGTCTAACCTAAATTAAACTGATCTGATGGTAATCTAGATTTATCGTAATCGTACTTGATTATATCAAGTCCTAGTAAGAGCACTATAGATCTCTGAAACGTTATACGCTGTTATACATCATCAACTACGGTCATGGATTAGGTTGTGGTAAACACTGGTTTCAAGTTCAGAATCTTAATGTTTCCTAGGTACAATGACACCTTTCTCTCCGTTTGGTTTATGCTGTAAAAAACAGCTGAGAGCACATTCTTTTCTGTGTGCTTCTCTGTCAGCAGACATTTGACTGTCATGATGTCATATTTCTTGAATGCTTTAATAAATAAAGTCCTCCAAATGGAGTGGTAATGTTGGGCAGTTCTCAGGTTAAGGCAGAGTGCGGAAGAAAACCGTATCCAGGTAGCTGAACCAAAATGAGATTCGAATTCAATACCTCATGTATACGAAGCAGACACGTCTATTCTTCTCATGGAAGTGGGTAGGCTTCTCTCTACTCCCGCTTTGTTTACGTGTTTCTACTGATTATGGCCACATGAATCCTTTTGTCTCCTATAGCAAAAATTCCAGTTCATATTAATATCTACATTGCTTTATATATCTTCTAGTTTAAAACGTTCAACTGATAAAAGAAATTTTATCTCTTTGGCCACTATTCAATCTTGTTTCTCTTGTTTGCTGTAAAAACCTATGGTTCATGGAGCAGTAATGGAGCAGCTGATTCCATATAAAAGTTCAGTTGGGTTCTCTTTGTTGCCTTATATTGGTTTCTCTCTTAACCGTAAAAAAACAAGAAGCAACTATCCTTTGAGTGTTAATAAAAATCAATCAGAGACCTTAAAAGTGAAAACATCAAAAATAAAGTTTCAATCGGTGTTTGAAAAGAACAAAGGGTTTCAAATTATGCGACAAGTTGCGCATACTCTACAAGGCCATCACGTAGACATTCAGAGTAAGTAATAATGACCTGACTTTAACTAAATATGCAATGATTTCATGTGACGTAGCATTGTCGTTCTCCCAATAACCGGCAGGGCTTGGAAAATATCGGCAGAGATTGATAATGGACAATTAACAGGAGGAATGTGTTGTGTATTGTAGCTCTAAATAATTTCCAACAATTGACATGTGATATCAACATTCCGTTACAGATGAGCTTTTAAAACCGTTTCTTTACCTAGAAGAAAATTGGAATCTCGAAGTCACATTACATTTTTATACCTGGACATGCTATATGGAATTCTTTGGTTATATTATTTTTGTTTGATTTATTTACGTTCTCCAACGTTAATTTATATCGGACGATGAATTAAATGGGTAAATGATGTACAAAATGCACAAATAAATAAATGAATAGATAAATAAATAAATGAATAAATGCACAAAAGGGCATAGTGAGAACAAAAACAATACGGCACACGTCCATCAAAACGCCAGATATCATAGATGGTATATATCCCTTAGGAAATCTATGAATGAATGACCATAAACTAGCTATCGGCTAAATTTGAAGCCCTTTCCGGCCCCTTTGATTCCAATGCATGCAAATGTATATTTCGATATTTTCAAAAATGGCTTCTTTGAATCAAGTTTCTCATATTTATAAACAAAATGTTCGTTTTGTGGCAGAGTTTGCTAGTTTGTTTATATAAACAAGGACACACTAACAAAATATTTGGGTTTTATATTTTGTAACGGAGAATAAGACGGTAGCGCTATCTGTTGCTAGAGTTGCGATATGAGCCTTCCTCTCTTACTCTTCTGGCTTGGCGTGAAGTACGAACTTCGCATGTTATCCAACTCCTATGATTTACAGCTCGAGAAGAATTAAAGTATTAATATTCCAGGGTTTAGGAGCATTTCGTACAATATCGAATATTTGATCGCCTGTAGATATAACAAGATTTATCATGTTACAAAATATCAGTACTATTTAACTAGAGAAAGCACTGCATTTCACCAAATATCGATACTAAGACTTTACCAGAAATATATGTCTGGAAGTGTTTACGTTTTTTGGAAAACCATTAGTTTATGAAGTAGCTTTAAACAAAAACTATTATTATTCCTGTAAATTGATAGAAATTCATAATTGCTTATCACTAGCCGTATATAGCCTAAGGTTTTGTATAGATAGAGTAAAACTGAAAAATTCAATGCCTCGGCCAAGATTTGAAACACGGAACTGCTGGTTTCCGTCCTGTCACTTTTACCCTTAAGCTACCATGGCCAACATGCCGTCATGACATTAAATTCTTCAATAGACTCGTATATTTATCCGGTAAAGCTCTAGGGGTTCTGCTATTCCAGATACACAATTTGTGACAGCTTACTATCCGAATTACTTAGAGAATGTTAGAGAGTGTTACTCAAAACTAATTCTAGAGGGCGCTGCTTCACTATTCACAAACGAAACAAGACATCACAGTAAATTTTGACATTAATTTGGTATCATAAACACTCTAAACGAAACATTTATTGCAAAATAGGCACAACTATTGTTAAGTGGAAAGTAAGGAAGAACCAGAAAAAAGAAGCAAAGTACAAAAAAGAGTAAAAGGGTTAAAAGACAAGCAAATGAAGCATATACTCTAAATGCCACACAAATTAGTTAAACACAGTAAAAATTCAACTGTATTTGAAGTTCGCGGAAGGTTTGAGTTAATAAAGCAAAGAGATCTGAATCATTTGGGGTTCGTAGAAAAGATGGTTGATTGCTCTTCAGTTATATCTATCTGAATGGCATAACAAATAAAGGTTGAATAAATAAACAAATAGCTAACTTAAAAATAATTACAATATATAAATATAAATAGATAGATTGAAAAATATATGTATAAATTAATTAAGAAAAAACACATAAATAGCTAAGAAAAAAATTAGATAGATAAATACATAGATATATACTACGATAAAAATATTAAAAAATATATAAGTAAATAATGTTAGAGTAGCACAAATATGCATGGAAAATTCAAATAAATAACTAAATTAATATAGCAATATATAAATAGATAAGTAGAAACACAGATAGATTCATAGATCATTGGATAGGGTGGTAAATAAATATTAAGTAAATAAATAGATAAAATAAGTAAAAGAATAAATAAATAATAATTAAATAATAAATAAATAATGTTAAAGCGTAGACAATGAAAAACAACCAAACTGTCGAATGTCAATTAAACATGACGGTTTACTGTTGTGATCTTGATTCATTTACAAATGGCGATGTGGCGCCCTCACGAATTACAGTGGAGTAAAATTCCTTATTCTTTTAGATTAGTCCCCTGATTTCATCTCCATCGCAACTGCGTAAAATTATCAGGATGGTTTTAAAATGTATGTAAATATGAATGTTATAAAAGGTATAGGGTAGAAAAAGTAGGGGCAAAATGAAAATAACATCGAAAATTCGTTTGGTTTGCAGCACTGCGACCTTTAATAGCTAAATATAATCTTTTAGGTGTTCTGGGTTCAGTAGTACGACTTGTATGCCTGATGCCATACCCCTGCCACCTAGCGAGTTCTCGTACTTGATCTAGCCTTTTAACACACTTTTAACGATTTGCTAGGTGTTTAATGTTATTAAATACATGGCAAAAGTTCTTGTATATATTAATTTAGATGCACGAGACGTAGTTTAAGAAATGATGTAAATAAACCTTTTTTTTAAATATGTCCGTTTTTACTGTACGGATGAGGCGTGTCTCTAATTTTTCCCTAATTTTTGGCAGCCAATCGCTGATCTAAGTACAAAAATCCGCTATTGTCTTCTAGCTGACGTTAATATACTGATATGATAGGTCCATTTATTCCAAAGCGTTTATTGAATTACTTTGCCATGTAAACTCTAATAGAAAGTTAGTAAAATCGCCTGGAAACCGGAATTCGCTCTCAGTAAAGGAGTCATACTTTTTTGAGGTGTACAATGGCGAGCAGTACAATTTGTCTCTTAAACCGCTATTCCTATGAGCTTTGCGCATTTCTCTTTCTAAGAACGTCAAGCAATACAGATTACTAAGCGCAAAACTGGACTAAGGCTGACATGCCGCTTGATGGGAGGCTGACTCACCTGGTATAAAAAAATCAATACTTACGGTGCGAATAGGAAATGGCGTAGCACTCAACAGCACAGTAACCAACGACAATAAGTTATTGATGAATCCTTAGCAAAATATACAAACTTATGAATTATTTATTGATTGAAGTATTAAATGGTTAATTAGACATGTCAACATTAAGAGACGATTCAGTTATTTTTATTTACTGAGTACATCTTGACGTGATGCATGTGCTATATCCGCAGCTTCTTGAGTAGCAAGCTTGCTTATTATTATAAAATGTTACTCTTTTGTAATAACTATGAAAAATAGAAAGATTCAACTCGTTCACGTAAACAAATAACGTAACAACCAAGACATGTGTTTATTTAGTCAATTCATTAACAAAAGAGTGATTAAGAAGACTTTACCCATGTAATTTATATGTAGCGTTTCATTTGCTCACAATTCATTATTTATTTCTAATGTCCAATAAAATTCGGAAAAGCAATTTTGATTTATGTTTGCCCCTGATTGCCTCGTATTCCTGGTACGTATTGCTTACAGTTCTTAGTACTCATTTGCTATTTATTGGATTTAGAAAGTCTCAAAACATGAATCTCAATATCGCACTTCTAGTGAAACATGGTACTCCCCTGTGCGGTAGACAAAGTTATAATATATGTATATTAAAGGACGAAAGAAGAAAGCTATATATGGCTTTTGTTAATCTTGAGAAAGCTTATGATAGGATTGAGCTCCAGTTGAGTCATAAGTTGTAGAGCAAAAGGGTAAGTAAACAAATGGTCGATACTATTACAGCATTGTTGAAGCAGAATACGTTCTGTATAAGAGTTGAGGATGGAGTTGTAACAAGAGGTATCAAACAAGACAAAGTTCTTGGGGAATGGTGTAAGTTAAGCCCAGTCTTATTCAACTTATGTATTGATTATATTGTCACTAACTAACCAAAGATGGTAATGGATAATTATAATGCACGAGATTTAACTTGGAACTTTATGCACTGTGCTTTTCTGGTACGGGCGCTAGGTTTATTTCCTTGAAAAGGTCCGTCCATTTTATAGCGCAATTGTATTCCCGAAAATACCTGCTGTGGTATGAGGATATGCACAAGCAGGCGTCAGTGGTGTTGCAAATGAAGTATTGGCTGCTAACGTGTTGAAAACGTGAAATTTCTGACAGTGAAGAAAGGGAACAGGAACCAAATTAAGAGGACCAGGAAGGATCATTCGCCACTGATGAATCTGTCCTACCTGGCTGGCCATTAAACAGGGGCGGGTTAGAAAGAGATGGTGAGTACGTATTTCTTTCCCTTTCTACATACCAGGGGCCAAGTTAAATCTCGTGCATTATTGCACATAGCCATATCGTTCACGGGGATAGTACATTAGTTAGTAGTCACATAATTTGTGAGGAGGTTGGGGTATTCTATCAGGTGTAATTATATAATCACATGCCAAAATAACAGTTTAGACAATAAAAGGTTTACCACAATAAAGAATGTTACATCGGTGCCCACACCGGCCAGTTACCTGCCTCAGACGCTCCGAACAAATACCTCCGTTCAGGTCTATGGATGTTACAAACGAGAGGCAGAGAGAGAAATCTGCTTGCACAGCTTGACTATCCAACGGGAGAAGGAGTGGGAAAGTGACGTCGCACATACTTCTGCAGTAAAATGAACTACTATTTGTGTTAATCAAAACAGTCACTTGTGACAATATATTAAAGGAAATTGGGAGATGTAATCACCTTATGCCAATAACTAATAATATATCGATCCCAGGATTACCGATGACCTAGTTGTAGGTGCAATTACGCAGAATGGATTAAAACTATCGTTGGAAGCTGTATATAATTACTGTAAAGAATGGAATTTAAAAGTAAATCAGGACAAGACACAGATCATAGTGTTTAAAAAAGGAGAGAAATGAGGTTAATATGAAAAATGGATGAATGAAAACGGCTAAGAATATAGAGTTTTTTGAGATTACATATATCTAGGAATTAAAATTGACAGCAGAGGGAACTGGGAGAAACAAAAGAAATTTGACCTAGCAAAAGGAAGATGAGCTTTATCAGCCATCAGCAGCTGCAAATAAAAAGTAACATATATAAATATCAAATGGTTAGAGAAAGCTTATAGTACTGTCGCGAACCAATTATTTACGATGGTGCGAAGTGGAGAGATATCAGACATAGCGCAGTGTGGAGATAAAGAGCTTTCCTAAGCAGATAAAAGCTTGCGGGGATAAAAGGCAAGCTAAAACAGATAAAGTTAGATAAAAAGGGGCAATCTAGTAACAGACATTCTAGCCTTCAGGAACTATTTTTGGTATTATTCCGTATTAGTTCACGATTGCTGGTCTGATGAAAGCATCATAATTATAAAATCCGTAAATAATTCAAAAATAAATATATATAATACATAAGGTAAAGAATTAACAGAGACCAGCACGACAAATGTCGAATAAACGTCAAAATTGACTGCTATGATTTTGTTTGTTTACACTGGCGAAGTAGTGCACTCGAGAGTTATTGCTGGGTAATGCTAATGTTAATGTCCAGGTATATCTTCTAGTGAATGCATCATGACGATAAAACACCAAATAGGTATAAATAAACATATAATACTCCACAATGTAGACAATAAACAGCAGCCCACATATGGAATGTCAAATAAACTTCAATATTTACTGCGATCGTATCTTTTCTGTCTATTTGATGAAGTGTCGCCCTACAGAATTAGTTTTGAGCAATATTCTCCATTATTCTAGATTTTTTCTTCTTATGAAGACATCAAGAACATAAAATGCACTTAATTATTAACAAATAAGTGTATAGCACTCCTTAATGTAAACAATAAAGAGCAACGAGAGCGATGAATGTCAAATAACCGTGAAAATTAACTGCGATGACATAGATTGTTTACAGCTTGCTAGGTAGCGCCCTCACCAATTACATTTTGGTAATGGGAATGTGAGTTCTTCGAATTAAAAGTGCAGGTTGCAGAAATTCAAAATGCTCTTTATTTCCGTAGAAGCACTCTTTGGTCAACCCTTACAGTAGATGAATTATGGCCATTCATATTTCTAGACATTTCTAAAATGTTTTGTGACAAACAAGAAATAGAACTTTCGAATAAGCTATTTGTCTCTTTGTCTGTTTCGGTAAGATATTATCTCCGCGTTGCTCTATCTGTCCCTTTAAGCGTCCCGACAATTCCCTATTATTCTAGGACTTTCTTTCTGATGAAAGCGTCATAATCATAAACAAATTAAATTAGTGACAAATGAAGAGGTATTGTTCAATAACGTCAACAATAAACAGCACCCAACACATTTTGTTTATTTCTTACGGTTTATTAACTATACAGAAGTTATTATCGACACGGAGAACTTGATAGGCAGTTCCCAGGTAAATTTATAGCACACGTTTTATTTGTAGCTTAAGTATACCTATGGTATGTTAAAAAAAATATTTGAAGACATCGTCGATAAAATAAAACATAACGAAAGGCTTTCTATGCAAAGAGCAGTTTCCAGCTCAGATTTGTTTTTTCCAATATGTTGCTCTGATTCGTGGAAGTCCTAAACTTAAATACATTCTTTAGTTTACCTATCCTACATGTATGAATTGTAAGTAAAATATAAGCACATATAAGTGTGCACCATTGATTATTATGAAACCTCAGATAAACAGCAATGGATATTATTTAATTACACGCATTATTCCGTTGTATACTTTACATTTTCTTGCTTATTTCCCAGATTGACGCAGCAGAAGTGCTAAGGGTCACATTATTTGCGTTGTGCAAGGTCTACATAGGATGTGCGGAGCTGTTCGGTGAGAGATGTAAGTTGATTGTTGATGAACTAGACAAAGAAGATGTGTCATCTACGGTAATTTTTAATAATCTCCAATATGACAGTTATTTAAGGAAACACGAGGCGTGTATTGATGCTAATCTCTTTCTTGTGCGATTTTATTCAATAAAGTTAGTGGCAAATATCCTTTGAGTGTTAAACGAATCTTTAAATAAAAAATGCTCAGTGAAAGTCTTAAAACTTAAAACATGAAAAATAAAGTTTCAATCGGTGTTTGAAAAGAATACAGGATTTCAAATTATGAGACAAGTTGCCCAAACTCTAGAAGCCCATCACGTAGTCATTGAGGGTAAGTACTAATGACGCGACTCTAACGAAATATACAGAGTGGTGTAATGTGACGTAGCATGGTTATTCTCCCAATAACCGGCAGAGCTTGGTAAATATCCGCAGAGACTTCTAAAGGACAATTCACAGAAGGAATGTGTTGTGTTCTGTAGCTCTAAATAATTTCCAAAAATTGACATGTGATATCAACATTCCGTTACTGGTGAGCTGTCAAAACTGTTTCTTTACTAACCTGAAAATTAGAATCTTGAAGTCACATTACATTTTTTATACTTGGACATGTTCTAAGGAATTCATTGGATATATTATTTTTGTTTGTTTTATTTATGTCCTCCAACGTTAAGTCATATCGGACGATGAAAAAAATGGGTGAAATGATGTTCCAATTTGTCCGGGTTTATGGAGCTTAGAGTTACCCGACATTCGTCTTTAAGGGTAAGGGAAAATCCCAGAAGAAACTTTATCCAGGAAATTCAACCTAACCGAGATTCGAACACGGGACATCTTGAACGTGAGGTAGACACGCTACCACCACGCTAACGAGGCGGGCTCATTGGATATGTTACAGTTATATATTATAGACTTTTAGATGCGGATTGTGTTCCTACCATTCAATCCGTTACAAAAATTAAGATATGTGAAGATCATCATTGCAAAATGATCTTAATCTTTATCTTTATTAAAGAATATGGCCTGGTGCTGGTACAAGGGGCCCGGCTTACAGGCTACAATTTATATGAGCTTATAATTTTTTAGTGATATTTTGATTGTCGTTATGGTTTTTATTAAACCCATTCGGTTGCCTTATCGCGACCGCCGAGAACAGCTTAATGTGGTCTTCTTTTTTTCTGTTTTGTTTTATTAATATAAATAACTATATACATATATACATGGGGGTTTATTTTACCCCCTTACATTGACTCACACACACGCATGCATACCTGTACACACGCACACTCACACTCACACTAAACTGTTGGTCGACACGTTGTACAACAGAAAGCGATCCAGCAGCAATGAGTGCGGCCTCTGCCTTGGAAATTGTGCGGCCATGGGCCGGGGTATGCTAGGCGCGGTTTGGCCGAGCCGGTATCAAATATAGGATTTTTATTCTTGCATGTTTGCGATGCTGCTACTTGCCTCTGCCGATGTTGTACATTGTGGGGTTGCTGTGCCTTTTAATGTTTGCCCAAGTGGAAGAGGCTATATTTAGTATGGCCTCGGGAATGGTAGTGATGCACGTATCCTGGTGGAATTGTGCGTTGGTGGTGAGGGGCGGATAGGATCTTTCTTAATGTAAAGTTTTGTATGGTTTGGAGGTATTTCAAGGTGGATTTGGAGGCGTTGGCCCAGGCCGCACACGCTTAAAGGACCAGCGACAAAATGAACGCTTTATAATGGACCACTTTGGTCTTCAGCTGGATCTGTTTACTCCTGAAGATGGGGGCCCATAACTTTAATGGCTGCCGTCCTTTGTTGGCGGTACCTTTGATATGGGTGGACCAGTTCATAGTGCGTGATAGCGTCACGACTAAGTATTTTACATGCTGACTGCAAGCAATGTTCCACCACAGACCGTTAGGTCCAAAGCCAAAGGGCGCAAATTTGTGAAATGAATAAGCTGGCATTTGTTCGGGTTAATTTTGATCTTCCAATCATGTAACCATGAGAGGAAGTGGTCAATATACCAACGCATTTCCAAAATACCGTAACGATTATTTTCCTGTTGGTTGTAAATTGCAATATCTTAAGCATAAATTGCCAGAGGTCCAGAGGTAGTCCTAGTCGGGCGGGGCTTTCCCCGTCCGGGTGTCATATGCCGCAGTACCTAGCCGCTTTGCGGCTTAACCTGCGAAATGAACTAGTAGATCCATGTTCTGCTGGGGTGTTTGAATTTGTTTACTGTTTGAAATTTTGGAATTTTGGATAGGTGTGGTATGGGTTGCCCCTCTTTATCGTGGGCAGCTGTACTTAATCGTTCTCCCTTTTTGGGAGACACGAATTAGTTTTTTGCCCCGTTTTGGATACGGGTTGTGTAGCGCTTGGTCCTTTGGCGTAGAAGTTGTTCCCAGAGTCATCTGGGGTTTTCCTTGGGTTACCCAAGGGGTCCCAGGACGTCTCTCGGCAGTCTGAAGGACGGCAAGCGCCTTTGATCTCTCGGGTCATACCTTCCCAGGGAGTTCACTAAAGGGTTGGGGTGAATTTGGATTTTCTCGTACATTGATCGTGCCCTCTCGCGAATGACGTCGACAATGTACGGGATCTGGGAGTGCTCATGTAGGATATGAGCCGGGAATCTCCAGCCTGTATCGTAGATGATGCGTAGTGCCTTGTTCTGCAGCGTCTGGAGTCTGACGAAAGTGGTATTAGCCACTGTTCCCCAGATCTCACAGCCGTACAGAATCATAGGCGGAATGATCGCCCGATACAGTTGGAGTTTGAGACGGATCGGCATGGTTGATCTGAAGATAGGGTATAGGCTCCGGAGTGCGACGTGCCCCAGCTGGACCTTGCCCTTGACGTGTGGAACGTAAGTTAACTTACGGTCCAGCGTCACCCCGAGATACTTCGCCGTTTGCACCCAAGGGATTCGACGGCGCCGTAAAACGAAGTTCTGCTGCAACCGGTTGGCTATGGTTTTCGCCAGGAGAATAGCAGAGCTCTTCTCCGGGTTAATTGCCATTCGCCATTTTGCGCTCCATTCGCCAATGGCCCGGAGCTGGGTTTGGATTTGCCGGTAGCTGTACCGTGTGTTCCTATTGACTGCGAAGATCATGAGATCGTCCGCATACTGACAGGTCTGGGTGTTGTGGTGAGTTGGGATGTCGGCCATGTAAGCTGCGAAGAGCGCCGGCGACAGCACGCTGCCTTCCGGTACTCCAGCGCCAATGGGCCGCTCGGTGGACAGCTTCCCCTCCATCTTTACTCGGAAGCTTCGGTTTCCGAGGAAACCGGCCACCAAGGAAATGTATGGACGGGGAATTTCATGCTCCAGGAGTTTGTAAATGAGTCCTTCATGCCAGGTAGTGGCGAATGCCTTCTCCACGTCGAGCAGCACTGCTACCGTTTTAGACCTTTCCTGGAAACCCAGGGAGGCCTTCTCGGCAACCCGCAGTAGCTGCTCGGTCGTGGAGTGGCCAGAACGGAAGCCAAACTGGTGTTCCGGGATTAGGCCCCTTTCCTCCAGATGAGGAAGGAGCCGGGAGAGGAGCAGTTTTTCGAATACCTTCGATAAAACTGGGAGAAGGCTGATTGATCGGTAACTGGAAGGAAAAACCGGATTTTTCCCCGGCTTTAAAACGCACACCACGCGCGCCTCCTTCCAGATAGCTGGAAAGTGGCGCATGTATAGGCACGCGTTATAAATCCGGGTTAAGTGAATCACGGCTCTTCGTGGAAGGTGCTTGAGCATTTCCGCTGTCACACGGTCCTGCCCAGGTGCTTTGTTGGTTCTTAGAGAGTTAAGCGTGGTCGCTAACTCCCTAGGGGTAACGATGGGAATGTGGAACTCCTCGTGGTCAGGGGGCGGAGCTTCTAGGAAGTCCTCCACCACCTGTTCCACGAGGTCAGCATGGTCATCGTCCATTGGCTCTATCCTGGGTTGGAATTGAGCCTCCAGATAATCTGCTAGCGCCTCTGCCTTTTCTTTCGACTCGTAGACGAGTCGACCTCTAGGGCTATGTAGGGGATGCTGGTATACGGTTTTGTCTTTCCGCAGGCTACGGACTATTCGCCATGGTTTTCTCTCCTGGAGATTGGTTTGCCTTAACATGTTTTCCCAGGCCTCTTTGCGGTGTGCTCTTAGGAGTCGTCTTGCCAGGGATTTGAACCTCTGGTGTACTTCTCCTATCCTGGGATGGCGAAATCTCTGCCACAGCTTTCTTACGGCGTTTTTAGCCCTTATGAGTTGTTTGATGGGTCCTGGGATATCTGTGGGGTTTGGCGTGTCTATTGGGATGCGGTGTGTGTGAGCACGTACCGCGTTGAGGATGGTTGTGGAGAACTCCCTGGCTGCCGCCTCGAGTGACTCCACAGTGTCGATTCGAGGGCAGGCTTCCACGGAGTTTTGGATGTGAAGAATGGCGGCATCCCAGTCGACTTCATCCACCCAGTCAGCCGTTGCCAGAGCTGCGACGGTAACGTCTGAATTGATCACAACTGGGTTGTGGTCAGAATCCAGAGCATTCACCGCCGTGAGGTCCAGATGAAATGGAATGTTCTTGGTGATTGCGAAATCTATGACGTCCGCCCTGCCACGAGGCGGGAAGTGCGTTGGACCCCGCGGGCCATGCGCATGAAGGGTTGGATCTCCGCAGATGAAGCGGTAGATGCTCCTTCCCCTATCATTCTGGGTTCGGCTGTTCCATCCTGGGTGTTTGGCATTGAAGTCACCGGCTATGCACACTCGGTGGTCTAGGTTTAGGAGTGCCCTGTAATCCGCTTCATAGAAGGGATGGTTGGGCGGGTCATACACCGCCACAAGCACTAGGTCTGAACCGCCCAAGGAGAGCCTTATGGCGGTCGCCTCCAAGTGTTGAAGCGGGGGGATGGTAATGGGAGTATGGGTGATGTGATTTTTGATGAATATAGCTGTACCGCCGCCCCGCCGGCCGACTCTATCGGCTCGGTGGACGGCGTAACTTGGCAGGCTAAATTGTATACCAGCATGCAGATGCGTTTCGCATACCATAAGGAGGTCAATCCCGTGGTCACTTACAAACTCCAAGATGCCCGGTCTCTGTTCCCGGACTCCGTTTGCGTTCCAGAACGCGGCTCTCAATGTTCGCTGAGTTCTTCTCAACGCCATTTACGAGCTGGAGTCAGGGAAGAGGAGCCGTGCAGTCTGTTGCAGAATGCTGTGCTTTTGCAGAGCAGGGATGCGGGGATCTGTCAGTTGCTCCCTGCAGCGCCTCAGTATGGGGAGGGAGCGATGAATCAGTTCGGCGAACCAGGCAGAAAGCTCATGGAACTCCGCTAAGTCCTCGTTTGAGACGCCAGTGTCCCAAATCGGCGCAGGTGTTGTAGCGAGGGGTGCCTCTCCCTCATTGGCTGTTGAAGCCACTGTAGCTGGAGCTGGTGGAGGGGGGAGAGCAGTGGCGGCAGGGCCGCTCTGTCTCCCCGCAGGTTCTTGGGCTGGTTGCCCGGCCGTTGCTGCCGCAGTTGCCGGCGGTTTCTCCCGCCGGGCTGCGGTGGCCTTCTTCTGGCGAGGAGGCCGCTGTGGCTTTGCTGCATGTGCAGCTGGTGGTTGTTTGGCGGTAGTTCCAGAGCTTACTGGCTGGGTCGCTGCCGGAATCTGGCCTGCCTCGGCCTGCTGCAGCAGCTGTTCCTGCTTGCGCAGCGCCTGGGCAAAACTGACTCCAGGCCGAACTTGTGCTGGCTCCCTGTTTGCGTTCCTGCCCTGTCTTGCCTGCACTATTCGCAGTCTAGCGGGACAGCCGCCGTAGATGCCTATGTGGGCCTCTCGGCATTTGGCGCACTTTTTCTCCTCTCTGGGGTTCGGGCATTCGTTGACGTGGTGAGGGCCTGAACATCGTATGCAGGCGGTCTTCCTCTCGCACGCATACTAGCTTTTACCCACATTTGAACATCTTTCCGGCCCCTTTCATTCCAAAGCATACACATGTATATTCCGATATACCCGAAAATTGCACGTGTGAATCAAAATTCTCCTATTATTAAACCAAAGGATCGTTTTCTGGCACAGTTTGCAAGTTTGCATAAATAAACAAGGTCACACTAACAAAATATTTGTGTTTTATATTTAGTAACGGAGAATAAGACGGTAGCGCCATCTGTTGCTAGAGTTGCGAGTTGCGGCTTCCTCTCTTACCCTACTGGCTTGGTGGGATGTAGGTACTTGGCATTACATACAATATCGTATTTTTGATCGCCTGTAGATATAACAAGATTTATCATGTTAAAAAATATCATTACTATTTACCTTGGGAAAGTACTGCATTTCAGCAAATATCGATACCGAGACTTTACCAGAAATATATGTTTGGAAGTGTTTACGTTTTTGGAAAACCATTAGTTGATGAAGTAGCATTAAACAAATACTATAAGTATTTAAATTAATTGAGAGAAGTCAATAGTTGCCTAACACTAGCCTTGTATGGCCTAAGGTTGTATAGATAAAGTCAAACTGAGAAATTGAATACCACGGCCGCGATCTGAAACTCGGAGCTGATGGTTTCCGTCCTGTCGCTCTTACCATAGAGCTACCATGGCCAACATGCCGTCATGAAATTGAATTCTTCAATATACTCGTATATTTCACCGGTAAACCACTAGGGGCTCTCGTACTCGAGATACACAGTTTTTGACGACCAACTGTCGTAAGTACTGCCCAAGGAGAAATTAGTTGGGATTGCTCATTAGAAGGCAAATTGTTTTCAGAAAAGTGGGTTAATAAAAATTGTTTAATATATGATGGTTGTGGTTCCAACAAGAGATACATTTTATCAAACAATTGACCTAAAACACATACATTGCTGTACAATCGCTATACACATATTATCCGGGTATATGAAGTCCATAGAAACACAAATATGTGGTTAAAGAGGTCCTTGTTATTTGTCAGTATTTTACAGTACTGACACTTTTTTCAAATTGAAAGTCACATTCTTGTCATTATCTCTTAGCAATTAAAGCAGAATGGAATTTAAGAGTCATCACGGAGAACCTATCTCTAAAATATATGATTATCGCTTAAGGGACACTGGGACTGAAATTTCTATTTTCTATATTATTATACTTAGAAAATTCAAACTCTGGACACTCAATGGGTTTTATATTAGAAATACCACACCAATGTTTAGTAATTTCTGATTAATAGTTTTGAAGCAATTAAATTTTTATTTTTATTTTAATTAAAGTCATGGCAATATTAAAGTTAACTCACGTTCTTCAATAACCATGCTAGTGGACTAGCTCAGCTATTTTTTCATTGATATACACTGATACTCAAAATTGGCTGATTATTTTCACTAATGCATAGTCTGCTATTTAAATTACTATTTACACTAAGCACTATACATGGTTTGCACTTTGTTCTTGATATCTTGCAAATTTATTTTGGTTTTTACAAATATAGTTTGAATAGCATTAGCATGTTCATGTATGTCCATTTGCAAAGTGTCTCTAGAAAGCAGCACTAAGCTAAGGCGCAAGATCTGAACGCAATTTTAGAGAAAAAGCTGCCGAAAAACGATCAGAATTGGCATACTGGCTGAAGAGGGCGATATGAGCCATGAAGCAGCCTTGGGTGTAGATACACCCTAACACCCCCTAGTAGTGGATCAGAATTGACAAAAACAGGCCATCGTCGTGAATAATGAAGAACGGGGGCATTTAATTGGCCCCTTCCCGAACATTTACACCCTGCGCATGACATTTAAGAATGGCGGAAATAAGACACTTGTGCCATAATTCAATAAAGAAATTTTCGGAGAACACTTGTATTTATAAATCTAAAAATTGTAATTTTGCAGACTTTTGGGCTATTGTTCAATCCCTGTGTCCCCTAAAGCGATATTTTCATATTCATTTGTACCTAAAAGAAAGTTTGTAGTAAGATGTTTTGCAAATGTTAATACAAATAGGGAAATAACGTTTGCAAAATAGTTTATACATAGTAGAGAAATTCATGAGAGTGCAACATTAAGTTTCTTTAGTATATACGAGGGACGGCTAATAAGTCCAAAGCCTCACAAAGAGACATTAATTATTCTTGTCTTTATTTCTCAACATAATCTCCTCAAAGGATAATACGTTTGACATATTGATTTCCTAATTTAATTAAACTATCTCTGTAGTTCGATTTATTCTGGTTTTCAAAATAGCTCTTTACTGCATAAATGACCTGTTCGTTGTTGTGAAATCTTCTTCCTCTAATAAAGGTTTGGAGGTTCGGGAACAGGTGGAAGTCAAGGGTTGTAGATCAGACGCTGAGGGTGGATATTCAAGCAATTCGAACCTTAATTTGCACATTTTTTTACATTGCAATAACTGAACGATGTGCCGGAGCATTGTCGTGAAGGAACAAAACTTTTTTCTTTGCCAAATGAGGTCTTTCGCTTTTCACCTCATCACTCAAACGTTGCAATACGATTGCGTAGTGGTCACCAGTGATACTCTAATTCTTTTCTAAGTAATCAATAAAAACAATTCTCTGTACATCCTGGATAACAGTCGACATAAGCTTGTTAGTTGACAAAATTGACTTTGCTGTCTGGAGTTGGTTCACCTGCTGCAATCCACTGTTTTGACTCTTATTTGCCTTCTAGAGTCTAGTAATGTAACCAAGCTGCATTCATGATAATAAATTTAAAAAATTCACTAGGAGTATTACGGCCGGGCTACAAATTCTCATCAGAAATAGTTTTTCTTTTCAACTGTTGATTAGGTGTTATTAAACGCGGCACCCATCTTGCACAGACCAAGTGATAGCGCTGAATATGAGTTATAATATTACCTGCACCTCCTTTTGATATGTTTACAGCCTCTTCTATCTCAAATAACTTTAATCTGCGGTCTTCTGGTACTAAACGATGAATTTCTTCAATGATATCTGTAGTTGTGACTTCCACAGAGCGAGGCTCATCACTAGCGTACGTCCCACGTTAAACTCTGCAACCCACCTTTTACCGGTTGTATATGAAGGAGCATAGTCTTTCAATGTACTTTCCATTTCCTTCTTGATTTGTTTAACCGTTAAGCACTTCAATTTGAACATTTAATCACTGCTCATTTTTCCAAAACCAAAAATTTCGTGAAACCTCTACACCTGCCTTGTTTAAAATGCCGTTATCCAAAAATTGAACGAGCTACTGACCTGTAACTATGGACAAAAGCTAGTCTAGATTTAGACTATATCATGCTAGCCGTCAAACCGGCCCGGTGCCGCCATCTCTATGTGAGGCCCGGGACTTACCGGCTTACCTCGTACTTATGTATATGTTGTATTTAATTCGGTTTATAATTCAGGGGCACATTACACACCTGCATGGTGTGCGACGGCTACAGAAAAAAATTCAGATTGTTTATTTGCTTTATATGAATCGAAGCATTTGCATACTTTCCTCACTCGAAAACTACTTCGCGCAGAGCAGTGATCATAAGGCCAACCACAATTCTCTTATTTAAGGATGCGGTTAAGCAAACGATAACACCCACTACCTTCTATGGAAGGGAAGGAAGTTTGCCTCACTATCGCTATCTCCTCGTCTTCCCTCGCATAGGCTTGCATTTGAAATGAAGTCGCTTAGGTACGGTATAGATAAATCCACAACCTGGCACTTATATATTAAAAAAACCAAATAAGCCGCACTTGATTTTCGTTACCGTCTTCCTGCTTAAACTCGTTTAGTTTTGGTATGTAATAACAATAAACACATTCAACAAATTTCTTTGCCAATTTTTTTATTCAGCTATTTCTGATTCACATTTTAGGGTCATGATCACAGATTTCGTGTTGTTATAAATTTAGTCTAACTTAAATTAAAATGATCTGATGGTAATCTAGATATATCGCAATCGTACTTGCTTATATCAAGTCCTAGTTAGAGCACTATAGATCTCTGAAACGTTATACGTTGTTATACATCATCAGCTACGTTCATGGATTAGGTTGTAATAAACACTGGTTATAAGTTCTGCTTCTTAGTGTTTCCTAGATCAAATGACACCTTTCCCTCCGTTAGGTGTATACTGTAAAAAACAGCTGTGAGTATATTCTTTTCTGGGGGGCCTTCGCTGTGAGAAAATATTTGGCTGCCATAATGTCATATTTCGTGACTTCTGTAATAATTACAGACCTCAAAAAGCGATTGGTAAATTCGGGCAGTTCTCAGGTTATGGCAGAGTGCGAAGAAAGCCTTTTCCAGGAAGCTCAACCAAACTGAAATTCAATCTCAGGACCTCTTGTATACGAGGCAAACACGTCTCAACTTGACATGGATGTGGGTAGGCTTCTCTCTACTCCCGTTGTTTACGTTTTTTAATGATTATGCCTACATGAATCCTTTTGTCTCCTATAGCAACAATTCCAGTTCTAGCGATATCTACATTGTTTATCTATCTTCTAGTTTAAAGCTTTCAAAATGATCAACGAAATTTCATCTCTTTGGTCACTATTCGATCTTGTTTCTCTTGTTTGCTTTAAAACCTATGGTTCATGGAGCAGTAATGGAGCTGCTAATTCCATATAAAAATTCATTTAGGTTTCTTTGTTACCTTTTATTAATTTCTCTCTTCATTGTTCTGCAAATCCTAAAATTCTGTGGATTTGTGATAATTTCAACAAAGATATTAACCAATGACAAAGAAAAGACAGACAGACACAAATCTGGCAGGCTGTTAGGAACAGCCCGAAGGGTGGTCAAAACGTGTACCTGCTCTGGGAAGAGCTTAACCACGTAGTGGCGGGATGTGGATGTTGCAGAATTTAAGTGGGATTAGTGTAGGGAGGTAGCTTTTTGCTCCTCAGGGAATGATGAACCGGGTGCTACGGACAGCGAGCACCGCTGGTGGGTTAGTTAATAAACTAGGAAGAAGGTTTGAATAATTTTGAATATTCCATAATGACAATTTTGGAGTAGCTGAAATTTAATTTAGGCTGGAATGGAGATCATGTGGTTACCGGTAGTGACCGCAAGACATGCGGGGTAACCGGTATCGCTTATAGCGACGCTCACGAGGAACATAATCCCCAAGGGATCTGACTAGGGCGCTCTGATGTTGGGGCAAACCCTCGAAAAATTTTGTCGCCCGGCGTCTAATTTCATCCTCCACATATCGGAGGGATGAAGCCTCATGAAGTAATCTCACGGGGAACCTTGTACAGACAGAATAAATAATCCGAAGACATTTATTCTGTGCACGTTGGAGCAGAACTAGATGTGAGCCTGCGGCCATACCCCAGACTTCGCACGCATAGAGCATGATAGGGAGGACCAGAGCCATAAAGAGGCGCAACTTTAGGGGAACAGACATCGCAGACCGAAGCACAGGGTATAGTGATGCCACGGCACCACACGACCGATGAGCTTGCTCCTGGATGTGCTCCCGAAAAGTTAGGCCCTTGTCCAGCTTCACTCCCAAGTACTTGATTGAGTTCTCCCATCTGATCCTTTGCCCGAAGTAGGTAAATTGGGGGAAGTTGGCGGGAAAGCGGCGCTTGGTGAACAATATCGCTTGGCTTTTCTCTGTATTAATGGACAATCGCCAAAGCGTGCACCATTCCTGGAGGAGGATTAGATATCTTTGGATGGGGTTGAAGGTTCTGCGTGGGTGTCTGTTTGTTGAGAATAACAGCACGTCGTCAGCATACTGTGCTATGTTGACGTGCTGTTCAGTGGGAAGGTCAGCCACATAGACGCTATACAGCGTCGGGGATAACACAGAACCTTCGGGGACTCCGCCGCGGATAGACCTTCGTGTAGATGTTTTTCCCGCCACTGTGACAGTGAAGAATCTATGTTTTAGGAAAGAGTGAAGAAGGTGTATGACTTGAGTGGGTAGCTCCAGTTGGATGAGTTTGTACAGAAGACCCGCGTGCCAGGTCGTAGAGAAAGCCTTTTCCACGTCCAGAGAAACCGCCGAGGTGAATGCCTTGTCCTGGAAACCCAGGGCTGCAGCCTCCACCACGCGCAGCAACTGCTGAGACGTGGAATGCCCAGGACGAAAGCCAAACTGGTGAGGAGGGATAGCTTGTATGTCACCCAGAAGGGGGGACATGCGGGCTAAGAAAAGTCTCTCGAAAACTTTCGAGAGAACAGAAAGGAGGCTGATGGAGCGGTAGTTGGCAGGATTAACCGGGTCTTTCCCTGGCTTCAATATGCATATCACCCGAGCCTCTCTCCAACTACGTGGAAAGTGACTCAGAGAGAGACACATATTGAAGACTTTGGTTAGAAATAACACGGCCCTGAAGGGAAGGTGGCGGAGCATGAGTGGCGTTATGCCATCAGGTCCCGCTGCCTTTTTTGGTTTGAGGCGCCGGAGTACGCCCTGAAGCTCACTGGGTCTTATGACTGGGAGTCTGTCCGCCTCAGCCGGGGGTCGCCGAAAGTATCGACGTACCTCCTGCCTAACGCGGTCAGAGAAGGCTGGGTCCTGGGGGTCTTCTCTAGGCCTCATGGTCCTCTCAAGGTAGTCGGCGAACACCGTAGCCTTGGCCTGTGGTTCGTAGGTCAGGCCTTGGGTACCCTGGAGTGGGGAGTTTGGTGTCCCTTGGCGGTTCCGAAGTCTTTTAATGACCCTCCACACGTCTCCATCCTCGAGGTTCATACGAGACATCGTGTCCTCCCACGCGCGCACTCTGTGCTCACGGAGGCGGGCACGAACCTCTCGGCACAGTCGCCGATGAAGCCTTCGATAATGAGGCGTGCGGTGTCTCTGGTAGAGCCGCCTTGCTGCCCAAGAACGGCGAATGAGTAGTAGGATGTCAAGGGGAAGAACATCCGGATGAAGTGGAGCGGGGGTGATAACTGTAAGGTTGCGGACCGTTCGCTTCACGACTGAGGTGAAGGACGAGACCGCAGCCTCAAGGGAGGGAATGTCGGTTATGTTGGGGTTGGGAGGAATGGAGTCATTCAGGCAGACTTTGACGCAATCCCAGTCCACATCCCGGTTTTGAACCGTGACGTCGTGATTGGCAATCCGTGTATTAACCTCAGCAAGTACTGGGTTGTGATCTGAATGTAATGCGTTAAGCGAAGTGAGTGAGAGATGAAATGGAAAGCGTTTGATGATAGCGAAGTCGATATGAGATGGGCGACCCCGACCACGCGGGTAATGAGTGGGTTGCCATGGGCCCTCAACTCGAAGGTGAGGGTCCGCATCTACCATGCGGATAATGTCACTGCCTCTCCTATCCGCTCGGGGACCATGATGCCAACGCTGATGTTTGGCATTAAAGTCCCCGGCCATAATGACATTGGGATGTAAAGAAAGAATGGAATGGTAGTCATTGGCTATGAACTGTGAGCGGGGAGGATGGTAGGCTGATACTACCAGGACTTCAGAACCGCCAAGGTTCACGCAGGCTGCCGTGGCTTCAAGTGTTTGGAGTTGTGGAAGCTGGACAGCTCGATGGACCACACTTCTCCTCACCAGGATCGCTGTGCCCCCTCCTCGGCGGCCAGCGCGATCCGTTCGGAGACAGTGATACCCCGAGAGATGGAAGGGGATCTGGGGGCGGAGATGGGTTTCCGACACCAAGATGAGGTCCAAAACATTGGATCTTGCAAAATGTAGGAGCTCGTCCCGTTGAACCGCCACCCCAGCCGCGTTCCAGAACGCGAACCTGAACGAGGTACTTGACCTAGTTCGTGCTGCCATTCTGGGCCGGGCCGGTAAAGGAGGTTAGAAGGGCGAGCCCCTCCATGGCTGTCACCATGCGGGTAGCGGGGTCTGTCGTGGAGGTATACCGCACCAGCAGTTCACAGAGTCGCTCACCGTGGGACTGTAACAGCTGATACAGCCACGTCAGCAACTCCGACCGTGGTGAGGTGGAGGGCGTAGTGTTTGAAGTTTGGGACTTCGAAGGTGAGGAGTGTCTTGGGGCTGGCCTACCTTTGGCTTTCTCGTCCCTAATCTGTCGAGCGGGCTTGGGTTCACCAGACCCGCTCCCAGCCTCGGAATCCGAGTCCGCCCTTCTGGCCGCCTCACGACCCTCCTCCCTTCTGGGAGTGGCTCTAGGTGGGGCTGGAGCTTTGTGTTGTTTTTTAACTTTTTCTGTCCGTGTGTGTGGATTCTTGGGGGTTTGTGTCTTGCCCCGCAATGTCGCCGAGTCACCGGCTGGTTTGCGCACCACCTCAGCAAAGGATGGGGCACTATTGGAGCTAGGCAATTGTTGCCGTGGTGCTATGGAAGAGGTTGCCCTCTCCGCTACTGGCTCAGAACGGGTGTTCTGGGTTATTGGCCCTGGAGCTGGTCTCCTAGAGGCAATAACCGCCTTCCTGGTAGGGCAACCTCCATAGCACGCTATGTGCCCTCCTTTGCAGTTGGCGCAGGTTGGGTCCTCCGTGATGGCACGGGGGCAGTCCTCTCTGGGGTGGGTGCCACCGCACCTCAAGCAGCGAGGATTACGGTGGCAGAAGAGGCTGGAATGGTTAAATCCCAGACATCTATAGCACTGTGGGGGCCCGCCAGAGCCTTTGGCTGGTTCCAGAGTGACCCGGAGGTAGCAGATGGTGCGAACATCATCCAACTTGACCTCGGGGTCGTTTACCCGCTCCACCACAACTAGGAACAGGGGAAGGGGAGCTTTAGTTCCCTGGCGATCTGGAGCAGGTCGAGTGAGCTGCTTCACTATTCTAGGGGTGATACCCTGGCGGGTGAGGTCTGCCCTTATGTCATCCACGGAAGTGTCCGCGGGTAACCCTCGGATGACTCGTCGTACATCACGGGCCTTATTCAGGCCAAAGGTGAAATGAGGAATTTTCCTCTGCTTGAGTTGAATCAGAATCTTAGTGTAGTCCCCCTCGTTCTTAGCGTGGAAGACAAAACGGCTCTTATTCCTTCTCACCGAACACTCGTTCTCGAGGGTCGGCATAACCTCCTTAAGGAAGCCTACCGACCCCAAGAAGTTGTCCACGATGATAGGCGGTATGTGCCGCCTTTGACTTCCAGCCTGGTTCTGACCGGAGGTGGGTCGAGAAGACTGGCCAGAGGGCACGCCCTCTGCAGCCAGTCTTGCTGCTCTCTTGGTTCTCCGTGACCTTACTTCACGGAACTCGTCACCCTCGCCATCCGACGAGAGGTCCGAAGAGCTGGGCTCCCGGCCTCCCTCAGATGCCGAAGAGTAAGCAGAGTTGCAGGAGAGCACGGATGTTCTCCCGCTCCTGGAATGAAAGCTGCGCACACTATTGCGCTCGTCGTTGGAGTCGGACTCCGAAATTTTGCCTGCACGAGAAACAGCTTCCCGCGAGGCGCCCTGGTCAGATTGTTGTTCTAGAAGGACTACCTTGCCCTTTCCGCCGTAGCGTTGTCGGCAAGGTTTCCTCTTCCTTATTCCTCCAGTGGAGGTGCTTGGTTTGGCCGTAGCAGCCGGTTCATCAGACCCTGTACGGGTCGAGGTGGATGGAATGGCACTGGCTTCTGCCATTATGGAAAAGTTGGAAGTGATAGAAGAAAGAAAAGCTGTTGAGAGGGGTACCGAGCAGGTAAACTAACAGCCCTGCACCCGAAGGTGCAGTGCAATCAACCGCCCTACGGGTGTTCTTACCTCTAGGCAGCGGGTGCTGAGCTGCGTGCAACTCAGAGGACCGGACACCTGTTAAACAGAATGCGCCTTACCCAGTCACAAGGACTGGATGGCTCAGGTCGTGAGTCGCCCCGCTACCTTTGTAGTTTTCCCTTCTAGAAGCTGGAGAAGAAGGCAGCTGAGTTGTCCCTCAGAAGAAGGCAGCGTTTTCTGCGAGGTCGGTAGAGTAGCGTGTTGCCGGGAGCTTCCCTAAGGTCCCTCCCGATGTTGGCAATCCGCTTGCTCTGCCGCTGCGTAGTCCTAGGCTGGTCTCTCTGAAGAGGCGATGTTGACTCCTCGGCGTCTCGAGGAGGAATCGAAAATCCAAAGAAAAGACAGACAGACACAAATCTGGCAGGCTGTTAGGAACAGCCCGAAGGGTGGTCAAAACGTGTACCTGCTCTGGGAAGAGCTTAACCACGTAGTGGCGGGATGTGGATGTTGCAGAATGACGGGTGTAATTTAAGTGGGATTAGTGTAGGGAGGTAGCTTTTTGCTCCTCAGGGAATGATGAACCGGGTGCTACGGACAGCGAGCACCGCTGGTGGGTTAGTTAATAAACTAGGAAGAAGGTTTGAATAATTTTGAATATTCCATAATGACAATTTTGGAGTAGCTGAAATTTAATTTAGGCTGGAATGGAGATCATGTGGTTACCGGTAGTGACCGCAAGACATGCGGGGTAACCGGTATCGCTTATAGCGACGCTCACGAGGAACATAATCCCCAAGGGATCTGACTAGGGCGCTCTGATGTTGGGGCAAACCCTCGAAAAATTTTGTCGCCCGGCGTCTAATTTCATCCTCCACATATCGGAGGGATGAAGCCTCATGAAGTAATCTCACGGGGAACCTTGTACAGACAGAATAAATAATCCGAAGACATTTATTCTGTGCACGTTGGAGCAGAACTAGATGTGAGCCTGCGGCCATACCCCAGACTTCGCACGCATAGAGCATGATAGGGAGGACCAGAGCCATAAAGAGGCGCAACTTTAGGGGAACAGACATCGCAGACCGAAGCACAGGGTATAGTGATGCCACGGCACCACACGACCGATGAGCTTGCTCCTGGATGTGCTCCCGAAAAGTTAGGCCCTTGTCCAGCTTCACTCCCAAGTACTTGATTGAATTCTCCCATCTGATCCTTTGCCCGAAGTAGGTAAATTGGGGGAAGTTGGCGGGAAAGCGGCGCTTGGTGAACAATATCGCTTGGCTTTTCTCCGTATTAATGGACAATCGCCAAAGCGTGCACCATTCCTGGAGGAGGATTAGATATCTTTGGATGGGGTTGAAGGTTCTGCGTGGGTGTCTGTTTGTTGAGAATAACAGCACGTCGTCAGCATACTGTGCTATGTTGACGTGCTGTTCAGTGGGAAGGTCAGCCACATAGACGCTATACAGCGTCGGGGATAACACAGAACCTTCGGGGACTCCGCCGCGGATAGACCTTCGTGTAGATGTTTTTCCCGCCACTGTGACAGTGAAGAATCTATGTTTTAGGAAAGAGTGAAGAAGGTGTATGACTTGAGTGGGTAGCTCCAGTTGGATGAGTTTGTACAGAAGACCCGCGTGCCAGGTCGTAGAGAAAGCCTTTTCCACGTCCAGAGAAACCGCCGAGGTGAATGCCTTGTCCTGGAAACCCAGGGCTGCAGCCTCCACCACGCGCAGCAACTGCTGAGACGTGGAATGCCCAGGACGAAAGCCAAACTGGTGAGGAGGGATAGCTTGTATGTCACCCAGAAGGGGGGACATGCGGGCTAAGAAAAGTCTCTCGAAAACTTTCGAGAGAACAGAAAGGAGGCTGATGGAGCGGTAGTTGGCAGGATTAACCGGGTCTTTCCCTGGCTTCAAGATGCATATCACCCGAGCCTCTCTCCAACTACGTGGAAAGTGACTCAGAGAGAGACACATATTGAAGACTTTGGTTAGAAATAACACGGCCCTGAAGGGAAGGTGGCGGAGCATGAGTGGCGTTATGCCATCAGGTCCCGCTGCCTTTTTTGGTTTGAGGCGCCGGAGTTCGCCCTGAAGCTCACTGGGTCTTATGACTGGGAGTCTGTCCGCCTCAGCCGGGGGTCGCCGAAAGTATCGACGTACCTCCTGCCTAACGCGGTCAGAGAAGGCTGGGTCCTGGGGGTCTTCTCTAGGCCTCATGGTCCTCTCAAGGTAGTCGGCGAACACCGTAGCCTTGGCCTGTGGTTCGTAGGTCAGGCCTTGGGTACCCTGGAGTGGGGAGTTTGGTGTCCCTTGGCGGTTCCGAAGTCTTTTAATGACCCTCCACACGTCTCCATCCTCGAGGTTCATACGAGACATCGTGTCCTCCCACGCGCGCACTCTGTGCTCACGGAGGCGGGCACGAACCTCTCGGCACAGTCGCCGATGAAGCCTTCGATTATGAGGCGTGCGGTGTCTCTGGTAGAGCCGCCTTGCTGCCCAAGAACGGCGAATGAGTAGTAGGATGTCAAGGGGAAGAACATCCGGATGAAGTGGAGCTGGGGTGATAACTGTTAGGTTGCGGACCGTTCGCTTCACGACTGAGGTGAAGGACGAGACCGCAGCCTCAAGGGAGGGAATGTCGGTTATGTTGGGGTTGGGAGGAATGGAGTCATTCAGGCAGACTTTGACGCAATCCCAGTCCACATCCCGGTTTTGAACCGTGACGTCGTGATTGGCAATCCGTGTATTAACCTCAGCAAGTACTGGGTTGTGATCTGAATGTAATGCGTTAAGCGAAGTGAGTGAGAGATGAAATGGAAAGCGTTTGATGATAGCGAAGTCGATATGAGATGGGCGACCCCGACCACGCGGGTAATGAGTGGGTTGCCATGGGCCCTCAACTCGAAGGTGAGGGTCCGCATCTACCATGCGGATAATGTCACTGCCTCTCCTATCCGCTCGGGGACCATGATGCCAACGCTGATGTTTGGCATTAAAGTCCCCGGCCATAATGACATTGGGATGTAAAGAAAGAATGGAATGGTAGTCATTGGCTATGAACTGTGAGCGGGGAGGATGGTAGGCTGATACTACCAGGACTTCAGAACCGCCAAGGTTCACGCAGGCTGCCGTGGCTTCAAGTGTTTGGAGTTGTGGAAGCTGGACAGCTCGATGGACCACACTTCTCCTCACCAGGATCGCTGTGCCCCCTCCTCGGCGGCCAGCGCGATCCGTTCGGAGACAGTGATACCCCGAGAGATGGAAGGGGATCTGGGGGCGGAGATGGGTTTCCGACACCAAGATGAGGTCCAAAACATTGGATCTTGCAAAATGTAGGAGCTCGTCCCGTTGAACCGCCACTCCAGCCGCGTTCCAGAACGCGAACCTGAACGAGGTACTTGACCTAGTTCGTGCTGCCATTCTGGGCCAGGCCGGTAAAGGAGGTTAGAAGGGCGAGCCCCTCCATGGCTGTCACCATGCGGGTTGCGGGGTCTGTCGTGGAGGTATACCGCACCAGCAGTTCACAGAGTCGCTCACCGTGGGACTGTAACAGCTGATACAGCCACGTCAGCAACTCCGACCGTGGTGAGGTGGAGGGCGTAGTGTTTGAAGTTTGGGACTTCGAAGGTGAGGAGCGTCTTGGGGCTGGCCTACCTTTGGCTTTCTCGTCCCTAATCTGTCGAGCGGGCTTGGGTTCACCAGACCCGCTCCCAGCCTCGGAATCCGAGTCCGCCCTTCTGGCCGCCTCACGACCCTCCTCCCTTCTGGGAGTGGCTCTAGGTGGGGCTGGAGCTTTGTGTTGTTTTTTAACTTTTTCTGTCCGTGTGTGTGGATTCTTGGGGGTTTGTGTCTTGCCCCGCAATGTCGCCGAGTCACCGGCTGGTTTGCGCACCACCTCAGCAAAGGATGGGGCACTATTGGAGCTAGGCAGTTGTTGCCGTGGTGCTATGGAAGAGGTTGCCCTCTCCGCTACTGGCTCAGAACGGGTGTTCTGGGTTATTGGCCCTGGAGCTGGTCTCCTAGAGGCAATAACCGCCTTCCTGGTAGGGCAACCTCCATAGCACGCTATGTGCCCTCCTTTGCAGTTGGCGCAGGTTGGGTCCTCCGTGATGGCACGGGGGCAGTCCTCTCTGGGGTGGGTGCCACCGCACCTCAAGCAGCGAGGATTACGGTGGCAGAAGAGGCTGGAATGGTTAAATCCCAGACATCTATAGCACTGTGGGGGCCCGCCAGAGCCTTTGGCTGGTTCCAGAGTGACCCGGAGGTAGCAGATGGTGCGAACATCATCCAACTTGACCTCGGGGTCGTTTACCCGCTCCACCACAACTAGGAACAGGGGAAGGGGAGCTTTAGTTCCCTGGCGATCTGGAGCAGGTCGAGTGAGCTGCTTCACTATTCTAGGGGTGATACCCTGGCGGGTGAGGTCTGCCCTTATGTCATCCACGGAAGTGTCCGCGGGTAACCCTCGGATGACTCGTCGTACATCACGGGCCTTATTCAGGCCAAAGGTGAAATGAGGAATTTTCCTCTGCTTGAGTTGAATTAGGATCTTAGTGTAGTCCCCCTCGTTCTTAGCGTGGAAGACAAAACGGCTCTTATTTCTTCTCACCGAACACTCGTTCTCGAGGGTCGGCATAACCTCCTTAAGGAAGCCTACCGACCCCAAGAAGTTGTCCACGATGATAGGCGGTATGTGCCGCCTTTGACTTCCAGCCTGGTTCTGACCGGAGGTGGGTCGAGAAGACTGGCCAGAGGGCACGCCCTCTGCAGCCAGTCTTGCTGCTCTCTTGGTTCTCCGTGACCTTACTTCACGGAACTCGTCACCCTCGCCATCCGACGAGAGGTCCGAAGAGCTGGGCTCCCGGCCTCCCTCAGATGCCGAAGAGTAAGCCGAGTTGCAGGAGAGCACGGATGTTCTCCCGCTCCTGGAATGGAAGCTGCGCACACTATTGCGCTCGTCGTCGGAGTCGGACTCCGAAATTTTGCCTGCACGAGAAACAGCTTCCCGCGAGGCGCCCTGGTCAGATTGTTGTTCTAGCAGGACTACCTTGCCCTTTCCGCCGTAGCGTTGTCGGCAAGGTTTCCTCTTCCTCATCCCTCCAGTGGAGGTGCTTGGTTTGGCCGTAACAGCCGGTTCATCAGACCCTGTACGGGTCGAGGTGGATGGAATGGCACTGGCTTCTGCCATTATGGAAAATTTGGAAGTGATAGTAGAAAGAAAAGCTGGTGAGAGGGGTACCGAGCAGGTAAACTAACAGCCCTGCACCCGAAGGTGCAGTGCAATCAACCGCCCTACGGGTGTTCTTACCTCTAGGCAGCGGGTGCTGAGCAGCGTGCAACTCAGAGGACCGGACACCTGTTAAACAGAATGCGCCTTACCCAGTCACAAGGACTGGATGGCTCAGGTCGTGAGTCGCCCCGCTACCTTTGTAGTATTCCCTTCTAGAAGCTGGAGAAGAAGGCAGCTGAGTTGTCCCTCAGAAGAAGGCAGCGTTTTCTGCGAGGTCGGTAGAGTAGCGTGTTGCCGGGAGCTTCCCTAAGGTCCCTCCCGATGTTGGCAATCCGCTTGCTCTGCCGCTGCGTAGTCCTAGGCTGGTCTCTCTGAAGAGGCGATGTTGACTCCTCGGCGTCTCGAGGAGGAATCCCAAAGAAAAGAGTCATTTCTTCGGCGAGTTATATTCACAGTCGTAGATATCTGAGCGATAACGTCTGTGATACACAATGGAAATATACCGTATTCCAGTCCCATCAACCTTAAAATTATACTGAATAGCTTTAGTATAATATTTTTTCGTCCAGGCAGCTAATATCAAGGCTCAGAACTCCATTTTTAAAATATAAACGCTGTAAAAATAAAAATAGGTGATACGTGAGCATATGCTGCCATCTACCCGTAGAAGAGATGCAGGCGACTACACGTAAATAATGCCATCTGCCGGTACTAAGGGAAAGAGAAGAGGTTCATTTGTTCTCGCACTGGCACATTTCTCTCAGCACTAACAAGATAGAGGTAAAGATCTTTTCTTTACCTCCTTATAGAGATCCTCCTTCACTGTAGCTGCTGGGGAAACATCCTTCATGGTCCCCAACCAATTTGTCAGTGAAATATTTTAGGGTACTACTGGACACTCGACTTACTTAAAACGCCCACATCTGTCAGTCTGTTACACTTGTGTTTGCCTGGATATCGAGACTTTATCCTTTACTCAACAGTCGCGTAGCCTTTGGTTATGAATCCTCTTTGCTGGTTTACACATATGTTGTCCGTCCCATTTTTGAGTACATAAGTTAATTATGCAATTCTTTTTGGTATTTGTGTTGTCCTCTCCAGTCATCTTTTAAAGAAATACATATTTCCGATCACACAAAAAAACATAAATAAATTTTTGTGTGCCGATGACCATTTTATTGTGGTTTTATTTTATTAGTTGCCTAGAAAACTCCTTTAGCATTCTAAGAGCATTTTGGCTAGGTAAAGGAACTTCAAAGCATTTAAGCCAACACGGCGGGAAATAAGGTAGAACCCTAACTAATGTATGGGTAAGATCGTCGCAGATAGTTTACCATTCCCCGTCTCTCGCATGTTCTATCAGCGTTTCAAGGAATCGCGATAATCAAGTTTTACCTGCCGTCACTAACCCTTAGCTCATCTTATTTGCATTTTTTGCAAAAAAAAAAAAAAAAGTGATTCGCGCTCTTCAAACAACTTAACAAAAACGACTGCATCGCACGTTTCTCCTGCTCACAGATCATTTTACAATTAGTCCAACAGCAAGGCACATTACACACAGTCCGTATAACACTGTAGTTTCGCTTCCAAATCGTTTCTATTTATCGCGGCCGCGATTAACCGTCCTATTTTTTGGCCAGCGCATTCTAGTGCGAATCATCTCGAAGTGTAACGGAACGCCTCGAAACTTTCGCAGAACCTGTATAAGTTCCGATTATTAGCAACAGGTGGCGCTGGGAGTCATGGCCCTAACAATATGTATGTGTTTGTTTGTTAGTTATCAATTTGCCACTTATTAGATTTATAATTATGTGTTTTACGTACTTAATTATATAATTAAATCTGAATCCTAATAACACAAAGGACTAAAATATTTGTATGGATTATATTTGCAACATGCATGAAAAAAGGGTCGGATGGTCGCGAAATAATTTTTTGATACAAGTGGTAGTGTCACTAAAAAGTTTGATACACACTGCTCTAAAATATCTGAACTAAGGTTTGTGCGTGGTAATTTAGACTCCACAGTTCCTATTGATTGTTTACTAAAATTGTAGTGTTTCGTTTCTAATGCCAAGAGAAACCTTTTATTTTTGCCTTAGTTATACTCAACAGGGTATTTAAAATGGGCAGTTATTTAACTTCTTTTGAAAATAATGAAATCGTTGAAGTTAAAATATTTAACTAGTTATTTCTCAGTGTGGTGTAACTAATGCCTCAATTCAGTGTTCAATAATATGCCATAAAACATGTTCTTTCAGAGGCATTGTTTGATTTGAGATATAACAGGTCAGCACAATCAATAATTAGCAGTTATTAGACATAGTAGAAGAGTCTATCGTCAAAAAGCTGTCAGGTATTGGGGCTTTCTTGTATTTATCCAATGGGTAAGATGTCATGACTTTTAGTTATCCAAATAGGAAACATATGGATTTTGTGGAAAAATCAGTCATTTGATAAACTCATACGTAACAAAGAGAAAACAAACTGTAGAATTGGAGTTCCTTGAAGGTAATACATCAACGGGTATAGGTCAAAAGACAGTGCAACTGATATAGGAGTGTCAGAAGGCTCAGCCCTGGATCCGTTGTAGTTTTCAATCTGTATAAACGATATGGCATTATCTGTCAAACAAGCACATATAACTCTTCTTCTTGACGATACCAATGTGGTGATAAAGGGATCTACATAAAACAAGAAATCAGGTAATAGCTGAACTGTGCTCTTAGTTTCAAGCAATCAGGCTAATAATAAATGTAAGTAGAACTACCGTTATATCATTTCATACCTATAAAAATACAGTACATCTTTCACCGCAAATCCATTATAACACACGCGACATAAAATATAAGAAAGGTGTAAGGCTTTATGAAAGTATTCTAAACAAGAAATTAAAATGGAAGAACCATATTAAAAATTAGTACCTAAATTTAATTTAGTTAGCCTATTACAAAGATTAATTAAACATGAAGTAACCTTGAATGTCCAAAGAAATGTGTATTATGCAAGTTCCCACAGCCTTATGTCCCATGGCATAATAGCTTGGGAAACATATTATGAAAGAGATTAAATACTTAAACTGCAGAAAATGGCAGTTCGAAGTATAAGTGACAAGGGCAATCGGTCGTCCTGAAGAGTTCTTTTCAGAGAGCTAAAAATATTGCCTCTTGGCTGTATATTTATACTGGAGGCATTAATCCATACAGAAAACGTACAATGAGTTTAAAGAAAACCAGAATCTTCATGAACAAAACACCTGACAAAAGAATGCATTGCATACTCAGTTCTGTAGAAGATTTATAGCACACGTTCCTGTTTTGTAGTTTAAACATATCTATGGTATTTTAACAATAATATTTAGAGACATCCTTGAAAAAAGAATACACAGCCAAAGTCATTCTATGCAAAGAGCAGTTGTAGCTCAGCTTTGTTTTTGCCAATATCTAGCTCTCATTCGTGGAGGTCCTAAACTTAAACTTATTCTTTAGTTTACCTACCTTTCATGTATGAATTATGATATAATATAAGCACATATAAGTGTGCACCATTGATTATAATCAAACCTCCCATAAGAAGCTATGTATCTTATTTAATTACATGACTTTTCCTGTTGTATACTTTACCTTTTCTTGCTTATTTCCCAGACCGACGCAGCAAAACTGCTTAAGGTCACATGAGTTGCGTTCCGCAAAGTCTACATAGGATGTGTGGAGCTGTTCGGTCACTGTATCCCAATGTGGACAAATTGGTATTCAATGAAAGCTGGTTTTTGTGAATGCTCTTAAGAATATTTATCTGTTTAGAATAAAAAAACGCAATTTTGAGTACCTACCAACAGCAATTGTTACTCGCTGGGACACTTGGCTTTCAGCAGCGCTGTACCGTGTGATATTTTGAGAGGTTTAAGTTGATTATTGATGAACTGGACAAAGATGAAGTTTCATCTACGGCAATTTTTGATAATCTCCAATGTGAGAGTTATTTAATGAATGACTTGGCGTGTATTGTTGCAAATTTCTTTCTTGTGCGATTTCATCCAAAAATTTGAGGCAACTATCCTTTGAGTGTTAAATGAATCTTTTATAAAAAAACACTCAGTACAAGTCTAAAAGACTTAAACATCAAAATAAGGTTTCAATAGGTGTTTGAAAAGAATAATGGGTTAATTATTAGGCAAGTTGCCAAAACTCTAGAAGACCATTACGTAGACATTGAGAGAAAGTACTAATGAAACATGTTTTAACAAAACATGCAGAGTGATGTCTTGAGACGTATAATGCTCGTTCTCCCAATAACCAGCAGAGCTTGAGAAAATATTGGCAGATTTTGCTAATGGATAATTTGCAGAAGGAATGTGTTGTATACTGTAGGCCTAAATAATTTCCAACAATTGACATGTGATATCAACATTCCTTTACTGATTCAGCCCATTAGAAATGATTATGGTATTTCAAGCAAAACGAAGATAAAAAACTAGCTATTAGCCATATTTGAACCTCTTTCCGGCCCCATTGACTTCAAGGCTTGCCAATGTATATCCCGATATTTCTGAAATTTGCGTGCTTTGATCAAAATTCTGCTTTTATTAACCAAATGATCGTTTTCTGTCAGAGTTTGCAATTCTACATAAATAAGCAAGGACGCACTAACAAAATATTTGCGTTTCATATTTTGTAACGGAGAATACGACGGTAGCGCTATCTGTTGCATGAGTTCCGAGTTGAGCCTCCTCTCTTATTCTACTGGCTTGGCGGAAAGTACGAACTTCGCATGTTATTCAACTCCAATGATTTACAGCTCGAGAAAATTAAAGTATTAACATTTTAATGTTTAAGAGAATTTCGTACAATCTCGTATATTTGATCGCCTGTAGATATAACAAGATTTATCATCTTACCAAATATCAGTACTATTTATCTAGAGAAAGTACTGCATTTTACCAAACAGAAATACTTTACCAGAAATATATATTTGCAGGTGTTTATGTTTTCTGGAAAACCATTAGTTTATGAAGTAACATTAAACAAACACTAACATTATTTAAGTTAATTGATATAAATTAATAATTCCCTGATACTAACCGTGTATAGCCTAATGTTTTGTATAGATAGGGCCAAACTGAAAGATTCAATGGCACGGCCGCGATCTGAAACACGCAACTGCTGGTTTCCGTCCTTTCGAGCTACCATGGCCAACATGCCGTCATGACATTAAATTCTTCAATAGACTCGTATATTTCCCCGGTAAACCACTAGGGGCTCTCGTATTCGAGATACACCGTTTTTGACGACTTACTAACGTAAGTACTTAGAGAGTATTAGAGAGTGTTACTCAAAACTAGATTTAGAAGGCGCTGCTTCACCATTCATAAACGAAAGAAGACATCGCAGTAAATTTTGACATTAATGTTGCCATCATAAACATTCTAAACGAAACATTTATTGCAAAATGGGTACAACTGTTGTTAATTGGAAAGTACGGAAGAAACAGGAAAAAGATACAAGGCACAAAGAAGAGTTAAAACGGTTAAAAGAAGAGCAAAAGAAACATAATCTGTGAACGCCAAAAAATTAGTTAAACACAGTCAAAATTGAAAATTGAACTGTATTTGAAGGAAAGTATATGAAGATCGCGGAAATTTTGAGTAAGAAACAAACAACCAAAAAAAAAAAGCAAAGTGATCTCAATCATTTAGCTCCTCAGTTATTCCTATCTAGGTAGAATAAAAAAATGAATGAACAAATAAACAAATAACTTAATTTAAAAATAAGTAAAATAATAATTATAGAGAAATATAAATAGGTATATAGAAAAAGTAATTAATTAATTAACAAAGGGGACTTAAATAGCTAAAGAGATAATTATATATATAAATACATAGATACATAATTCGATTAAACGATAATTAAATATATAAATAAATAACGTTGGAGTAGCACAAATATGCATGGGAATGCAAAAAAAATAACTAAATAATTACACCAATATATAAATAGATAAAAAGCAACACAGAACATAGATAATTGGATAGTGAGATAAACAAATTTTAAGTAAATAAATAGATAAAAATAAATAAAAGAATAAATAAAAAATAAGTAAGTAATAAATAATGTTAAATAGCATAAAGAACGAAAAACAACCAAAATGTCGAATGTCAATTAAACATCATAATTTACTGTTGTCATCTTGATTCATTTAGAAATGGCGATGTGGCGCCCTCACGAATTAGTTTGGAGTAATAGTACTTATTGGAAATTAATTGTTCTTTCACACTAGCCGTGTGTAGGACGCGCTATGAAAGGGCGAGAGTCAGAATGAAAAATTCAATGCCATAGCAGGGATTTGAACCACGGATCTTCTGGTTTCCGTCCAGCCGCACTACCATTGTGCTACTATGGCCAACGTGCCGATATGACATTAAATTCTGCATCTGACTCGTGTTTCTCCCGGTAAACCACTAGGAGTTCTCATAAACATATGAGACAACTACCTTGATGGCGACTTACCATGCTGTAAGTACTTTAAGGCCCGGGCTTTATATTTCGGACCACTATTAGGTACAATTAATGGAAATTAATTGTTCTTTCACACTAGCCGTGTGTGGGACGCACTATGAAAGTGTCGAGCCAGAATGAAAAATTCAATGCCATAGCCGGGATTTGAACCACGGATCTTCTGGTTTCCGTCCAGCCGCACTACCATTGTGCTACTATGGCCAACGTGCCGATATGACATTAAGTTCTCCATCTGACTCGTGTTTCTCCCGGTAAACGACTACGAGTTCTCATAAACATATGAGACGACTACCGTGATGGTGACTTACCATGCTGTAAGTACTTTAAGGCCCGGGCTTTATAGTTCGGACGACTATTAGGTACAATTAATGGAAATTAATTGTTCTTTCACACTAGCCGTGTGTAGGACGCACTATGAAAGGGTAGAGCCAGAATCCCGGCTATGGCATTGAATTTTTCATTCTGCCTCTACCCTTTCAATAGTACTTATTCTTTTAGATTTGTCCCCTGATTTCATCTCCATCACAACTGCTTAAAATTATCAGGATAGTTTTAAAATGTATGTAAATATAAATGTTATAAAAGGTATAGTGTAAAAAAAGTGGAGGCAAAATGAAAAAGCGTCGAAAATTCGTTTGGTCTTTAATAGCTAATCACTTCATCTTTTTGCCGGCAATGCATTATGTTTATAAACAATTGAGGATTGTGGAAGGAAATAATAAAAAGGGCAAAGAAAATTGAACCATTTTACCTTCGTAGAAAGGGGTTAGATAGTACTTCATCTATTTCTAACTCGGGAGATGACAAATAAATGGAACAAACTAAAATATTGCATAGTGTGAACAATGAACTTCTATTAAAATGTCGAATGTCAATTAATTATAAAAATTTACCGCGAAGATCTTGTTTTGTTTACCATCAGCGAGGTAGCGGCCTCTGGAATTAGATTTCTGAACTACTTCCTGTTCCTCCAGATGATTTTTTCTGTGACAGCATCATGAACATAAACAAAAAGCAAACAATAAATAAACATAAGGTGTTGCATAACCTAAAATGCAACCAAAATATGGAATATCAAGGAAATATTAAATTATTATTATGATTGTTTTTCTTTTGTTCTTGTTCATAGATATTCCAGAGGCAACTCTTTCTTTTGTTTACTTTTCTGTGCTGAACAGTTGTTAGCTGTATATCTCTTTGTCATGCAAAGACAATGGAGATTTAAAGTCATAACAGAGCGAAATGCTCCTAAAACGTTGTACTATCATATAAGCCAACTGAGTTTCGCTATATAATCCTGTTAGATCTGACAAGATAACTTATGTCAAATGTTTATCTCCATAAATATGGAGCAGATAGACGAGTAACAACTTTTACTAACGTTTTGTGCAAGTTTAAGGAAAGAAAGCCATGCAGGTATCCTTTTTGAATACAGAGGACTTCAAAACATGTACTCCTAGTGAAATGTCATTGACGAATATTTTGGTGCATTGCAGGACTTTTCCCAGGTTAAATATGATGTACAGAAAATAAGCAATTACTTAAAAACATTCATAACTACCTGAATGACTTGGAACTTGAAGCTGAATTCAACGACTTCACGTCGGCTCAGTTGCATTTAATACAAACTTTCAGCTAAAACATATCTCGTGAAGTTCCAGTCAAAAAGAGTTTATGAAGCAATACTAATTCTACGCCTAAAAACGTGACATTCTGTCAAAATCCGACGATATGAAGCCTTTAAAAACCCAAAAAATCTGATTAAAATGATCCCTTCTTTCAATGTAGCACGCTCCATGGCACATCATTGGAAACAAAAATCGTCAAGCTATAACGGCAGGTGCTAAAACAAAAAAGAACCGTAATTTTGTACCATGCTAGCAGGCGCTTCAGAAGGTCGCAGTTTCAAGTCTGGCGGAGAGAGCAAAGTAAAGCCAGGGGTCACGTGACATATATTTGATGCAGGTTAAAGAACCTCAAGTATGATAAAGGTGACTCCATTCCCAGGTGACCGCAAAGTGGGATTGTGGTGGACAACATAGCATTGGTTGGGTTTCCTCCGGGTCCTCCGGTTTCCCCAACCATTATTCCACAAGCTGCACCTTCAATCATTCATTTCAGGTCGGATGCTACGGCTCCCTCGCTCTAGGGAACTCAAGCGCCTCCTAACCTCAGCAATGACTAAAAAGGGAGACAAAATTATTATTATTGTTCTTATCTTATTCACAGATATTGCAGAGGCAACCCCTTTTACTTTTCTCAAAAAATCGTCTTTAGCTGTTTACCTCTTGGTCATGGAGATTTAAAACAATTACATAGCGAGACACTCCTAATACATTTTACTATTGTATATGCCGATGGGGTATTCCTATATAATCCCATTGGATCTATAAAATAAATTTTGTCAATGATGATCTCCATAAACATGAGCCAGATACAAGAGTAACAGCTTTTAGCAACGTTTAATGCAAGTTTGAGAAGAGAAAGTCGTGCTAGTGTCTTTTTTGGAAACAGGGGACTTCAAAACATATATATTGTCTCCCAATTAGCGGAAAGCACAACCAACGACAGCTGAGTAAGGGGCCAGAGGCAGCCAAGCCACACCCACCCATCACTCTGTGTCACCAACTGAGGGGATGATTAGGGAATTGTCACTTGTCGCTGGCCGCCTCTTCCCCTTTCACATCTGGAACCTTTGCGGTGATTCACGGAAACTAGAGGCTTCGAAAAAACGGCGACATTCCTATGAAAAGGGCTGCAGTGAGTGAATTGAGTCAGTCAGTCAGTTCTTGGCGAGCAGCGTAAGAGTGCAGTGCTAGTGTACGACGATAACACTGTGTACGTCCATCGGAGGATTGTACGTAATTGCGAGAACAAAGTGGAATTGTAACGGACGAACTGGTGAATTGCAATTGTGTGCATTATGTAATTCTGTGTAATTGGCAGGTGTTTAACTGTAAGTCATTGGAAATAAAGAACAATTTTGAGTGGTGCAATTAGACTTTTAATTTCACGAACCCACAAAGTCACACCGGATTTCAGGAAGCGGGACGATATCATCAACGAACATTACAACGATGGACGCGGCATTAGAAAATTTTTTGGAGAAGATGATGGAAATGAAGGCCGAATTAACAGAGAAGATGGAAGCAGCAAATAACAACCTGGAAGCGGAACTGAAACAAATGAAGACGGCAAATAACAACTTGGCCGCGAAGATAAACGAGTTAACAACAGAAACAGAAGCGGCAAACAACAATTTGGCCACGTCAATGACCGCAAAGATGGCCGAACTGACAACGGAAATGATGGTGGCGAACGAGGCTCTCGCCGCCAAATTTGAAGAACAGTTGGTCGGCGTAAGGGATAACGTGACGGAGCTGGGCAAGCGGATGGGCCAAGTGGACGAGCGCGTCGAGGACCTGGCGAGCCGCTTCAAAGACCTAGAGGTAAAGGCCGACAGTAACGCCAAGTCCCTGAACGCCGTGGCGGAAGACGTCGAAGACCTTGCGAACCGCGTAAACAACCTGGAGGGAAAGGCCGAAAGCAGCGTCAAGTCCCTGAACGCCATGATGGAGGACGTCGTCGGCAGGAAGCTGAAGGATTTGAAGGCCGACGCGCCGGGACGCGACACAACATCTGCGCGCGTCAAACCTCCCTAGTATGACGACGCGTGAACTTTTGAAGTCTTCCGCCGCCAGTTTACACAGTGGCCAAGCACAACAAATGGTCGCCAGAGGAGGAGGCAACACAGTTAATTGCCAGCCTCCAGGGACGGGCCGCGGAAGACCTAAACGCGGTGCAGGCAACGGCGGCGCCCAAGGACATCTGGGAGGCCCTGGAGAATCGTTTCGGAAACCACCGCTTAGCCGCAGCGTACCGCAGCCAGCTAAAGGCAGGGTCACAGCAGCCAGGGGAGACGCTGCAGGAGTTCGCCCTGGCAGTTGAACATTTGGCAAGCAAGGCCCTAATCGATCTCCCACCAGAGTTCCTATGCCGGGAAGCTGCCTACACATTCCTGGACGGGGTACGAGATATGGAGATTTGTCAGTGCCTAAGGCTCAGCGATTATAAAACCATCCACGAGGCACTGACGGCAGCATTAAGGATGTTTCTGGGCCAAAGTAACAGCTATCCCGACGTCGAGAAGGAGGAGTGTCCGCTAAACCGGAGACAGAAGACCAGCCGAGGGACGCCGGCGAACACCTAGTGGCCTGTGTTGGGGGTGGAGAGGGGCACGTCGGCGCCATTACCACCATCCCCTCGAATGACACTGCGCGCCGTTAGCCGGCATATGGATGACAGCCTTATCGCGGACGGTTGGGTGAGAGGGTAGCCGTGCCGAGTGCTCGTGGGCACTGGAACAGCAGCAGTGACTATCATCAGATCTGACGTGGCGAAGGGTTTGCCGACGAGGAAGCCTAGCCGACCATACGAGCATGTCACGGCATCGGGCGACACCTTGCCTGGGGAGCACGAGGCCCTGCTGGAGCTGACCTTGGGACGGAGTGCCGTGCGTCTGTGGGTGTTCGACGCGAATGTGGCTGAGGAGGTGATTCTGCGACAGGATGATCTCAGGAGCCACGAGGCGAAGGTCGACGTCGGCAGGAAAGGCCTGCGGCTCAACGGAGAAGAGGTTATACTCCGGCAACCCGAAGAGCGCCTTGGAATCTGCAGGGTCGTCTTGAACGTAGCCGTGGTTGTCCCCGTGAGGAGCGAGGTGATGGTGACGGCGTGACCAGACGGCCACACAGCAGGTTGGATCCAGAGGCTGCAGGAGTATGACTACAACTCGAACGTCGCAGAGGGCAGAGCCACGGTAACGCAGACACTATGTCCCGAAGAACCTGTCAAGAAGAGTGCGGCCAATGCACAAGGGTGGAGGAGAAGGAGCGTGCGGCAGCAGTTCGAGTAGTCACGGCAGTGTCTGTGGATGGCTGGGATAGTGCAGGCCTGAGGAGGGAGCAGCTGGCTTACGCAGAATTGGGGCCACTCTTGAGGGAAGTGGCGGCAGGGACGAGACCAACCTAGGAGGACATTGCACCGAGGAGCGCCACCTAAAAGTCGTACTGGGCCCAATGTGACTCATTGAAGACCAGAGAGGGCGTGCTGTTCCGGGTATGGGAATCACCCGATGGGAAGACGCAGAGAGGACAGTTGGTACTTCCCCGGAGTAAGGTCCCGGAAGTGTTGGAGGAAGTGCACGCCGGTACTTCAGGAGGACACCTGGGAGCGAACCGAACGATTGACAAACTACGGCAGCGTTACTACTGGCTGAGTCTCCGAGCAGATGCTGAGAGATGGTGCCCTCAGTGTCACGTGTGTGCGGCGAGTCGCGGCCCCCAGTCTAGGGGCGGGGGTCGCATGCAGCAGTACAACGTCGGAGGGTCATTCGAAGGATCGCCGTTGACATTGCTGGACCATTCCCAGTTTCTGACCGAGGCAACAAGGTCCTAGTGGTGGTCGTGGACTACTTCACTAAGTGGCCGGAGGTGTTTACCATCCCAAACCAAGAGGCAAAAACAATTACAGACTGCCTCGTGGAGCAAGTGTTCTGTCGATATGGGGTGCTGTTAGAGATAAACAGTGACCAGGGTAGCAAATTTGAGTCCAACATAATGAAGGAGGCACTACAAGGGCTTGGGGTGAACAGGACCCGAACGACGCCTCTACATCCCCAGTCGGATGGCATGATCGAAAGATACATCAAGAACTTAGAGGAACAACTGAGGAAGGTCGTGGCCAGCCATCAGCGAGACTGGGACCTCAAGGTGCCACTGTTCTTGCTGGCCTACTGCTCGTCTACACAAGACACAACTGGGATGACGCCAGCCAGGTTAATGTTCGGCCGAGAGTTACACCTCCTTTGTGACCTGGCTTTTGGGATCCCTCCGGAAGCGAAACAGCCAACGACCGAGTATGTAGAGAACTTGGTGGACCATCTCCACGACATGCACGAGATGGCTCGCCAGAACATCCAGAAGGCGAGCGACCGCATGAAGACCCGGTATGACAGGCACGCCAACAGCCAAGGGCTCCAGCAACGTGACCTGGCCTGGTTGTACCGTCCTACCCGGACCAAGGGACGTTGCCCGAAGCTCCAGCTGTCATGGCAAGGACCGTACCGTGTGGTGAAGAGGATTAACGACGTGATCTACCGCATCCCGAAGGTTCCCTGAGGGAAGATGAGAGTGAAATATTTTCGGGTACTACTGTACATTCCACTTACTTAAAACGCCGTCAGTCTGTTACACTTGCGTTTGCCTGACTATCGAAACTTTATCCTTTACTGAACAGGCGCAAAACCGTTGGTTATGAATCCTCATTGCTGCTTTACACATACCCAGTTCGTCCCATTTTTGTGTACATAAGTGTATTTTGCAATTCCTTTCGGATTTTGTGTTGTTGTCCTCTGCAGTCACCTTTTAAAGATATACATATTTCCGTTCACAAAAAAAGCATAAATCAATTGTTGTTTGCCGATGAACATTTTATTGTTGTTTTATTTCATTAGTTTCCAAGAAAATTCCTTTAGCATTTTTAAGAGCATTATTACCAGGTAAAGGAATTTATAAGCATTAAACCAACACGGAGAGAAATAAGGATGAACCCTCACTAATGTATGGGTAAGATCGTCGCAGATAGTTTACCGTTCCCCGTCTCCCGCATATTCTATCGGCGTCTCCAGACATCACTATAATCAAGTTTTACCTGCCGTCACTAACCCTTAGCTTATCTTGTTTGCAATTTTTGCGCCTCTTGTACTATAGTGGCTCCTTGGCGTCGGTCGACTTCTGTCTCATCTCACCTCATCCTCCCTCACAGGGTGCCCCACTTGAGGCATAGATACAAAAGACCAGTCTTGCCGAGGTGCCGAGTCCCCTACGAACAATCCAGTCCAATCTATTACTACTTGTCTTACAAAATTCGTTAACTCTAAATAGTATGGCAGAAGTTAGACATGGAAACCGTGTGAAATACTATATATAAGAATCATGCCTTAATTAGTTAATTGATTGGTCTTCAGCCTTTATCAAGAAACACTGTTCTGCATAAGTATTAAAGAGATGAGAATAAATGGTATCCAGTGAAAATCCAATATAATACATTGAGGCGTATTGACAAAAGCTAAGTGAAGTTTGATTAAGGAAAGTGTTTGATATTGTATCATATATAATTATTCCCGTTTTGTTTTTCTCATTGCTTTTCGTATTGCATGTATATATAGTGTATCTTCTTTTCAGTTTTCAAGTGTACCTATATGCTATTATGTTGCATTCCTCTTTGTCATGTTCAACGTTCGCGCATAGCTTGGTGGCTACAATTAACAACTCACTGAATGCAAATCAATCCAATTCAATCCAATCCTATAACAGAAAAGATAGCTTTTGCAACACTAATATATCAGCGCCAACTTTAATGACAACCAGCTGAGAGAACCGCGAAACAATGCGTAACCATTCACGTAACTGCTTCGCGTGGTTCTTTCAGGTGAGGCATCTGTCGTTTCCAGCTTACTACTCTTAAGCAGTTGATTATGGTTTGAGCTTTTGAGGTATGCCAGATGTGTAGGAAATACAGTCATAAATATCAGATTATCAGAAGATTAACGATAACATCATATCAGCAGTCACCTTGATACCTACTGGCCGTTCCGAGAGATATGTCTGGTATAGGATACTACTTGACAGAACGTTGAGTCGTTTTTTTATTAAATATATATCTATATATATTTTTTCTTTTCCTTTTTTAAGCGTTTTTATTGTTTCCGTTTAATTACCTATCTGTTTTCTGCAGTTTCACACACATACACTATACACATAAACACCCATTCCCAGGGCGGGACTTGACCTCGCGACCCTCTACGCGGTGGAACGCTATAGACATACGTTCTAACGACCATGGCTACGAGTGCCGGCAAATTGAATTAAGTGACACAGCGCTGTATTTGTTCTTTATATTGTTTATAGAAGAGCGAAATACTAGTAAATGGCGTACAGTAAGGACGAAATAGAAATAGTGTACTTGGGTTTGTGTTTATGCTATTACAGATTAACCAATTAATTATTATAGACCCAAATGTGAATTGCCGTTGCAGACACGTTTTGGCGCTTGACACTAAGGAATTGTGATTCCCTATTCTTTCTGCTTCTCCCATCATTCAGTCATATTATATTGATTTCTCGCGCCTGCGGATCTATGACTCGTTGCTGTCCAGAGAATATTGTTGCACTTGAAAAGAGTGTACATACACTGTCTCGACGTGCATGTGGGATAGGTTTGCGTAAACATCTCTGTTAGTTCAGATTCCTTCCGATACGTCTCCTCACTTTACCATGTAGTGTATATTCAGTCTCCTTCACTAACATATGTTAGGCAGCTTTTTGTTGAGCAGTTATAACAGTGTCAGTATATAATTCCGTTCCTTTTCTGTCTAAGTTATATCTTTTTACATTATCTATTATGCACAATACATATGGAAATTATTGAACACCACTTATAATTTGAATACCGAGACTTCAGTAGAAGCACATATTTTGAATCACCCTGATCCTAAAATAGAGATTCTTAGAAAAAAGGTTCATCTTTCTCAGTCTGTCTCTCTATCTGTGTGTCTTTAATCTGTCTGTCTGTGGGTGGGTGTGTGTGGGTAGGTGTGTGTGTGTGTGTGTGTGTGTATGTGTGTGTGTGTCTGTCTGTATGTCTATGAACAGCAAAACTGAAAAACGAAAACTCGGTTAAATATCAACACGAAGATTTGCAGGAAAATCCCCCGCACCAAACTGTCCTTTACATGGAATGTTTTGAAAATTTTGATTTCCTCAAAAATAGGACTAACGACTTTTATTGAAATAATATGTACTTTAGTTTTTCGTCTTCATTCTGGCTGACATTTGCCTTAGGAGACAAAATCGTACTTTACAAAATAAACAGATCTCGTGTAAACATACAATTTATGTCATACACATGTTCTCGTAGATATAATGCTTGGTATTTGTGAGAAATTTTCTTAACTGACACTTATTTCAAATGGCAATTCTTTTCTTTATTTCTTGGTCACTAAAAGAGCTCGGAATTTGAGAGTCATCACAGAGCATCTCTAAAACATATGAGCACCACTTAAATCGATATTTTCATATTCCTTTGTACATACAAGAAAGCAGTAAGATACATTTTACAAATTGAATTCAAATAGAGGAATAAGCGTTTGTAAAGTGGTTTATACAAGAGCAGAGAATGCGATTTGAGTGCAACATTAATTTTTTTAGTATATACGAGGGTCGGCTAATAAGTCCCAGACCCCACAATAAAAATCATTAATTTTTAGTCTTTATTTCTTAACATAACCTCCTTAAGTAAGTAACGATAAACTGTGATGCAATATCGTGATTTTCAGTTGTTTTCCTTTTTTGCTATGACTTGAAAACAATTAGAACAAAAGGCTCAAGTAGAATAGGTTCCTGGGAAGAAAGTATGCGGATTAATGTATACTCTGCGTACACATACATACACCAGTTTACTGTGCATGGGTTAGCTAAGCAGCGGTACAAAGGGAAGGGAACATAAAACAAACCCACAGTAATGCGACACTCGAGGTACTACCCCATTGTTTACGATCAGGATATTTAAAAAATAAAATAGGTAAATGTGCCATTTTGACATTTGCCATTCCACCAGAGCATGCGGGTTCGATCAGTTGGGGCCGCTTCAGACGTCACTGGCTTCCCTGAATGATATAACAAGCTCACGAGCAGCGAAAGCTGTGCTCTATGCTATCCTAGCTAGAGATATTTTAAAATCAAATGGTAAATTAAACTACAACAATTTATTGCTAAATGGTATCCAGCAGCAGTGCAGAAGGGCAGTTGGGCTCTGATCAATAGTCATTGAGGAGCAATCTTGGTAGCTCGTTTCGTTTCCCAGCCTTAATTACAACGGTTACCCTGCAAACCCCACCTTCCCTGAATAAGTGGTTATGCTGTAACAGGAGCAGGTACACGCAAGACACACTTTGGGCTGCCGACAGCCAACGGACAATCCATAATCGTCTCTCCACACACTTTAGGAGAGAGATTGGCACGTGAAAGAATATGTAATGAATGCATCATACGTAAACTCGTTGTTGGATACGCTATAGTCTGATGACACAAGCATGCATTCGTTAGACATAAAGTTGGAGAGACAAACACAAAGGAAGGAAGGAAGGAAGGAAGGAAGGAAGGATGGAAGGAAGGAAGGAAGGAAGGATGGAAGGAAGGAAGGAAGGATGGAAGGAAGGAAGAGAGGCAGGCAGGAACGGAGGGAGGCAGGAAGGGAGGGAGGAATGGAGGGAGGGAGGAAGCGAGGGAGGAAGGGAGGGAGGAAGGGAGGGAGGGAGGAAGCTAGGAAGGGAGGAAGGGAGGAAGGGAGGAAGGAAGGGAGGAAGGAAGGAAGGAAGGGAGGGAGGGAGGAAGGAAGGAGGGAGGTTGGGAGGGAGGGAGGGAAGGAGGGAGGGAAGGAAGGAAGGACGGAAGGGAGGGAGGGAGGCAGGGAGGAAGGGAGGAAGGGAGGACGGGAGGAAGGGAGGAAGGGTGGAAGGGAGGAAGGGAGGAAGGAAGGAGGGAGGGAGGGGTGGTGGGAGGGAGGGAGGGAGGGAAGGAGGGAAGAAGGGAAGGAAGGGAGGGAGGGAGGGAGGGAGGGAGGGAGGGAGGGAGGGAGGGAGGGAGGGAGGGAGGGAGGGAGGGAGGGAGGAAGGGAGGAAGGAAGGGAAGAAGGAAGGGAGGAAGGAAGGACGGAAGGAAGGATAAAGAAGAGAGAAATCAAGAAAGAAAGAGCTCGTACTAATGAGAATCTACTGTAATTTATTGTTTTTAGGTGGACCGTTCCCCTCCAACAGATCCTTAATTGCACACCATTTGGTATGTTCAAAATTTTTATCTAGAGCTGCAATAGAGTTAGTGCCACTTCCATATTGTAAACAACGCTACAGATAACGTGACGTCATCCGTCTCTCTCCCATCAGTTTCCAACTTTCGGTGCATTTTCTACATCTACAAGGTGCGTTCAACATATAACACCTAATATTTGTTTGCAGTACTAAACCAGATAGAAACTTCTGTTTTTTTAATACACGTGGACTATTTGTGAATGCGTGACCGAGATGGTAGCACTGTAAAGTGCATAGAACCCTAGCAGCAGCGATGAGAGTAAAGGATGCTTTTGGTAATTAAAATGGCGACGTTTTCATTGCAAGAACAGCGTGTAATCATTCGTTTTCTCCATTTTCGTGGTGTGACACCTATTGAAATTCATTGCCAGTTGTGTGAGACATGTGGTGATGGTACCATAGATGTGTCTAATGTGCGTTCCTGGGTGCGACAGTGCAAGGAAGGCAGAATATCGTGTAACAACAAAACAACACATTCACGGCTTTGTACCGGCCGGTCTGAAGACATGATTCCGCGAGTAGAGAACGTTGTTTTGGAGGATCGCGTGCAAAATAGGCAGTTATTTTACTTCTGTTGAAAACAACGAAACCGTTGAAGTAAAAATATGTAACTAGTTATTTCTCAGGATTGTGTAATTAATGCATCAATTCAGTGGTTTAATGGTATAACATAAAGCATATACTTTCAGAGGCGTTGTTTGATTTTACACAAAACAAGTCAACACGATCAGCAATTAGCAGCTATTAGATACAGCAGAAGAGGCAATCGTCAAGAACCTGTCAGGTATTGGCGTTCTCTTGTTTTTATCCACTGCGTGTGTTGTCATGAACCACAAATGTTGTTATCCAAATAAGAAAAATATGGATTTCGGGGAAAAATCCATCATTAGATAAATTCATGGAATTGGAGTTCCTTGAAGTTAATAAAATGATCGGGTATAGATAAAAAGACAGTGCAATTGCTATAGGAGTGGCAGAAATCTCAACCTTGGATCCGTTACAGTTTTCAATCTATATAAACGATATGGCATTATCTGTCAAACAAGCACATAGGATTCTTTTTCTTGACATACCAATGTGGCGATAAAGGGATCTACAGAAAACAGCAAATCAGGTAATAGCTGAATTGTACTCTTATTTTCAAGTAATCAGGCTAATAATAAATGTAAGTAGAACTACCGCTATATCATTCCATTCCTATAAAAATACAGCACATCTTTCACCGCAAATAGATTATAACACCAGCGACATAAAATATAAGAAAGATATAAGTCTTTTTGAAAGTATTCTAAACGAGAATCTAACATGGAAGAACCATATTTAAAAATTAATACCTAAATTGAATTTAGGTATGTATCCTGTTGTATACTTTACCTCTTCTTCCTTATATCCTAGACTGACGCAGCAGAAGTGCTTAGGGTCACATGTCCTGTGTTGTGCACGATCTACATAGGATGTGCAGAGCATTTCGGTCACTGTATCCCAATTTGGACAAATTGGTATTCAATGAAAGACGGTTTTTGTAAATACCCTTAAGAATGTTTATTTCTTGAGAAAGAAATTCCTCAGTTTTGAAATACTACCAACAGGAAGTGATACTCGATGGGACACTTGACTTTCAGCCGGGGAGTACTATGTGGGACATTTTGAGATATGTAAGTTGATTGTTGATGAACTGGAAAAAGATGATGTTTCTTCTACGGTAATTTTTGATAATCTCCTATGTAACAGTTATTTAAGAAATTACGTGGCGTATATTGGTGCTAATTTCCTTCTTGTGCGATTTCATTAAAAAAAACAAGAGGCAACTATCCTTTGAGTGTTAATAAAATCAATCAGAGGCCTTAAAAATGAAAACATCAAAAATAAAGTTTCAATCGGTGTTTGAAAATAATAAAGGGTTCCAAATTATGCAAAAAGTTGCCCATACTCTACAAGGCCATCACGTAGAGATTGAGAGTAAGTACTAATGACTTGACTTTAACTAAATATGCAATGATTTTATGTGACGTTGCATTGTCGTTCTCCCAATAACCGGCAGGGCTTGGAAAATATCGGCAGAGATTGCTAATGGACAATTAACAGGAGGAATGTGTTGTGTATTGTTGCTCTAAATAATTTCCAACAATTGACATGTGATATCAAAATTCCGGTACAGATGAGCTATCAAAACTGTATCCTTACCTAGAAGAAAATTGGAATCTCGAAGTCACATTACATTTTTATACGTGGACATGTTCTAAGGAATTCTTTAGATATGTTATTTTTGTTTGAGTTATTTACGTCCTCCAACGTTAATTCATATCGGACGATGAATTAAATGGGTAAATGATGTACAAAATTCATAACTAAATAAATGAATAGATAAATAAATAAATGAATAAATGCACAAAAGGGAATAGTGATAACAAAACAACACGGCACATGTCCGTCAAAACGCCAAATATCAGAGTTGGTATATATCCCTTAGGAAATCTAAGAATGAATGACCATAAACTAGCTATCAGCTTAATTTGAACCCATTTCGGGCCCCTTAGATTCCAATGCATGCAAGTGTATATTTCGATGTTTTAATAAATTGTGTGTTTGAATCAAATTTCTCATATTTATAAACAAAATGTTCGTTTTATGGCAGAGTTTGCAAGTTTGCTTATATAAACAAGGACACACTAACAAAATATTTGGGTTTTATATTTTATAACGGAGAATAAGACCGTAGCGCTATCTGTTGCAAGAGTTGCGAGTTGAGCCTTCCTCTCTTACTCTAGTGGCTTGGCGTGAAGTACGAACTTCGCATGATATCCAACTCCTATGATTTAGTGAGTGAGTGAGTGTGTGATGTTTTAGGGCCCGTCGACAACAAGGTCATTTGGGCCCTAAGTCAACATTAAAACCTAATAGCTACACTAATCAAGTTTAAAAGGTGAAATAAAATAAAAACACACAACTATTAAAAGTACATAAAAATTCATCATCGTCCTAATTATTTAAAAGCTCTAAAAACTAATAAATATAAAATACACGTTATACTTGTTTATTAAAACCAATTTTAAAAACAAACCGCAGTGCCATATCCACGGCCACTGGGTCGTCACCTAAAACACCGTGCAAGTTAGCTCCCAAGCCCAAAGACTGGCGAACGCGGGCGTACTGTGGGCAATCCAGCAATACGTGTCGCTCCTATGATTTACAGCTCGAGAAAAATTAGAGTATTAACATTCCAGTGTTCAGGAGCATTTCGTACAATATCGAATTTTTGAACGCCTATAGATATAACAAGATTTATCATGTTACAAAATATCAGTACTATTTACCTAGTGAAAGCACTGCATTTCACTAAATATCGATACTGAGACTTTACCAAAATTATATGTCTGGAAGTGTTTACGTTTTTTGGAAAACCATTAGTTTATGAAGTAGCATAAAACAAAAACTATTATTATTCCAGTACATTAATAGAAATCCATAATTGCCTATCACTAGCCGTATATAGCCTAAGGTTTTGTATAGATAGAGCCAAACTGAAAAGTTCAATGCCACGGCCAAGATTTGGAACACGGAGCTGCTGGTTTCCGTCCTGTCACTTTTACTCTTAAGCTACGTTGGCCAACCTGCCGTCATGACATTAAATTCTTCAATAGACCCGTATATTTATCCGGTAAAGCACTAGGGGTTCTGGTATTCGAGATACACAATTTGTGACAGCTTAATATCCGAATTACTTAGAGAATATTAGAGAGTGTTAATCAAAATTAATTCTAGAAGGCGCTGCTTCACCAATCAAAAACGAAACAAGACATCACAGTAAATTTTGACATTAATTTGGTATCATAAACACTCTAAACGAAACATTTATTGCAAAATAGGCACAACTGTTGTTAAGTGGAAAGTAAGGGAGAACCAGAAAAAAGAAGCAAAGTACAAAAAAGAGTAAAAGGGTTAAAAGACAAGCAAATGAAACATATACTCTAAAAGCCAAACAAATTAGTTAAACACAGTAAAAATTCAACTGTATTTGAAGTTCGCGGAAGGTTTGGGTTAATAAAGCAAAGATATCTAAATCATTTGAGGTTCGTAGAAAAGATGGTTGATTGCTCTTCAGTTATATCTATCTGAATATCATAACAAATAAAAGTTGAATAAATAAACAAATAACTAACTTAAAATAATTACTATATATATATATATATATATATATAGAGAGAGAGAGAGAGAGAGAGAGAGAGAGAGAGAGAGGGGGGGAGAGAGAGAGAGAGAGAAAGAGAGGGAGAGAGAGAAATATAAATAGGTGGATTGAAAATATATATATATATTAATTAAGAAAAGACATATAAATATCTAAATAAATAATTACTAGATAAATACATAGATGTATAGTACGATAAAAATATTAAGAAATATATAAGTAAATAATGTTAGAGTAGCACAAATATACATGGAAAATGCAAATAAATACATTAATATAGCAATACACAAATAGATAATTAGAAACACAGATAGATTCATAAATCATTGGATAGTGTGTTAAATAAATATTAAGTAAATAAATAGATAAAATAAGTAAAAACATAAATAAATAATAATTAAATAATAAATAAATAATGTTAAAGCGTAGACAATGAAAAACAACCAAACTGTCGAATGTCAATTAAACATGACAGTTTACTGTAGTGATCTTGATTCATTTACAAATGGCGACGTGGCGCCCTCACCAATTAGTTTGGAGTAAAATTCCTTACTCTTTTAGATTAGTCCCCTGATTTCATCTCCTCCACAACTGCGTAAAATTATCAGGATAGTTTTAAAATGTATGTAAATGTGAATGTTACAAAAGGTATAGGGTAGAAAAAGTAAAGGTAAAATGAAAATAACATCGAAAATTCGTTTGCTTTGCAGCACTGCGACCTTTAATAGCTAAACACTATCTTTTAGGCGTTCTGGATTCAGTAGTACGATTGTATGCCTGATGCCATACTTTTGCCACCTCGCGAGTTCTCGTGCTTGATTTAGCCTTTTAACACACTTTTAACGATTTCTTGGGTGTTTAATGTTATTCCATACATGGCAAAAGATCTTGTGTATACTAATTCAGATGCACGAGACGTAGTTTAAGAAAAAATGTAAATAAACCGTTTTTAAATATGTCCGTTTTTACTGTACGGATGAGGTGTATCTCTAATTTTTTCCTAATTTGTGGCAGCCAATCGCTGATCTAAGTACACAAATCCGCCATTGTCTTTTAGCTTACGTTAATATACTGATATGATAGGTCCATTTATTCCGAGGCGTTTATTGAATTACTTTGCCATGTATACACTAACAGAAAGTTTGTAAAATTTCCTGGAAATTGAAATTCGCTCTCAGTAAAAGAGTCATACCTTCTTGAGGTGTACTTTAGCTAGCAGTACGTTTAGTCATTTAAACCGCTATTCCTCTGAATTTTGCGCATTTCTCATTCTAAGAACGTCAAGCAATACAGATTACTAAGCGCAAAACTGGACTAAGGCTGACATGCCGCTTGATGGGAGGCCTATCTTCCAAAAGAATAACACGGGGCTGACTCACCTGCTATAAAAAATCAAGACTTACAGTGCCAATAGGAAATGGCATAGCACTCAACTGCACAGTCACCAACAACAATAAGTTTTTAATGAATCCTTAGCAAAATATACTATCTTATGAATTATTTATTGATTGAAGTATTAAATGATTAATTAGACATGTTAACATCAAAAGACGATTCAGTTCTTTTTATTTACTGAGCACATCTTGACGTGATGCATGTGCTAGATCCGCAGCTTCTTGAGTAGCAAGGTTGCTTATTGTTATAAAATGTTACTCTTTTGTAATAACTATGAAAAATAGAAAGATTCAACTCGGTTACGTAAACAAATAACGTAACAACCAAGACATGTGTAAATTTATTCAATTCATTAACAAAAGAGTGATTAAGAAGACTTTACCGAAATAATTTATATGTTGCGTTTCATTTGATCGCAATTCATTATTTATTTCTAATGTCCAATAAAATTCGGAAAACCAATTTTGATTTATGATTGCCCCTAATTGCCTCGTATTCCTGATACGTATCACTTACAGTTCTTAGTACTCAGTTGCTATTTATTGGATTTAGAAAGTCTCAAAACATGAATCTCAATATCGCATTTCTGGTGAAACACGGTACTTCCCCTGTGCAGTAGACAAAGTCATAATATTTATGTATATTAAAGGACGAAAGAAGAAAGCTATATATGGATTTTGTTAATCTTGAGAAAGCTTATGATAGGATTGAGCTCCAGTTGTTGTGTCATAAGCTGTAGAGCAAAAGGGTGAGTACTATTAGAGCATTGTATAAGCGGAATTCATTCTGTATAAGAGTGGAGGATGGCGTTGTAACAAGAGGAATCAAACAAGACAAAGGTCTTAGGAAATGGTGTAAGTTAAGCCCAGTCCTATTCAACTTATGTATTGATTATATTGTCACCATCTAATCAAAGATGGTAATGGATAATTATAATGCACGAGATTTAACTTGGAACTTTATGCACTGTGCTTTTCTAGTACGGGCGCTGGGTTTATTTCCTTGAAACGGTCCGTCCAATTTAGAGCACTACTGTATTCCCGAAATACCTGCTGTGGTATGAGGATAAGCACAAGCAGGCGTTAGTGATGCTGCAAGTGAAGTATTGGCTGCTAACGTGTTGAAAACGTGAAATTTCTGACAGTGAAGAAAGGGAACAGGAACCAAATGTGGAGGACCAGGAAGGATCATTCGCCACTGATGAATCTGTCCTACCTGCCTGGTCATTAAACAGGGGCGGGTTAGAAAGAGATGGTGAGTACGTATTTCCTTCCCTTTCTACATACCAGGGGCCATGTTAAATCTCGTGCATTATAGCACATAGCCATATGTCTCACGGGGATAGCACATTAGTTAGTAGTCACATAATTTGTGAGGAGGTTGGGGTTTTCTATCAGGTGTAATTATATAATCACATGCCAAAACAACAGTTTAGACAATAAAAGGTTTACTACAATAAAGAAAGAAACATGGGTGCCCACACCGGCCAGTTACCTGCCTCAGATCCTCCGGACAAATACGTCCGTTCAGGCCTATGACTGTAACAAACGAGAGGCAGAGGGAGAAATCTGCTTGCACAGCTTGACTATCCAACGGGAGAAGGAGTGGGAGAGTGACGTCGCACATACTTCTGCAGTAAAATGAACTACTATTTGTGTTAATCAAAACAGTCACTTGTGACAATATATTAAAGGAAATTGGGAGATGTAATCACCTTATGCCAATAACTAATAATATATCGATCCCAGGATTACCGATGACCTAGTTGTAGGTGCAATTACGCTGAATGGATTAAAACAATCGATGGAAGCTGTATATAATTACTGTAAAGAATAGAATTTAAAAGTAAACCAGGACAAGACACAGATCATAGTGTTTAAAAAACGAGAGAAATGAAGTTAATATGAAAAATAGATGAATGAAAACAGATAAGAGTATAGAGTTTTTAGAGATCAAATTTATTTAGGAATTAAAATTGACAGCAGAGGGAACTGGGAGAAACAAAAGAAATTTAACCTAGCAAAAGGAAGATGAGCTTTATCAGCCATCAGAAGCTGCAAGTATAAAGCAACAGAAATAAATATGAAATGGTTAAAGAAAGCATATAGTACTGTCGCGAACCAATTATTTGCGAAGGCGCGAAGCGGAGAGATATCAGACATAGCGCAGTGTGGAGATAAAGAGCTTGCCTAAGCAGATAAACAGTGCGGAGATAAAAGTCATGCCAAAACAGGTAAAGTTAGATAAAAAGGAGCATTCTAGTGACAGACATTCCAGCCCTCAGGAACTATTTTTAGTATTATTCCGTATTAGTTCACCATAGTTGGTCTGATGAAAGCATCATAATTATAAAAGCCGTAAATAATTCAAAAATAAATATATGTAAAACATAAGTTAAAGAATTAACAGAAACCAGCACGACAAATCTCGAATAAACATCAAAATTGACTGCAATGATTTTGTTTGTTTACACTGGCGAAGTAGCGCCCTCGAGAGTTAGTGCTGGGTAATGCTAATGTTAATATCCAGGTTTATCTTCTATTGAATGCATCATGACGATAAAACACCAAATAGGTATAAATAAACATATAATACTCCACAATGTAGACAATAAACAGCAGCCCACATATGGAATGTCAAATAAACGTAAATATTTACTGTGATCGTATCATTTCTATCCAATTGGTGAATTGGCTCCCCCGAGAATTAGTTTTGAGAATTATTCTCCATTATTCTAGGTTTATTATTCTTATGAGAACATCAAGATCATAATATGCACTAAATAAGTAACAAATAAATATATTACTCCTTAGTGTAAACTATAAAGAGAAACCAGGACCGTGAATTTCAAATAACTGTAAAAATTAACTGCGATGACATAGATTGTCTACAGCTGGCGAGGGAGCACCCTCAACAATTACATTTTAGTAATGGGACTGTGAGTTCTTCGAATTAAAATTACAGGTTGCAGAAAATCAAAATGCTCTTTATTTGTGTAGAAACACACCTTTGTCAACCCTTACAGTAGCTGAATTACGACCATTCATATTTCTAGACATTTCTAAAATGTTCTGTGACAAACAAGAAATAGAACTTTTTAGTCAGCTATTTGTCTCTTTATCTGTTTCGGTAAGATTGTATCTCCGCAATGTTCTATCTGTCCCTTTGTTCGTCCCGACAATACCCTATTGTTCTAGGACTTTCCTTCTGATGAAATCGTCATAATCATAAACAAATTAAATTAGTGACAAATACAGAGGTATTGTTCAATAATGTCAGCAATAAACAGAACCCAACACATTTTGTTTATTTCTGATGGTTTATTAATTATACAAAAGTTATTATCGACACGGAGAACTTGATAGGCTGTTCCCAGGAAAATTTATAGCACACGTTTTATTTGTAGCTTAAGTATACCTATGGTATTTTAAAAATAATATTTAAAGCACCGTTGATAAAATATAACATAACGAAAGGCTTTCTAAGCAAAGAGCAGTTTCTAGCTCAGATTTGTTTTTTCCAATATGTTGCTCTGATTCGTGTAAGTCCTAAACTTAAATACATTCTTTAGTTTACCTACATTTCATGTATGAATTATAATATAAGCACATATAAGTGTGCACCATTGCTTATTATGAAACCTCACATAAACAGCAATGGATCTTATTTAATTACCTGATTTATCCTGTTGTATACTTTACCTTTTCTTGCTTATTTCCCAGACTGACGCAGCAGAAGTGCAAAGGGTCACATTACTTGAGTTGTGCAAGGTCTACATAGGATGTGCGGAGCTGTTCGGTGAGAGATGTAACTAAATTGTGGATGAACTGGACAAAGATGATATGTCATCTACGGTAATTTTTAATAATCTCCAATGTGACAGTTATTTAAGGAAACACGAGGCGTGAATTGATGCTAATTTCTTTCTTGTGCATTCTCATTCCAAAAATTGACGGCAACTATCCTTTGAGTGTTAAACAAATCGTTAATAAAAAAACACCTAGTAGAGGTCTAAAAAATTAAAACATCAAAAGTAAAGTTCTAATCGTTTCAAAGTATGAGACAAGTTGCCCAAACTCTAGAAGGCGATCACGTAGACATTAAGAGTAAGTACTAATGACGCGACTAATGAAATATTCAGAGTGATGTCATGTGACGTAGCATGGTCATTCTCCCAATAACCGACAGAGCTTGGTAAATATCGGCAGAGAATTCTAAAGGACAATTTGCAGAAGGAATGTGTTGTGTGCTGTAGCTCTAAATAATTTCCAAAAATTGATATGTGATATCAGCACTCCTTTAGTGGTGAGCTGTCAAATCTGTTTCATTTCTAACAAGAAAATTGGAATTTTGAAGTCACATTACATTTTTTAGACGGGGACAAGTTCCAAGGAATTCATTGGATATATTAATTTTGTTTGTTTTATTTACGTCCTCCAACGTTAAGTCATAATCGGACGATGAATGAAATGGGTGAAATGATGCTCCAATTTGTCCGGGGTCAATGGACCTTATAGTTACCCAACATTCGTCTTTAAGGATAAGGGAAAACCTCGGAAAAAACCTTATCCTGAAAACTCACCCTAAGAGGGATTCGAACACAGCACCTCTTGAACGTGAGGTAGACGCGCTACCACCACGCTAACGAGGCGGAATAATTGGTTATGTTATAGTTATATATTATAGACGTTTACATGCGGATTGAATGTCTAATATTCAATCCGTTTCAAAAATTAATTTATGTGGATTATTCATTGATAGATGATAAACTAGCTTTTACCCATATTTGAACAACTTTCCGGCCCCTTTCATTCCAAAGCATACACATGTATATTCCGATATTTCCGAAAATTGCATGTGTGAACCAAAATTATCCTATTATTAAACCAAAGGATCGTTTTCTGGCAGGGTTTGCAAGTTTGCATAGGTAAATAAGGACACACTAACAAAATATTTGTGTTTTTATATTTTGTAACGGAGAATAAGACGGTAGCGCTATCTGTTGCTGGAGTTACGAGTTGCGGCTTCCTCTCTTACTCTACTGGCTTGGTGGGATGTAGGAACTTGGCATGTCACCCAACTCCAATGATTTACAGTTCGAGAAAAATTGAAGTATTAACATTCCAGTGTATAGGAGCATTTCGTGCAATATCGTACCTTTGATCGCCTGTAGATATAACAAGATTTATCATGTAACAAAATATCATTAGTATTTACCTAGAGGAAGTACTGCATTTCACCAAATATCGATACTGAGACTTTACCAGAAGTATATGTCTGGAAGTGTTTACGTTTTTGGAAAACCATTAGTTTATGAAGTAACATTAAACAAACACTATAATTATTTAAGTTAATTGAGAGAAATCAATAGTTGCCGAACTCTATCCGTGTTATTTTTCACTGATATACACTGATATTCAAAATGAGCTGATTATTTTCACTAATGCATAGTCTGCTATTTAAATTCCTATTTACAGTATGGACTATACATATTTTGCACTTTGTTATTGAAATATTGCAAATTTCTTTTGGTTTTTACAAATATACTTTGAAAAGCATTAGCATGTTCATCTATGTCCATTTGCAAATGTGAAGCTGAAAAATTAGAGGTCCCTCAATGACCAACTGTACATATGAAATGGAAATCGGCTCCCAATTTTTGCATTTCCACCAAGCTGTTCCATGTTTTCGTACAGCTTCCTTCTTTTCCTTATTAGTATTCACCGGCTTCTGCCAACATGATGAAACGGCATGCATTGTGCTGTTTATATAATTAACAATACCCTACACTACAGGGAAAACAAATAACTTGCATATACGCCTATTTCATAATTTAAAACGAACTGCAATCACAAGCACATTCCTCTCATGGAAGTCGCTATTATACAGTGGAGCAAACACAGGCAGTCAAAACAGGAATGGATCTACAAGTATTCGCTGAGTTGATTGCAAAGAACATAGAATAAACACAGATATTCTGAAATGATTTGTATTCTCTTAGGTGCTAAAGCCTCAAGGTTTGCTGACGACCTTTTATATGACATTTATATTTCAATGTTTCTCATTAAACACTTTGTATTCAATACATAGTAATAGTTTACCAAACTGTCTCTAGATAGCAGGACTAAGCTATGGCGCAAGATCTGAACGCAATTTTAGACAAAAAGCTGCCGAAAGAGAATCAGAATTGACATACTGGCTGAAGAGGGCGAGATGAGCCCTGAAACAGACTTGAGTGTAGATACACCCTATAACCCAATAGTAGTAGAACAGAAATGACAAAAGCAGGCCATCATGCTGGATAAGGAAGAAAGGTGGCATTTAAATGGCCACGCCCCGAACTTTTAAACCCTGCGCAAGACATTTCAAAATGGTGGAAATATAATAGTGTTACCATAATTCAATAAAGGAAGGTTTGGAGAACGTTTGTTTATATAAATCTAAAAACGGTAATTTTCGGGACTTTTGGGTTATTTTTCAGTCACTGTCTCCACTAATGCGATATTTTCATATTCATTTGTACCTACAAGAAAGTTAGGAGTAAGATATGTTTTGAATATGTTAATTCAAATGGGGAAATAACGTTTGCAAAATCGTTTATACAGAGTAGAGAAATGCATGTGCGTGCAACATTTAAGTTGCTTTATTATATACGAGGGGCGGCTAATAAGTCCCAATCCTCACAAAAAACACATTAATTATTCTTGTCTTTGTTTCTCAACATAATCTCCTTAAAGGATAATACATTTGACATATTGATTACCTAATTTAATTAAACTATCTCTGTAGTTCGACATGTCGTGGTTCTCAAAATAGCTCTTTACTGCATAAATGACCTGTTTGTTGTTGTGAAATCTTCTTCCGCTAAGAAAGGTTGGGAAGTTCGGAAACAGGTGGTAGTCACTAGGTGCTAGATCAGATGATTAGGGTGGATAGTCAAGCAATTCGAACTTTAATTTGCAGAATTTTCCCGTTGCAATAACTGGTTGATGTGCAGGATCATAGTCGTGAAGAAAGAAGGCTTTTTTCTTTGCCAAATGAGGTCATTTGGTTTTCACCTTAACACTCAAACGTGGCAGTAAGCTTGAGTAGTAGTCACCAGTGATACTTTTATTATTTTCCAAGTAGTCAATAAAACTAATTGCTTGTACATCCTAGATACTACTCGACATAAGCTTGTTATCTGACAAAACTGACTTTGCCTTTTTGGAGTTAGTTCTCCTGGTGCTATCCACTGTTTTGACTGATATTTACATTATAGAGTCTAGTTATGTATTCAAGTTGCATCCATGATAATAAATTTAAAAAATTCACTAGGATTTCTACGGTAGAGCTCCAGTTTCTTATCAGAAACAGTTTTTCTTTTCAACATTTAATTAGGTGTCATTAAACGCGGCACCCATCTTGCATAGACCATGTGAAAGACCAGAACATCAGTTAAAATATTACCTGCACGTTCTGATGATATGTTTACAGCTTCTGCTATCTCAGATGACTTTAATCTGCAGTCTTACAGTTCTAAACCATGAATTTGTTCAATGATTTCTGGAGTACGTCCCATGTTAAACTCTGCAAACCACTTTTACTCGTTGTATATGAAGAAGCAGAGTCTTTCAATATACTTTCCATTTCATTCTTGATTTGTTTAGGTGTTAAGCCTTTCAATTGGAACAGTTAATCACTGCTCATTTTTGCTAATCCTCCATTTCCGTGAAACCTCTACACCTGCCATGTGTAAAACGCTTTATCCAAAAATTGAACAAGCTATTGACCTGTAACTATAGACAAAAGCTAGTCTAGATTTAAGCTATATCATGCTATCCGAAAAACTGCAACAGTGCCGCCATCTCTATGTGAGGCCCGGGACTTATCGGCTTACCTCGTACTCATATTTATGCTGTTGTATTTAATTCGGTTCAGAATTCAGGAGCACATTGTACACCTGCATTTTGAGTGACGGCTACAGAAAAAAGTGCCAGACTTCTTATTTGCTTATATGAATCGAAATATTTGCATACTTTTCTCACTCGAAAACTTCTGCGCGCATAGCAGTGATCATAAGGCTACCTACAATATTCTTATTTTAGGGGGCGGTTAAGTAAACGATAACTCCCACTACCTTTTACTGAAGGGGAGGAGGCTTGCCTCACCATCGCTATCACCCCATCTTCCCTCACAGAAGTTTACATTAGAAATGAAGTAGCTTGGGTACGGTATAAATAAATCCACAACCTGGCACTTATGTTTAAAAAACAAACAAATATGTCGCACTTGATTTTCGTTACCATCTTCCTGCTTAAACTCTTGAAGTTTTGGTATGTAATAACAATAAACACATACAACAAATTTCTTTGCCACTTTCTTATTCATCCATTTCTATCTCAACATTTAGAGCCATGATCATAGATTTCGTGTGGCTATAAATTATGTCTATCCTAAATTAAACTGATATGATGGTAATCTAGATGTATCGTAATTGTACTTGCTTATGTCAAGTCATAGTTAGAGCACTATACATCTCTGAAACGTTATACGCTGTTATACATCATCAACTACGTTCATGGATTAGTTTGTAATAAACACTGGTTTCAAGTTCAGCTTGTTAGTCTTTTCTAGGTCAAATGACACATTTCCCTCCGTTAGGTGTATACTGTAAAAAAACAGCTGAGAGTATATTCTTTTCTGGGTGCTCCAATGTCAAGAAACATTTGGCTGACATGTTGTCATATTTCTTGAATGCTTTGATAACTAAAGTCCTCCAGATGGATTGGTAATATCGGGCAGTTCTCAGGTTAAGGCAGAGTGGGGAAGAAAGCCGTATCCAGGTAGCTGAACCAAAACGAGATGAGAACTTAAGTCCTCTTGTATAAGACGCAGACACGTCTCTTCTTCACATGGAGGTGGGTAGGCTTCTCTCTACTACCGCTCTGTTTACGTGTTTCAACAGATGATGCCTACATGAGTCCTTTTGCCTCCTATAGCAAAAATTCCAGTTCATAGCAATATCTACATTGCTTTATCTATCTTCTAGTTTAAAACGTTCAACTGATCAAGGAAAGTTCAACTCTTTGGCCACTAGTCCATTTGGTTCTCCTGTTTGCTGTAAAACCCTATGCTTCATGTAGCAGTAATGGAGCATCCGATTCCATAAAAAGGATCAGTTGGGTTTTCTTTATTGTCCTTTTATTAATTTTCTCTTAACCGATCTGCAAAACCTTAAAATTTTGTGGACTTGTTATAGTTTCAACAAAAACATCAACCAATGATCAAGGAAACTGGTGTAATTCTAAAAGGAAATTAACATTATCGTATTTTTCGCTGAGTTAAATTCACAATCGCAGAAATCCGAGCGATAACGTCTGTGATACGCAATGCAAATATACCGTATTCTAGTGCCATGAAACTTAAAATTCTACTGAGTAGCTTTAGTATAATATTTTTCGCCCAGGCAGATAATATCAAAACCCACAACTCCAGCTTTAAAATTTAAACGTTGTAAAAATAAAAATACATGATAAATGAGCGTATTCTGCCATCTACCGTAGAACAGATGCAGCCGACTAGCCGCAAATTGTGCCATCTGCTGGCACTAAGTGAAAACAGAAGAGGTTCATTTGTTCTCGCATTCGCGCATTTCCATCAGCACTAACAAGGGAGGGTAGATTCTTCTCTTTACCTCTTTATAGAGATCCTCCTTCACTGAAGCTGGTGGGGGAATATCCTTCATGGTCACCAACCAATGTGCCAGAGAAATATTTTAGGGTACTACTGGGCACTCGACTTACTTAAAACGCCCAAATCTGTCAGTCTGTTACACTTGTGTTTGCCTGACTATCGAGACTTTATCCTTTACTTAACAGGCGCATAGTCGTTGGTTATGAATTATCCCCGCTGCTTTACACATATCTAATCCATCCCATTTTTGTGTACTTAAGTTTATTATGCAATTATTATCGGTATTTGTGTTGTCCACTCCAGTCACATTTTAAAGAAATGCATACTTCCGATCACAGAAGAAAGCATAAATAAGCTTTTGTGTGTCCATGAACATTTTATTGTGGTTTTATTTTATTAGTTTCCAAGAGAAATCCTTTAGCATTTTTAAGAGCATTATCGCCAGGTAAAGGAACTTTTTAGCATTAAATCCAAAACGGAGTGAAATAGGGTTGAACCCTCACTAATGTATGGGTAAGATCTTCGCAGATGGTTTACCATTACCCGTCTCCCGCATATTCTATCGGCGTTTCCAGACATCGCTATAATCAAGTATTACCTGCCGTCACTAACGCTTAACTTATCTTGTTTGCATTTCTAACGCCCTTTTTACTATAGTGGCTTCGTTCGCCTTCTGTCTCGTCTGACCTCACCCTCCCGCCAATGGTGCCCCACTTGAGGCATAGAAACAAATGACCAGTCTTGCCCAGGTGCCGAGTCCCCTACGAACAATCCAGTCCAATCTATTACTACTTGTGGTACAAATTTCGTTAACTCAGTATAGTATGGCCAAAGAAAGAGATAAAAACCGTGTGAAATACTGCATATAAGAATCATGCTTGAATTAAATAACTGATTGGTCTTCAGCCTTTCTAAAGAAACACTGTTCTGGTAACTGCTTCAAAAGGTATTTAAATACATAAGTTTTAAAGAGATGACAATAAATGGTATCCACTGCAAACCCAATATAAAGCATAAAGGCGAACGGACAAAAGCGAATTGAAGGTTGAATAAATAAGGTGTTTGATTTTCTATCATATATAATTATTCCTGTTCTTCGTTTCTCATTGCTGTTCATATTACCTGTATATATATATATATATATATATATATATATATATAATGTATCTTCTTTTCAGTTTTCAAGTATACCTATATGCTATAAAGTTGCATACCTCTGTGACATGTTCAATGTTCGCGCCGAGCTTGGTGGCTACAAACAACAACTCACTGAATGCAAATCAATGCATTTCAATCCAATCCTATAACAGAAAAGATAACTTTTGCAACACTAATATATCAGCGCCAACTTTAATGACAACAAACTGAGAGCACCGCGAAACAAGGCGTGACCATTCATGTAACTGTTTCGCGTGGTTGTTTCACGTAAAGCATCGGTCGCTTACAGCTTACTACTCTGAAATTGTTTATAATGGTTTGAGCTTTTGAGGCATTCCAGATGTGTAGGAAATACATTCATAATTATCAGATTATCAGAAGTAATACGATAACATCATAATCAGCACTCACCATGAAACCTACTGGCCGTTCCGAGAGAGATGTCTGGTATAGGATACTACATGGCAGAACGTCGAGTAGTATTGAATTCAGTGACACAGCGCTGTATTCGTTCCTTATATTGTTTATAGAAGTGCGAGATACTAGTAAACTGGCGAACTGTAAGAACGAAATAGAAATAGAGTATTTGGGGTTGTGGCTTTGTTATGAAAATTAGCTAATTAATTATTATACACGCAAATGTGAATTTCCGTTGCAGCCACGTTTTGTCGCTTGACACAAAGGGATTGTGATTCCCTCTTCCTTCTGCTTCTCCCAACATTCAGTCATATTGATTTCTCGCGCCTGCCTAATTATGACACGTTGCTGTCCAGAGGACATTATTGCACTTGAACAGAGTGTACATACACTGTCTAACCGAGCATGTGTGATAGGTGTGCGTAAACATCTCTGTTGGTTCAGATTCCCAACGATACGTCTCCTCACTTTACCATGTAGTGTATATCCAGTCTCCTATTAAAACATATGTTAGGCAACTCTTTGTTGAACAGTTATATTGTAAGTATATAATTCCGTTTCATTTCTCTCTAAGTTATATCTTTTTACGTTATCTATTATGTACAATACATATAGAAAGTATTGCATAGCACCTATTATTTGAAGACCGATATTTCAGTAGTAGAACATATTGTGAAGCCGATTGAGCGTTGCAGACATCGCTTCCAAAACTGACATTTGTGTGGGATCTGTGCCCGTAATCCTGCATGAAAATCTGAAAATGCTCAAACGTTGATCCCCCAATACAACGTTCTCCACTCGCTGGATCATGTAGTCATATCGGCTGGTGCGAGGCCGCGACTCTCCTGGTGACTGACATTTTCAAAGTCAAAAGTATTGTGACGGTTTGCCAGTTCTTAAGGAATCCGTTCATAATCTATGTCGACATGGACACAAGATGATCCACTGTTGAATGGCGTCGTTGAAAACCGCACTGGATGTTACTCAGTAGGTTGTGCCTTTCCATCCACCATACCAACCGCCATGCGTTCGATCACTTTGTACAGGCAACTGATGAGGGACATAGGAAGGTAGCTAAAAGGGAGGTGACGGTCCTTTCCATGTATCAAGATAGGTATAATGGTGACCCGTCCCCACTTATTAGGAAATAACCCAAACACGGTTATAGACCTCGAGCAGGAATGCCTTACCTTCCGATGAGAGATATTAAACATTTGAACGTGGATTCCGTCCTGTCCTGATGCTGACAATCGCGAAGATGAAATAACTTTTTCTAGCTCTGCTAAGGTGAAGAGATGGCTATAATATTCAAGATTTCTGGAACGAAACACGAAACCTTGGGACTTTACCTAAGTCTTAATTTAGATGAACACAGGAACATAATTACTTGAGCTAGACCCTTGAGCGAAAGCAGAGCCGAAAATGTTAGCCACGTCAAACCGATCAACAATAACTCCTGCAGATGTTTTCCGACCAGCAATTGGCAAGTGACCAGTGGTTGGCAAATTTCCTGCCACGTGACTTAGCCTATGCCATGCAACAGAAGAAGCTGTACGTGTGTGATATGATGATGCAAAATTGTTGCCAGAGGTCTTTTAGCTATCCTTTACTATCTTCCTTGATTTTGCATGCGCTTTCTTGTACTCAATTATGTTACATAATATAGGGTGTCGTTGGAATACCGTTAGAACACGTCTACGAGCACGATTTGCATTCCGGCAGTCGTTCGTCCACCATGGGACAGGAAATCGACCGGGTGGTTAGCCGAACGTGGAATAGACTGTTCTGCAGCGGAAAGAATTTTCTCTGTGAGATGATCAACTATATCATTTAGAGAATCCTGCTCGTTGTAATAAAAGACAGCCAACTGGGTGTAAAGATTCTAGTTGGCACGATCAAAGCGCCAGTTAGGTAAAGTCTGTTTAGCCAACGTGTGTGCAGTTCCCAGTCAAAGGGCCCTCAAAGGAACTGACCTCCCCGCCCACTAGTGACCGTCAGAAATCTATCTCCACACTTCAGAAATGGAACACTGACGTTGGGGTCCAATTGTAACCCCGATTTTCTGAAAATGACAGTTGCATGTCTACTCCTCGTGGAGTCTCAGTTGCCAAGTTTCCAACTACCAGTTGTTCTGTTACATTAGGTGCAGACATTCGTTGTGTGTCACGATGAGGAGACCGTGGGAGGGAAATGCAGAGGTAAATGCAAATGAAGTAGTATATAACGTTCAGTCAAGTGAAAATAATCAAAGTGAAGACAATAGTGTGAAAGAATTGGAAGGTGTTGCTGGGCCTAGTTATGTTATGGGAGAAGCCTCAAAAAACAAAGTTATAACGGGAACTCTTTCTAAGCAAAGTCAAGCGCTTGTTTTGAACGCATATAAATATGTGGTGAAAAATAATCTTGGTAAGGGGTCATGTAGTGAGACTGCAAAAATTCTGGGTATTCACAGAAATACGGTTAGAAAAATTGTGACGAAAGGAATGTCAAAGACGCCGACAAAGTGTGGAAACAAAACAAAAAAAAAAAGAAAAAAACGGTTCTCTAAGGTGGATAATTTCACATGCGATTTAATTCGCCGAAAATTTTATAATTTCTATGCAAAAGGCAGAGCGCCCACCTTAGATGAATTGGTTGCACATTTGCAAGAAATTTGTGATTTTCCTTATGGACGCTGCAGTTTGCTCGATCTTCTAAAGGAGCTGGGTTTCAAATTCTGCACTTTGAATAAGAGAAGGGTTATTATGGAATCCAGCAGAATTGTAGCTTGGCGATATATATACTTGTCAAAGCTAAGGAAGTTTCTCAGTAATGGACACAAGATAATTTATTTATACGAAACCTGGTACGATACCCATGACGTATCGAGAAAAGGGTGGGACGACGGTTCGTGTGCTTGCACCGTACCTGCTCCTGTGTCGAGGGGTAAAAGGATTATGGTGCTTCATGCTGGGAGTGCCGAGGGATGGGTAAAAGACTGCCTCTTCTTATCGGCGAAAAACATTGGTGATGCAATGGCCGACAGTCACGATGACATGAATGCAGCAGTGTTTGAAAAGTGGTTTGATGTTAGGCTTATGACAAACCTTCCAAGAAATGAAAAATTTATAATTGTTTTGGACAATGCTAGCTATCATTCGCGTTTAAAATATAGAACACCTACAATGTCGATGAATAGTCGAATACATGAGGGTTCATAATATTGAAATACCCAAACCTCTGCCTATTAAAGCTGTACTCCTGGCAGAAATTAAAAAGGCAAATGTGGGCAAGGATTACGTGAATGACGACATCGCTCGTAAATATGGGCACGAAGTTTTAAGGTTGCCGCCGTATCACTGCTTCTTCAACCCCATAGAAATTGTGTGGTCGAAACTGAAGAGAGAAGTGTGCAAGAGAAATGCAACACCTTCACTCAGCGAAAGCGTTTGCCACTTGTTGAGAAGCTGTGTAGAAGGGATCGCTGCAGAACTGTGGAAAAATTGTGTGCAGCATGCAAAGAAAGTAGAGGAAAAATACATTAGTCGGGATCAGCAATCTAACGATAGCAGGTTCATTATTACCGCTGACTCTGAGAGTGAGGGAGAATCGGAGGCACTTATATCTATGTGAGTTAATAACACTGATTATAGTAATTAAGAAAATGCCTACATGCAAAGTAGAAAATTTAACAATAGTGGTGGAGTGGTGGTGGCGGTAGTAGTAGTAGTAGTAGTAGTAGTAGTAGTAGTAGTAGTAGTAGTAGTAGTAGTAGTAGTAGTAGTAGTAATAGTAGTAGTAGTAGTAGTGGTAGTAGTAGTAGTAGTAGTAGTAGTAGTAGTAGTGACAATGGCAATAATAGGAATACAATATTTTCCAAGTGTCTTATTTTGATTCTCGTAAAAACCCACTCTTTTCACAATGTGAAGTGCACGTGTTGTTTAGACAGAGAAAGAGACACTAGAAAAAGACGGTGATGTTAAAATGTTGCAACCTTGTAGAAAGGACCGTCAGGAGGAGGGTCCATGTTGTAAAACGATTATGAGGGTTTGTCAAAGAAAGCGGCCGCGGTCCACTTGCGTTGAGCAGACAGACTTTATAAGTGAGGGAGACACATCATGTTCTAAGGGATTAAAAAGACATGGAAAGTGGTCACTGGAATGTAAATTTGAGATGACATTCCATTGTAATGAAACTGCTAACTGGGATGAACAAACTGCCAAATCAATGTGGGAATAGGAGTTAAAGGAGTCTTAAGGAACGTCTCCTCTCCGGTGTTCAGGAGAACCAAGTTATTACCCTCAATGAATTTTGTAATGAGTTTATCTCCTGAACATGCCCGATTTGAGCCCCAAAGTGTGTGATGGGCATTTAATGATACCAATTAGTATTAACAGACTATGCTAGAGACCTCCATGTCCAATGGTTGCAATATGTTACACAAAGTTTGCAACATAAACAACATTGTTTTTAAGCTATTCCGTTTACTTACTGAGTGCACGAAATCAAATAGTGGCTCTAATGTATCGGAGAGAATACTTCACGGACAAATATATGTGTGTGGGAAAGAAACTGCCTAGTAGCTAGTATATTTCTGGGCAAATGACAAGAGTGTCATTTCTATTTTGCAATTACATATGGTGTCTGTTGTGCATTTGTGTTGCGAATAACATTATTTCAAACCAATGAACCGGGTACCTTTTGTACCTTTTCTCCACCATATGATTTTCAGAGAGTGTGTGTGTGTGGGTGTGTTTTAGCAGAGAAAAATTCATATGCATTCCCAGTGGTTATGTTTTGTGCCAGAAGGGCACGTTCCCGAAAAGTCATTTGCTAAGTACTATCTACGGATATGTTTTGAGGTTTAATCTGTACTTACACAAGTTTCTTTGCCCGGTCAATGTCATTCGTTTCAACGTCTAATGTAATTCATTCCCATGACTCTCCATTCATACCTCAATAAATTATTAATAAACTTTTGTTCAGATAAAACAGTACCAACACCGTTTTGTTGGTTCTATTCTTCGGTTTTAATTGAGTAAAGTATTCTAAATTACTTTGTACTAATACGAAGGGGGCTCGTTATACCAAAATTAGTGCATTTTCTTGTAGACTAGATGGCGTGGGAAACCGAAGATCTCGGAGAAAAACCCTCACCAGACCCATGTTGTCCACCACAGATCTCACTTTGCGGTCGCCTAGGATGGAATCCAGTTGGATACCAATAACACATATAAAAACGAAGAGTAATCATTTCAAGTTTGAGAAATATACTATGTGTTTATTGGAAGGTTCAAGCTATTCAAATGCAGCAACTCGTTCGTTTACACCGGAAACAAATGTATTTGACAGAAACTGTCTTCAAGCGAGATATAAATTGTTTGTGTAGTAAGAGATTGTCCACCGTTCACCACTTATGGATCAGAGCTTGTATGCTGCAGTACGTAAGTACCATATTTAGTATTTACAACTTGTCATTTATGGAGGTATGTCTTTTGGAGATATGCCGTGGTGCCGGCTCTGTACTGCAGATGGCACTATGGTATGCCTCATGTTCAAGCGATCCCGATTTCGAATGTCGATAATCGGAATTATCTGGATAGGGCTCCTTTCCAGGGTTTTCCCTTATCCTGAAAAATGAATGTCTCGTAACTCCTAAGCTGTATGGACGTTGGACTCCCTTGAGCATAATTTCACGTGTTTCATTCATCGCCTGATATAACTTAACGTTGGAGGAAGTTAAATAAAAACACACACGTGGCTGTTTCTAAAATTTTTGTCGCATCACAGTGCCTCTAAACGTATCTAATTCCATTGAAATATCGCCGTCGAACATTTTGAATGGAATGCTTTATCATTAAACAGGGGCTAAAATTGATTAGAATTTGTAGACTACTTTCATAATATAAAACTGTTGCAAACCAATTCGATTAATGTGGAGGGGATATGGTAGATACCTTTGTGTTGAGTCAGCTATAAGATGCAGAAATCAAGTAGCAGATTTGTAAATTTGGCAACATTTTCTTTGAGTTATTCTGTTCTCTTACACTCCTCTTTATTTTTCCAAAATTCTGTACTTTGACATGCAGGGTGTCTCATAAACATAAGTTTCGGGGAAACTGTAGAGTGAGATTGTTGGTTGAAATGCAGTACTTACTATAATTACCTAGCATTGATAGTAAATGATAGTTTAAAGGAGTGCCTTTTCTTGACTATCTAGTTACTTATATATTTGTATTTATATTTTGACTTAAGAAAGGCCTTACGTTTTGGATTTTAAGCCATCGGAATAACGCTGGTTTGAAGTAACTGTGAACATATATTGCACATTTTTTAGAGCCCATGTTGGAATGAAAGATCTCATTTGACCATGCCAATGCCATGCTGGTTGTCGCTTTACACTACATTCAGAATTCACTGTTATGTGTGTGACTCAATAATATGAAATTAATGAGTTCCAAAATGTGATCCAGAATTAATTACATAATCTCTTTATATACAATACAAGAAGGTTATGTGGATATGGACATCTTTTGGGGAAAGCTAACTGATAGGCATTCGGAAGTGAAAACAAACTAGTAGCAACCTAGCCCGATCTAAAACACCGAAGTCATACCTTCTGCAATCTTCTCCATCTCGAACGCTCTGGAACGCTCTTGAAGCTTCCAGAAGCTGTAATAAGCGAACAATCTAGCAACTTGAGCAAGCCTCGCAAAGTGAGTGAATGAACGAGTTGGCCAATCACTTTCTGGTACGACAAAGAGCCCTGTTTTCCAATTGTGTTTGGACTACCTCGGTGACGTGTAGCAAATGCTATTACTGAAACAGATTACGGTTGTCCTGGTTTAGACTTCCCAGCAAGTGATTTATTCGGACGTAGAGTCTACGTCGTGCCGGGTATTTGTTTACGACACGAGAAATGTGATGACGTATTTCGAACTTGTTCACATTAGTGAAGTGACAAGGTTAGCTATGGGAAGATTCATTGACAGTTGAACTACGTGACAGTGAGTGAAGTGGCAGTTTAAAAACTGGAAGATGCCCCAAAATTTTAAAGTTCCCATTACTACCTGAGAGACCATCACAGTTAAAACTTAATGGAGTGACAAAACAACTCGTTGTAGTCAGATATCAGCGGGCTTCCCTGTGTATCGTCTACAAAACGAGTAAGGCGTGTGGTAACTCGAAGTCGCTGTGGGAAAGGACTGTCGAAATATCTGAAATGGTTTTAAAGCAAAAAAGCTTTCCTTCTTTCACCTCCATCTCGCTTACAAATCAGTGAAACGTTGTTCCATCACAAGGCTGTAACACATCCCACGTACTGAAGTTGACTACACATGCTTTATGTTAATACCATTAAAATAGTGAATTGAGGCATTAACCACACCATACTGAGATATAACTAGATAACTATTTTAACTTCAACGATTTCATTATTTTCAGCTGAAAATAAATAACTGCCCATTTTGAAAGCCTGTTTGAGTATAAATAAGGCAAAAATAAAAGGGGTTCTCTTGGAATTACCAATGAAGCACTGTAATTTTAGCCAACAACCCAATAAGAACAGTGGACTCACATTTACCAGGCACAGGGCTTAGTACAGATACTCTAGATCAAAGTTTACCAACTTTATTCATTACACTATTCATGACACCATTATTTTCGACGAGTTCAGTTTGTTGCAATTGATACCGAAATTAAAGGAATGCGTAAGTAAAGAATCATAATGGATTTCAAAGAGTCTGGTATGCTTGTTACGACACTAACAGTTGCAGATGGCTGAGTTGTTATAACAACACAAAATTGTATCGTTGAAAAAATCGAACCACTATTAACATGGAATTCATACTTTCAACACAGCACAGTGGTGTCGCTGAAGGTGAGTCCTGCTGCTTGGAGCAGGGGCCTTCGACTTGTTGCCATACCGGGACACTGTCCCTTACTGGCATTATGATGGAGTTTTATTCATCGGGCGGTGGTTAAATGGTTGGATGTTTGTCCTAGGTTTTTTTTTTTTTTTTTTTTTTTTTTTTTTAATGATGATGATGAATGAGATTAGAAGATATTTGGATAAGATGGTGTATGATGGGTGTTAGTATTATGGTAGGCCTAGGGTGGCTCGTGGGTGTTTGTAGGTAGCCCCGGGGTCTAAATCATATTCCCCGAGACCCCTGATGAGATGGTTGAAGCTGGATGGTAGGTTGGAGTAGAATTTGTATGAAAGAGTCTTGATGTAGCTGGTGAGAGTGGGAAATGAAAGGTCGTTATGAATATTGGTGTTGGGGATGTACCAATCGGCTCCTGTAGCAATGCGGAGAAATCGGTTCTGCAGGACCTGGAGTTTGTTTAAGTTTGATGATGCTGCAGCACCCCAGACTTGACATGCGTAGGTGATAGCTGGTCTCAGAATTTGCTGGTAAATGAGAAGTTTGTTTCTGAGGCTCATGGGTGACTTTTGGTTGTATAATGGGTATAGCATACCCATACGTTTGGTAATTTTTGAGGCTACAGATGTAATATGTGTTTTCCAGGTGAGACGCATGTCGAGCTGGACTCCAAGGTATTGGGCCTGATTTCTCCAGGGGATGTCTTCTCCTGCTATGTGGAGCTCTGGGACGTCGTGAACTTGGCGACGGGTGAAGGTTACTGCCTGTGTTTTTGTAGCATTTATGCGTAGGCGCCAGGTGAGGAACCAGGCGGAAAGCATGTCAGCATAGCGCTGAAGACGTTGTACAGCCGTGAGGTGTTTACAAGAGGCTGTGGTGATTGCTGTGTCATCAGCGAACAGGTACAGGTTGCAGCTCCAGATAGTGGGAAGGGTGTTGATATAAGTTAAGAATAGAAGGGGTCCAAGTACACTACCTTGGGGTACCCCTGCATTGATTAGGTAGGGTCGGGAAGAAATGTCATTTCTGACAACGGAGAAGGTGCGATGGGTAAGGTAATGGTTGACAATGTGTATTATGTAGGGAGGAAAGTTGTAGCTGATTAATCGATGAAGAAGGCCTTGATGCCAAACTGAATCGAAGGCCTTTGTGATGTCCAAAAATAGAGCTGCAACATACTGCCTGTTATTGAAGGCTCGAGTAACTTCATCAACCAGACGTAGAAGTTGGTGTGATGTGGAGTGGGAGCGGCGAAAGCCAAATTGCTCTGGGCGAATGATGTGTAGCTCGTCCAGTAGGTTTTGGAGGCGATGTTGCAGTACTTTCTCAAATAATTTACTTATGGCTGGTAGCAGACTAATGGTACGATGGTTTGAAATTTGTTTGGAGTCCTTGCCAGGTTTGGGGATAGTAATGATTTTGGCATGTTTCCATTTTGCAGGAAAGTAGGAAAGAAGGAGCAGGCTGTTGAACAGATGAACAAGCAAGGCTATCCAGTTCTGCGGGAGTGCCTTGAAAGCAGCGTTTGGTATGGAGTCGCAACCAGCAGCTTTGTAGGGTCGGACTGAAGCTATCAGACCACTGACCTCAGCGGTGTTTGTGAGCAGCACTTCGGCTGAGTTGTAGGGAGAGGCAAGAAATTGCTGTACCACTCCTTCAATTTCCGCTACTTGCTCGTGGTCAGGGGATTCAGCTGGATGGAAGGTAGCAGCTAAGTATTCTGCTGTGAGTTCAACTTTTTCCCTGGAAGATTGTGCCACTCTATTTCCATTCATAAGTGGCGGATCTGAGATGGGTATGCGTAGCATAGCCTTGGACATTCTCCAGAGAGAACAGTCTGTGGTGTCGAGGGTACATAGTTTCCTTTCCCATTCGTTATTGAAGTGGTCTGCAAGTTCCATCTTCACTGCAGCCTGGAGGCGATTCCATTCCCTCTTGTCTTGTGGCTGGCGGGTATTTTGGAATTTTCGCCGTGCTGTGTTTTTGGCCGAGATGAGTTGGCGCAAATGTTTTGGGATGGGTTTGAGGGGACTATATGGGGATTTACGGGCAGGAGTTGCTTCACGCATGGCCTCGGCCATGTTGCTAGTGATGAACTGCTCCAGGTTATCAGCTTCTGCTATTGTTGTACAAGGGTGAATTTCGGCGGGTTTGTCGGCCATGATGTTTGAAAATTTGCTCCAGTTGGTCTGTCTGGGATTTACGTGAGAAGGTAATGACTTGGGTGTGAGTTTTGCCTTATATAGCAAGAGAACAGGAAAGTGATCGGAAGAGAGTTCGGGAAGAGAGAATATAGTTGGGTGACGGCGAATGTTGCATAGGAGTGCTATGTCCAACCAATCAGGGGGACTACGATCACCATGAGTTATGGTGGGGGAGTTGGGAGCAAGGACGGCCAGGTTCTTACGTTCTATATAGCGCTCCAGTAGGCGTCCGCGACTGTTGGTGATGGTGGAATTCCAAAGCGTGCTCTTTGAGTTGTAGTCACCCATGGCTACAGTGGGAGAACCATTGAAAATAAGGTCCAGGTCTCTCTGCGAAATTGGTCTACTTGGTGGGATGTAGACCGAGTAGATATTAAGTGGTCCTCTGTCGGTAGCGACTTGGATTCCTGTACCTTCAACGCCGTCTGAAACAGGCAGGTGTAGGCGATGATAGGGGATGTGCCTTTGGATATAAACTGCAGTCCCGCCATAGCCATCTGGACGATCAGTTCGATAGCAAATCATTCCTGGAATGGTAGCACTATAGCGTGGAGCTAAGTGTGTTTCTTGGACAAGGAAGATGTTGATTTTGTTGACAGCGATGAAGTTTGTGGCTTCACGTAACTTTTGTCGTAGTCCATTGGCATTCCAGGAACAAATGCGTAGGCTGGTGTTGTTGCTTATTATATTATTGACGTCCACCATTGTTGCCCATAAATACAAAGACGGTGTGCACCAATATTGTTTGTGAAGGAATAGAAGGAGGGCGGATGGCTAGTGCATCAGCTAAGGCAGCTGCAAAGTCAGCTTGCAGGGCGAGTGGAATCCTGGACATGAGGCTTAAAAACTGCTCATCAGGAAGGGATGGTTTGGAAGTCTGTGGAAGGTTGTGGTTTGTGGTGGGGCGAGCCAGTAGCCGCTGCTGCATGGGCGTTCTGGTGTCGGCGTTAGTCTGTCTTGATGGGCACGTAGGTTTATTGGCCAGTGCAGATGGAGCTATTTCTGATGGTCCGTTAACAGGTGGACGTTGTGGTGGCGTTGGTGGCTTTGGTGGAGCTGGTGTGGTTTGTGATTGCGCAGTTGCTTGCGGCTCTGATTGATGAGGTTGCAGTGGGTTTTGACTTCGTGTTGCAGATGCGGCAGCTGCGTAGTTTGGGAATTGTGGTCTAGTAATTGGAGGGAGACCAGGGTAGCGAGTACCTTTGAATGCTTCCCTGGGTATGCCTTGTGGGTTTGGTATCTTCGGAGCAGCGTCAAAACGGGTGCGTTGTCCAGCCTTGTTGAGCTCCATTTCTATTCTGGCCTCCTGCCAGATAGGGCACTTCGCGTAGCGGCAGGAGTGCTCTCCTCCGCAGTTACTGCATGTTGGTTTAGATCCAGCAAGACCTAGCCTCTTGCATTCTGGGCGCTTGTGGCCTGAGTCACCACATACTTTCAACAAGCGAAAACTGTGTATAAGTACACGATTTAGAATGCTTCCATTCTCACATTCAATTATTTGTTACTTCGAAACTGCGTCTGTGTACATTCTAGCTGCTTCTTGTTTCCACGCCATAAACAACACTGAAAACTAAGTCACAAATAAAGGTCACAGATGAATGTGTTATAAAAATTTGAACATTATTACAACTTTTCTTTCCTTGTTTAAGCTATTAGAGGTGGAGCCATCTCTGGACAGCAAAAGCAGTTTATAACTAAAATACTGTTTCGCGCGTAACGTACGTTTCTAAAAGTAACTTAAGGAATTTCAGTCGTCTTAAATGTTGCGTGCAGTGTTATTAATATATTAAAATGAGAGGATTTCTGGTAGTAAACCTTTATTGTCTCCGTAAACCAAGATAACGAAACTCCAAAAAAAAAAAGAAAAAAAAAAAACGCTGTCAATAATCAAATCCCTCTAGGAGAACAAATGATGCAGTATTTAAAGGCTAGAAATGACGTAAGCGTCTTCGATCTCCCACATCCTCCCCACTACATTGTCAAGTAACTGTTACACAACGTATGTCTGCCCATTGTGAAAACTGTAACATATGAGGGCGGCCCGAAAGGAAACCGGTCTCTGAGGGCGCTGCCATTCGTAGACGTAGTGCAGTGCTCTCACGCTAGATGGTGTCAGAACATACCTTCAGGAAACACCTGTGCACACGGTGTCAGTGTAGAGCAGAACTTGCATGTGGTAGTGTGTTTCTCTGACTATTGGCGGGTGACCTCTGCGAAGACGTGATAGCAACTTTAAAAGAACTAAGAGTGTGTGTAAAATTTTGTTTCCAGGATTACGCAATGAGCCACACGCAGGTTTTTGAGTGGTTTGGGCGCTTTAAAGGTGGTGAGGTGTGTTTAAGACCAAGCTCGTTCTGGACGCTCTTCAACATCACGAAAGGAGGAGAACATTGAAAAGGCCCGCCTAAAGATCAACGAGGATCGTTGCCAAACGATCAACCAAATTTCAGCAGCGACAGGAATCATTTGGAGCTCGTGCACTTGAGACGTGTTGCTGATAAATTTGTTCCGCGCCTTCTCACACAGGAGCACAAAACCATCCGCATAAATGTTTGTCAGGACTTGAAAACAGATTGCATGTGATCCAAACTTCTTGAAGAAGGTCATTTCAGGGGATGGGAGTTGGTATTACGGGTATGACCCAGAAACCAAGCAAGCGTCAAGCCAGTGGAAAACTCCCAACTCTCGCATACCAAAAAAAAAGCAAGGCAAGTGAGGTCAAATCTGAGGTCAAAAACGATGAGCATTGTCTCTTTTGATGTACGTGTAATTGTGCATTTGGAATTCGTATCCCCTGGCCAGACTATTAACCAGCACCTTTACATTGATGTTTTAAGGCGTCTGCGAGGGGATAAGAGGAGGAAACGCTGGAACATTGGCGATCAGGTGACTGGTTTCTGCATCACAAAAACACTCCAGCACACACGGCATTACGAGTGACCCAATATTTGGCATCTCAGATGTAGTCTGTAGTACCCCACGCTCCGTATTCGCCGGCCCTAGCCCCGCACGAGATTTTCCTGTTTCCAAGATTAAGGAAAAAAGCGCCAGAAGGGGAGTGTTATGACGATGTGGAGGCGGTAAAAACAGCTTTGCAAAGGCAACTGGACAATATCAAACTTGAAGAGTTCCAAACATGCCTCCAGCAGTGGGAAAAGAGATTTGACAGGTGCATCGCATGTAATGGTGGGTATTTTGAAGGTGAATGAAGTCATTTTGCAAAAATGTTCATCAATAAAGTTTCTATGACAACACTCCGGTTTATTTTGCCCCCCCCCCCGCCGCTCGTATATGTTTGCAGATGTAGTTGAACAGACGGTTTCGTTGTACATACAACAGGAACACGGTCACGCCTGTTTAAAAATTGGTCAACACAAGTCGCCCTTCAAACTCCATGCTGATGCTATATAACAGGAAGAGGGCTAGCGTATTTAATATACAACGATACAGCAAAGATGAAACCAAAAGCAAGGAAAATCTCGAAAAACGTCAATGGAATCAATAAATGGTGCTCTTTAACAATAATGTTTGTGTATTAGTTGCAAGCGAGAGAAATCTTACAAAATTTATATAGAATGAAAAGTATTTCTGAGACCTTTCCCAGAAAATTGAAGCTGCACATTTCGTTTTTTATACAAATATGTTGAAACTACGGCATATTTATCAACTTGTTAGAGACATTTTACCGCCCTCACAAAACCCGACAAAGTTTATCCATTTGGAGCCAATGATATTTTCTCAAATTCTCTTCCAGCTATAGCTGTGTAATATTTTGACCGTATGGTTTAACGTTTACTTAGTTGAAGTTGGCAGGGCAAATATTGTATTTTACCTGAACATTTGACTCTGACATTTCACGCAAGTACTTGTTTTGAGATTTCCTGAATCCAATTCTGACTTGTCAAAAATGGAGATAGCAATTTTGATTGAGAACCCAGGAATTCAAGCTATTCTACCCAGCGGTTTGGCTGAGGTGGTTTAGTCTGTGTCCCACAAACCGAATGTCCGGGTTCGATTCCCGTGACTTGCCCATCTAACTGACCTATGGGTTTTTTCGAGGATTTTTCCCTTTGGCTAGAAGAATGCTGGGTAGATTAATTACATAACCTAAATTTCCTGTCCCTTCATTTCATCTCCATTATCATTTCATGTCATCACACATACAGTTGTCTCCTTCAGGATAAAAGTGTCAGCGGGAGTATCGGTGCTGCATGGCAGGATGGTATGCTCCTAGTAAACATTACTTCCTCAAGTAGGATGTTTTCTCGTCTTCGGGCCGACCTGGTGGGCTGTTTCCATGTGGGCTGCCGGTTGCCGTGGTCCCTTGGAACGGCCGCCCTCTGTCCACTATCACCTCATCCTTCCTCTCGGGATGTCCCATTTGAGGCTTAGGTTTAATAAACCACAGTTTTGGGCGCAGAATCCATTCCATAGTAATCCTAATCCTAAAATATTTTCATGAAAGGTAAAATGTTTTTTCTTGAATCTTCCCGGATTCCTGAAGCCATGAACATTATGGACGTGCTCTAAATAACTGATACAAGTAAGAAATAAAAAAAATATGTAACTGCAGAAAAACTACACACTGGGTACACTTAGTTCTATTTATACTGTCCTTACAGATTTAGGTAACATTTGACAGCGGGCGTGTACATAGCAGGTAGGAATGTGTTTGGAGCGTTCTGGTTTGTCGTTCTACCACGAAGTCGGGAACTGAGCCTTTAGGTGAAAAGTCAAAAGTTCCTTTTCTTACATTATGTCCGGTTAATTCTAATACGTTTCTAAAACGATTATGGGTTATTTGAGCAAGCTGAAAGAAATTAAAATGGGAACTAGTTCTGAATTTCCAATTTGCTGTTTCCAACGTATTTGAGAACCAATTGGGAACAGTTCGGAACTGATGAAATAGTTTTTCGTTCAGGATTAGGAACTCCACCTGTTCTGATTATTCAGGATCCATAGAACGTGTGCTGTATGGATCTGAATAAGTGAACCGAGAATTGAGAAAATGGAAATTGAAGGAAAATAAACTTTATCGAAAAGAATACATTTCTCTGTATTTTACTCGCCAGAGGTATTCTAACACGCAGTTTTTAAATTAATATATGATTGTTTAGGTGCTACTTTTCTATTATCATTATTACACCTGTATTCGTCGTATTCACTATTTCCATTTTCAAAATTCAAATATTGTATTCTGTTGATCAGCCGAAGCGGTGTAATAACTATAAAATACCGATGTCCATGAACAGAGAGTATAGGAAATGAGATATACTCTCTGTATACAGAAATTCAGCAGCAGCGGAGGCAAGAAAACGTTGAACCAACAGTTCGAGTAGAGTTCCGACCTCCCAACGGTACAAAATTTCGGACCAGTTCGATTGGCTCACGTGTATAACATAATTTTGGTATTCGAAACAGTTCGGAATGCGTTCAGAACCGCTTGTTGGTTCAAAACTATCGTAAACATTCTACAGACATTTATAAATGATTTTGCCCAAATATCGTTTTAGGTCCGCAATGTTTAAAAAGCACTCTTGTGCTCCCTTCTAACGTCACTGAAACCTTCTAATTATCCTTTTAGAGTTCTTTGTCACTTTCGTGTTTCTTAGTATGAAAGTTAATGCCTCAATATCAGTTCGGTCTGATTTAAATGTGAACTTTAATTTCTAATTTCTAACGTACTATGTAAATATGCAAATGTATATTTGATGTAGATTTATTCATGGGCTCTTCACATGCGCTGTTCAAAGCGAGTGGTTAAAGCAACGGGTTCGTGTATATATACCTCTCGGAGGTATATGGGCGTTTCAACGTGTATATATAGGCTGCAGATTTTCTTACATAGTTATGAAATATATTTCACGATACCTGATATTAAGGCATGCCCTCAGTAGCTCCTCAGCAATGGACGCTCAAAAGGCAAAACAGCATTTGAAAATTTCCCACCATTTCGCCATACCTCGTGGTTTAGAAACAGTACATGGAATACTAATACTATTTGTTAGGAAAGTAGTTTTTCTTTACTGAAGAATATCTAACTTTATCTATTTCTTATACCTGAGGCTACAGTTTGATCCGTTTTCTAGGTATACAGCACAATGTCTTCAAATTATTCCTCAAGAGTTGATTTGTTTTGCTGCTGTTTTCAAGTTGTGAATTTCCGGTATTTAATTTTTCCAGCATTAATAATATTATATATATTTGAGTATCTTGAAAAAAAATGGGCAAAATATCCGAAATTTCTGGGTTTTCAGTCAAAATAGCTAGCGGCATTTTTGACAAGTCAGAATTGGATACAGAGAATCTCAAAACAAGTACTTTGGAGAAATGTCGGAGTTGAATGATCCGGTAGAATACAATACTTGCCCTGCCAACTTGAAGTAAGTAAACGTTAAACCATAAGGTCAAAATATTACACAGCTAAAGTTGGAACAGAATTTGAGAAAATATCGTTGGCTCCAAATGTATAAGCTTTGCCGTTTTTGTGAGGGGGGGGTGGTAAAATGTCTCTAACGAGTTGATAAATATGCCGTAGGTACAGCATATTTTTATAACAAAGAAATTTTGCAGCCTCAATTTTCTGGGAAAGGTCTCAGAAATACTTTCATTCTGTATAAATGTTGTAAGATTTCTCTCACTTGCAACTAGTCTTTAATTACTAGTCTTTAATTACTACATCTTTTGTTCTCTTAGAGGAATGTGATTATTGACAGTGTTTTGTTATTTTTAGTTTCGTTATCTGGGTGTACGGAGAGAATAAAGATTTAGTACTGGAAATGCTGTCATATTAATATATTAATAACCCTGTACCCAACATTTGACCCGACTGAAATACCATCAGTTACTCCTACAAACATACGTTACACACGAAATAATATCTTAGTTATAAACAGCTTTTGCTCTCCAGAGGGGGCTCCACCTCTAATATCTTACACAAGGGGCAAAAGAATTGTAATAATGTTCAAAGTTTTATAAGACAGTCATTTATGATCTTTATTTGTGACTCAGGTTTCAATGTTGTTTATGGCGTGAAAACAAGAAGTAGCTAGAACGTACACAGACGCAATTTCGAAGTAACAAATAATTGAGTGTGAGAACGGAAGTATTCTATGGCGTGTACTTATAAATAGTTTTTGCCTACTGAAAGTATGAGCTTAATTCCAATTTAAGCGTTCAAAATCAGTAGTACAACTTGAAATTTTTGAAAATAATACCTAACGCTTGAGAAGTCAGTGAGCATTAGTAGAAATATTGTAAATCCACAGGAGAAACGAGCTTATTTGGTTTCATAGACAATTTAAAATATATGTTTTAAAATTGCATTTTGTAAGCACTTCAAAACATCTCAAGGTTGTATGATTGTTACAGTTCCATTAAAACGGGATTAGATCCTATCATTGTACTAAATTTTTGTTACTACTATAATATCTGTATATGATCAGTCATGTCTTTTAATGTATCATTAAAATATTGATCAGAAGGTTCCCAAAAAAATTTTGCGCTCACATGGTGCGTGTACACTCTCCTATTTAAACAATGATTACAATCGCTTGTTTTTCTACCCACTTCATATTAATGGATATAAGCATTTCATAAATGCTTTATAATATATTTTATAGAAGCTTGATGAATAGGTGAATATCCGTACTCTCCCTTGTTTAAGCATATTTATATAAAGTAGATAGAAGACTAACCTTTGCACAAATCGCTTAAACAAGTGTGAGTACAAATATTCCCCTATTCGTCAAACTTCTATAAAATAATAGCTAATAAAACATTTATGAAATGGTTATCTCCATTAATTTGAAGTGAGTAGAAGAACAAGCGGTTGTAATCATTGTTTAAACAGGAGAGTGTACACACAACATGTGAGTGCAAAACAGTGTTGTATTCAGTATGGAAGAATGGATACAAGGATAAATTACCTAACGGAGCTGACCATGTCCCACACTCCACTACTGCATCCCCACTCATGACGATTATGGCAGAGCAAGGAAGTAGTCCTTGCCAAGTTACCATGCAGTACTATTTAACTCCATATTACAGTACAACTGGGATTAACAAAGGACATATTTTCTTATATTTCACATGATAAATTACAGTGGTAGTTTTAGTTATAAGTCATTCAACTAGGAAATTTATCTTTGTATCCTTTCTTCCATACTGAATACAAACCTGGTTTGTCGCGAAGCCTCTGCGTGGCGGAAGGGGGGGAGGGGTTTGCGAGAGGTCGAGAGAACTGTGTAAAAAACTCAACAAATTTTAAAAAGGTAGCTATATTAAGAGAAAGCTAAGAAAATAATACTCGTTCTGTTATTTCTATAACCACATTAACAAAAATTACTCGTTCATATTAATGTGAAAGTTGCGCTTGAGCTTGTTCAATCAATGTCTCCCATCGTGCATCCGTTTTTGCAACATTAAGTATTAAACCGTTCAACAAATTTAAGCGATTTCTTAGTTTACTTTTTATTTGGGTCATTGATGAAAATGCCAAATCGCACAAGTATCAGGTAGAAAAATGCAATCAAACGCTTCAAAGCCTGGGTTGTTAATTCTGGGTATTCTGTTTTTCTTTTTAAACAAAAGGTATCCGAATTTTCAGACTTGAATTCCAAGTTTAACATCCCATCGGCAGATATTCCAGCAGATTCTCTTTGAGTTTATTTGCTAAATTTGCGTCATTGATAATTGCATTTAGAAACGGATTGAAGATCCATCTTTGCCCAGTGCTATCCGATTCTCTTGCACTGGGAAGTAATGACAATACTTTGTTCAAATTCTCTAACACTATTTTCATACCACGTATATGAGTTGACGTTTGTCTCACTTCCGACTTCCTCAATGAAAGACTGTCTCGATAAAACTGAATCAAAGTTATTTTGATTTATAGATGATGACTACAGTTCAATTTTTTATAAATATATGGAGTTTGTCTTGTACTGTTATGGCATTAACATCCCGCCCTTGAAAACTTTTATTTAAGTTATTTAAATGCTGAAATAAGTCTTAAAGAAAAGCCAATTTCAAAAGGAATTCCGGTTCAGAAATGGAGTCAGAACAATGTGACTTGGCTTGCTGTAAATATACCAATTGTTCGGCGTGAAGTTCCGTAACTATGGTCAGTCCATTGCCTTATAGTAACCAGCTAACCTCGGTATAGTAAACCAAATTGTGGTGCTGAGTCCACATATCTTCAAAAACGTTTCGAAACAATCGAGTGTGCGCCGCTTTACCTTTAATAGAATGTACATTGTTAATAATACTATTTAAAACTTGACTGTATTCTTGTGGCAAGGTTTTGGGTGCAGGAGCGTGGCGATAGAGAAAGCAGCGCATCCAACAAGCGTTTGGCATATGCTCTTTCAGTCTAGTAATAAATCCACTCTTCGCAACAGTATGGCTTTTTTTCCGTCACTACAAATAGCAATGCATTTTTGTGTCCAAACGATATTCATATCTGGCGTAGCTTCAGGGGACATATCATCAAGCACTGACCTGAAGTGTTCCTGGGAAGTGTCTTGCAAAATAGTATTTCTTCCATAAATATTTCATTGTATTCAAAATGCACAAAAGTCATAACCTGCGCACAACCCTCAATATCCGTTGATTCATTAAATTGCATGGACACAAAAGAATTTTTCTTTACTTTTTCTACGACTTGATCACAAATGTCAGTCGCCATATTGCTTATATTGCTTTGGATGGCATTATTAGGGCATAGCCCGCTCAAACCCCTTTAAGCCCCGGCAACTGCCAGCTGGAGTGCTATGACTACAAATACAGATTTCTCCACTACCAACTGTATGGCGGTGGCTGATGACCCCTGTGCAACCCTGTTTCAACGTACAGCTGCAATGTCTTGACATTACAGACACAGAACTTTCCGATGCAATGGTTCACAGTTTATGAATTTACGTTTTTCAAACACTTCAATGCACCGTAATATCACAGGAATATAATGCTTGCATATCAGTGCGCTTAGCAGTTAAGAATGCTTTCAGTTCTCTGCACACACGAGTTAAGAACAATATTGCATTCTGTTTTCTCACACATACTTTAGGTAGCTTAGGTACAGCAGTTATACAAATCTCTATAACTTACAAAAGAGAAACTAACGCTAGAAATGGGTAATAAAACGTGAAGTATTCGTCCCTTTTGAATATTAGGTTTACATGGGATGCTGTACACTTGGCGGTAGACAGGTGGTAAGACAGGTGGCACAAGAGAAATCGGCCGCTACCTTTTTAACTATAAAACCTCTTGTATATGCCAGTGATAAGTGGACTGTTGCATGAAACGAGGCTGTATAGGAAGAAAAGAAAAAAAACTACATAAGCAAACAGTTAAAAGCAGTTTAACAATATACGTTAATAGGTCTTATAAGACGGAAATTCACATTACTTTGATGTTGTTCAATTCGCCCAATATTGCGACTATTGGGTCTGGAAGCTCTGTTGCAGTGTACAGTAGTGTCTTTTATCAATAACTGAATTGATTTAGAAGATTCTTGTTTCCATAATAAAGTAATCTATCTTCATTTGCTTTCTGCTTGTTTACAAATTCTTTGTGCCTTTTATTTGCTCCCCATATTTTACATATCAAGGTGTTATTCTCCCTGTCCCATATCTTTAATTTGGTAAATTATGTCTTCCTCAGTCTGAATTGCAGCGCACTTTTAAGTACGTGCAACTGTGACATGATCCAGCGCATTAACATCAGCAGCACTGTTAACGCTTTCTCTGCTAGAACTGCGTCTACGTATTCTGCTTTCTGTGTGTAAGCGTATTTTTTAAATTTATCGCCTTGGTGTTACTTGTTTCACTAATGTATAATCTGGATAGTTCGGGAAAATGCTTGGAATACTTCCTGTTTTCAACACTTTAATTTTACGGCCTGGCTTATAGTCGTCCTAAGTAAAATGCAAACTGCACACGACTGTTGAATTAGATTTATCATTTATCACGAACAACAGTAAATTAAATTATGGTATACAATGACATGTTGTGCTCATACTTATGATTATTTATATTATCACTTATTTATACACAGTTTTCTTATTGTCTCTTATTTAAGCCCAGTTTTCCTGTTCACTTACTTTAGATAGTTGTCAACAGCACTTTAAGTAAAATTCACTTTCAATAGTAATTGAGACCATCAAATTGGTTCAACTGTCACCACAAAACTAAATGTCGGCAAGGCCACTGACGGCCACAAGGGGATACCTTAGGGGTCAGCCTGGAGAGCTCATATATAACATTTGAACATCCATTCAGAATGAAGCGGAATCCACAGTCTATTGCAAGGACATTCCAGTTATATTCTTCGTTTGTCATGTACATATTAAAGTACTGCATTTTATCAAATCTTTAAGGGATATTTCAAGAAAAACTCAATTACCATCTTTAACTGTTTCATTCAGATGATATAATTTTTTGGAGTTTGGATAGTAGACCTGCTCAACGCCAGTGAACCCATATAACCGCCATTTAGTATTTATTCGAAACCTTGGTTATGAGTCATATTGTTCGCAGGCAACAACGCATCCAAATAGAACCCTTCTAAATATTATTTTTGGCATTAGATGTGCATTAAACATTTTTTCTGTAACATTTCATAGCCAAATGTGATTTAAGTTCTCCTACAACTCACCTACACAAAATATGGTATTCGTGGACACTTAACACTCCTTTTTGTATTCCGTTTATACCCCGCCTTTAACTCGAATAATCTAAGCGGCTCTCGTTCTACTTTTGCATTTTTCGAGATGTTTAACTCATATTCGTTGGGTCCAGTCATTAGATCACGCATACATTCGCACTCATTCATACTTCCAGACTCTAGAGGATGAGGATTTACTTTGTTCGGAGAAAAATCCACATCCCCAGGCCGGGAATCGAAACCGAGACCCCTAGCACGCTATACATTTATACTTATTTAAGCTCTCAATAATCTCCTAATGGTAGTCACCCACAACGTCACTATGAGTCACTGTAATTCCTGTAAGTTCTGTAAATGTACCACCAGCACTGCTTTGGAACGTTCTACAAGTATGGGGATGAAAATAAGAATTTTTAAACAGGAATTTCCATATGTGTTCAATGTGATCTTCTTGTGGTCAGCTTAATCCTGTATGTGTACTGCAAATGGTTATCTTGGTGAGTCTTTCACGAAATACATAACGGAAACCTGGCTTACGTTGTGTGTCAGTAATTAAACTGTAAATTATTAAACATTTAACTATTAAAATCCAATGTAATATCCGCAATTACATCATAGCCGGGTGTTGCGGAATGCTTATCGCTGCAAAACCCTTGCGACGCTTCTTATCTCAAAGTAAATAGAAATAAATAAATTAGATCTTCAGAAGGACAAACCAGTCGGTTTAATCCTCTTTTTGTATCAATGCTAACTACGTTTGGAGACAATGTGGTGTAACAAAAAAAATTACAGGTAGAGATGCTTGTGTGCTTATATATGCAACAACATATTTCTAAAGAGAGTTAAAAATTCCAAATATGGTACACACCTACTGCAACAATCAGGCTCTGGACTAGTTAACTGGTGAAATATAAGTAAACTCCTTTTCAGCAAAAACTTCATCTCTCGTTAAAGCACAGTTTTTGTCAAAAAACCTTCTGAATTTGTGTAAATTACCCATATATCATTGCAGTCAAATTTGACCGCGCTCTTGAGTTTTATAAACTTCTAGATGTCCAATGAATATTAAATATCAAAGTCAACACATGGTCTATACCTACTAACGGATTGGACTACCGTATGCTCCTGCAGCCATCGTGTCTTCAAGAAAATTTACGAACCGTGAAAGTACGAGTTCTCTGTCACCACTTAAAAGATGCAGAAAGCTTAAATGAATAAAAATCGAAAATAAAGACAAAAAAGTGTTTGCTTATACCTTATCTCTACTACTATAAGTACACGGTACCGTGTAGTAATAATTTGTTGAAGTAAGAACAGAGTGTCATGCGGTTGAAATTCAGAACATTTTTAAAGGAACGACGCTGAGCAGGTAACGAAGCTTGTATAAGTGGATATTAAATCTCAAAAGTGATGAGTAAATAAACCGTGGCAAATGACATTTCGAAATCATGTTCATCTCAGTGAACCAGAAGAGACAATGCTCTGAATAGAGGAGGAACTCTCAGTCGACAATAACAATGTCGCTGGACCTTATTATTAGCTATATTACCAAAATAACTATTTACAACTCTCTTATAAATTTAACCGCTCAATGATTTTCTCTGACACTAATGCCCAGAGATGTACTTAGTTGTAGGCACTTCCTTTCCCATACACAAATATTTGTCCGTTCGGTAATCTCTCATTATACACTACAGATGGTCTCTAACTGCAGGACTCAAGCTGCAATTAAATTTAAGACATAAAAAATAACATTATTACAATTTGATCAAAATCTTATGTATAACTACACATCTTTATCCCAACTATAAGAAAGTTTAGGGCGACAGCGCGCAAACCATATAACTAACAGAGCGTCTGCTTTCTATATTCTGACTGACATTGAGTGTATTATATTCATCATACATGCTCAACTAACTTTTCTACAAAGGTTCAATTACTCTGACGGGTTCTGCGGCACGTTTATGTGATATAATGTTAATGTTCACGAAAACACATGTAGCAGTTTTTGTAAGTTTCTTTGTTGGCATCATAGTGTCTCAAAATGTGCCCCTTCGAAAATCTGGTTGGGCAAGAGTACCTTCATAGACATTTTCCATTTTCATATAAATCGTGAGAAGAATATTTGTAAATTCATATAATGGCAAAGCTTTTCATTTAGTAAAAAGAGAATGTGCAGGTTTCCTTCCTTCAAAACGCCGGAAGATGCTGTACTTGGGTACCAATTCTGCAATTTAAGCAATATTGTTTTTCAATTATTCTGCACATCTGCACTCCCTGACTGTTTTCTAAAAGTCTTTCCTTTGATATGTAGTGGTCTCAAGGCCTGCATTCTCGGTGGAACTGTGAAGTCAAATTACAATATATATATAATAGCGACTAGCAGCGGAAATATAGCTACGGGAAACATGCATTCCAATTAACTGATAAACCTATATTACTCTACTTTGATATTTATTAGGAACATACCCCATTAACAAGCTTCAGTGCGTCATGGTTATTCTTATAAGGAATCTACCACTGGGCTCCACGGACCTAAGTCGGTATGCTTAATTCCTAAGGTAAACAACTACGCGTGTAGAGAGAGGATTTGGATATCATTAAGGAGGTTATTCGCTACGTAGGCTACCATGCATCGCCCATTGCTCCTATTCCCCCAAGCGGGGTTCATATTGCCCGGGGAGTTATGATGAGGTTAAGGAGACAAAGGGCGGCCGAAGCAAGGAGCCACGACAGTACAGATACAGATTCAGAATACATAAATGTTCTTGAAATATGCATAGAGAGTCACAGCGATGAAATTCCTGGAATTGAGGGAGCATTGCAGCTTGTGTAACTGCAAATTTATTCCCAAAACTCATCAGTAAACCAATCGTAAATAATCAGTTTTGGGAAACGTGCACTTCTCGCACATATATTACATGTGAGCTCTTCCTGCAGAAACTAAGCCGAGAAATTCGTGTGGTTCTTGTAAGATTTCTGAGAGAATAAAGGAAAGAAATCTTCCCAAATATATACTATAAATATTGTTACTATTATTAATATTACTATTATAAATATTATTATTATTATTATTATTATTATTATTATTATTATTATTATTATTATTATTATTATTATTATTATTATTATTATTATTATTATTATTATTATTATTATTATTATTATTATTATTATTATTATTATTATTATTATTATTATTATTATTATTATTATTATTATTATTATTATTATTATTATTATTATTATTATTATTATTATTATTATTATTATTATTATTATTATTATTATTATTATTATTATTATTATTATTATTATTATTATTATTATTATTATTATTATTATTATTATTATTATTATTATTATTATTATTATTATTATTATTATTATTATTATTATTATTATTATTATTATTATTATTATTATTATTATTATTATTATTATTATTATTATTATTATTATTATTATTATTATTATTATTATTATTATTATTATTATTATTATTATTATTATTATTACTATTATTACTATTATTATTACTATTATTACTATTACTATTATTACTATTACTATTATTACTATTATTATTACTATTATTATTATTACTATTATTACTATTACTATTACTATTATTATTATTATTATTATTATTACTATTACTATTATTATTATTATTATTATTATTATTATTATTTTTATTATTATTATTATTATTATTATTATTATTATTATTATTATTATTATTATTATTATTATTATTATTATTATTATTATTATTATTATTATTATTATTATTATTATTATTATTATTATTATTATTATTATTATTATTATTATTATTATTATTATTATTATTATTATTATTATTATTATTATTATTATTATTATTATTATTATTATTATTATTATTATTATTATTATTATTATTATTATTATTATTATTATTATTATTATTATTATTATTATTATTATTATTATTATTATTATTATTATTATTATTATTATTATTATTATTATTATTATTATTATTATTATTATTATTATTATTATTATTATATGCAGATTGATGTCATGTGACGTAGCATAGTCGTTCTCCCAATAAGCGGGAGAACTTGGTAAATATCGGCAGAGATTGCTAATGGACAATTTACAGAAGGAATGCTTTGTATACTGTTGCTCTAAATAATTTCCAACAATTGACATGTGATATCAACATTCCTTTACTGATGAACTATCTTTACTAACTAGAAATTTGGAATCTTGAAGTTACATTACATTTTTAAAACGTGGACACTTTCTAAGGAATTCATTAATTATACTATTTTTGTTTGCTTTATTTACGTCCTCTTACCGTTAAGTCGTATCGAACCATGAATGAAATGGGTGAAATGATGCTCCAATGTGTCCGGGGTCCATTTAGCTTAGAGTTACCCGACATTCGTCTTTAAGGATAAAGGAAAACCTCGGTAAAACACTAATCCAGGTAACTCACCCTGACCGAGATTCGAACACGGGACTTCTTGAACGTGAGTTAGACAAGCTACCACCACGCTACCGTTGCGGGCTTATTGGTTGTATTATTTATGTTATAGACTCTTAGATACGGATTGAATTCCTAAAAGTCAATCCGTTACAAAAATTCCATTGTAACAGATATAAAGTGATAGATGATAATTTTTTTTAACTAGCTATTAGCCATATTTGAACCTCTTTCCGGCCCCTTTGATTTTAAAGCGTGCAAATGTATAACCCCATATTGCAAAAATTGTGTGCTTAAATCAAAATTCTCCTATTTATAAACTAAAAGTACGTTTTATGGCAGAACTTGCAAGTTTACTTAAAAAACTAGAACACACTAACAAAATATTTGTGTTTTATATTTAGTAATGGAGAATAAGACGGTGGCGCCATCTTTCGCTAGAGTTTCGAGTTGAGCCTTCCTCACTTACTCTACTGGCTTAGCGGGAAGTACGAACATCGCATGTTATCCAAATCCAATGATATACAGCTCGAGAAAAATTAAAGTATTAACATTCCAGTGTATAGGAGCATTTCGTAGAATTTCGTAATTTTGATCGTCTGTAGATATAACAAGATTTATCATGTTACAAATATCAGTACTATCTACCTAGAGAAGGTACAACATTTCACCAAATATCGATACTGAGACTTTATCAGAAATATATGTTTGGAAGTGTTTACATTTTTTGCAAAACCATTAGTTATGATGCAATATTAAACAAACACTGTAATTATTTAAGTTAATTGATAGAAATTATTATTTCCCTAGCACTAGCCGTGTATAGCCTAAGATTTTCTATAGATTGAGTCAAACTGAAAAATTGAATATCACGGCCGCGATCTGAATTACGGAACTGCTGGTTTCCGTCCTGTCGCTCTTACCCATTGAGCTACATTGGCCGACATACCGTACTCACATTAAGTTCTTTAATATACTCTTATATTATTCGAGATACACCGTTTGTGACGATTTACTATCGTAAGTACTTAGAGAATATTAGAGAGTTATACTCTAAGTTAATTCTAGAAAGCGCTGCTTTACCATTCATAAACGAAACAAGACATCGCAGTAAATTTTAACCTTTATTTTGCTATCATAAGCATTCTAAACGAAACAATTTTTTTCAAAATAGGTACAACTGTTGTTAAGTGGAAAGTAAGGAAGAACCAGAAAAAAGAAACAAGGCTCAAAAAAGAGGAAAAAGGGTTAAAAGAAAAGGAAATGATACATAAACTGTGAATGCCAAAAAAATTAATTTAAAACAGTCACAATTCTACTGTATTTGAAGTAAAGTATTTGAAGCTCGCGGAAATTTGTGTAAAAAAAAAAACAAAAAAAAAAAAAACGAGATTTGAATAATTTGAGGTCGTACAAAAAATGGTTGATAGCTCTTCAGTTATTCCTATCTAGGTAGAATAACATATAAATAAAGAATAAATAAACAAATAATTAAAAAATAAAGACAACAAATATGGAGAAATATACATAGATAGACAGCTAAATAAATAAAATAATTAACAAAAGGCACATACATATCTAAGGAGATAATTAAATATATAGATACATAGATACATAATTAGATACAAAGATAAATAAATATATAAATAAAAAATGTTAGAGTGACTCAAATATGCATGGAAATGCAAAAAATTGCTAAATTAATATAGCAATATATAAATAGATAAATAGAAACACAGATAGATACATAGATAACTGGATAGTGAGATAAATACTAAGTAAATAAATAGATAAAATGAATAAAATAATCAATAATAAATAATTAAATAATAAATAAATAATGTTGAATAGCGTAAACAATGAAAAACAATCAAAACGTCGAATGTCAATTAAACCTGAAAATTTACTGTTGTGATCTTGATTCATTTACAAATGGTGATGTGGCGCCCTCACGAATTAGTTTGGAGTAATATTCCTTATACTTTTAGATTTGTCCCCTGATTTCATTTCCATCTCACCTGCGTAAAACTATCAGGATAGTTTTAAAATGTATGTAAATATGAATGTTATAAAAGATATAGGGTAGAAAAAGTTTAGGCAAGACGGAAACAGCTTCGAAAATTCGTTTGGTTTGCAACACTGCGAACTTTAATAGCTAAACACTTCATCTTTTTGGCGGCAATGCATTATGTTTATAAACAATTTAGGATTGTGGAAGGAAAGAATAAAAAGAAACGGAAAGAAATTTGAACCATGTTACCTTCGTAGAAAGATGTTAGATTATACTTTACTTAGCTCTAACTCGGAAGATGACAAATAAATAGAACGAGCTAAAATGTTGCTTAGCGTGAAAAATGAGCAGCAACTAAGATGTCGAATGTCAATTAAATATAAAAATTTCCCGCGAAGATCTTGTTTTGTTTACGAATGGCGAGGGAGCGGCCTCTAGAATTAGATTTGTGTACTACTCGCTGTTCCTCCAAATTGTTTCTTCTGTGACAGCATCATGACAATAAACAAAAAACAAACAATAAATAAACTAAGATGTTGCGTAAACTAAAACGCAACCAAAATATGCAATATCGAGTAAATATAAAATAATTTTTATTTATTAATTATTGTATCTATCATCGTTATTATAATACTATAATGATCATTATTATTGTTGTTTTGTTTTTGTTCTTGTTTATAGATATCACAAAGGCAGTTTTTTTTATTTCTCTGATGAAAAGTCGTCGTTAGCTGTTTATCTCTTGGTCATGCAAAGACAATGGAGATTTATAGTCATAGCTTAGCGAAATGCTCCTAAAATATTTTACTATCATATAAGCCAATTGAGTTTTGATTTATAGTCCCGTTAGATCTATAAAGATAACTTGTGCCAAATGTTTATCTCCATAAACATGAAGCAAATAAACGAATAATAACTTTTACCAACGTTTTGTGCAAGTTTGAGGAAAGGAAGTCATGTAAGCATCTTTTTTGAATACAGAGGACTTAAAAACATGTATTCCTAAGGAAATGCCATTGGCGAATATTTGGGTGAAATGCAGGACTTTCCCCAAGTTAAAGATGATGTACAGAAAATAAGCAATTATTTAAAAAAACATTCATAACTAACTGTTTGACTAGAAGTTGAAGCAGATTTCAAAGATTTCACGTCGGCACATTTGCATTTATTACAAACTTTCAGCTAAAAGATATTTCGTGAAGTTGCAACCAAAATGACCCACTGAAGCAATGCTAATTCTAAGCCTAATCACGTGAAATTCTGTCGATTCCGGCTACATAAATCCTTTAGAAACCCAAAATACCCGATTAAAATGATCCCTTCTGACAATGTAGCACGCTCCATCGGACATCATTGGAAACAATAATCGTCAACTTATAACGGCAGATGCTAAAGCAAAAAAGAACCGTAATGCGTGTACCATGCTAGCACGCGTTTCAGAAGGTAGCGGTTTCAAGTCTGGCGGAGAGAGCAAAGTAAAGCCAGGGGTCTTGTGACCTACATTTGGAGCAGGTTAAGGAACCTCAGTATGATAAATGTGACTCCGATCCCAGGTTACCGCAAAGTGGGATTTGTGGTCGACAACATGGTGCTGGGTGGGTTTCCTCCGGGTCCTCCGGTTTCCCCAACCATCATTCTACCAACTGCTCCATCAATCATTCATTTCAGGTCAGATGCTTCGCTCCCTCGCCCTGAGGGAACCCAAGCGCCTTCTAACATTTGTATTGACGAAAAATTGCTATTATTATTAATATTAATATTTTTGTTGTTCTTATTTTTTCATAGGTCTTGCAGAGGGAACCTTTATTTTCTTTTCTCAAAAAGTCGTTGTCAGTCGTTTATCTCTTGGTAATTGAAATTTAAAGCAATAAGATAGCGGGACATGCCTAAAATATGTTACTACTGTATATGCCGTTTGAGTATTCCTATATAATCTCATTGGATCTAAAAAATAAATTTTGTAGCATGATGATCTCAATAAGCAAAATTAGATAGCTTAAATTTGAATTCAATTCACACCTTCAGTAAGCGAGAAATGTTTATAAGTACACGCTTTAGAACACTTCCATTCTCACGCTCAATGATTTGTTACTTAGACATTGCGTCTGTGTACATTCTAACTACTTCTTGATTTCAGGCCATAAACAGCACTAAAACCTAAGTCACAAATTAAGATCATAAGTGAATGTCTTATAAAACGTTGAACATTATTACAATTATTTTTTTCCTTGTGTGAGATATTACAGGTGGAGCCATCTCTGGACAGCAGAAGCTGTTTATAACTATGATACTGTTTCGTGTGTAACGTACGTTTCTAAAAGTAACTTAAAGTATTTCAGTCGGCTCAAATGTTGCGTGCAGGGTTATTAATGTATTAAAATGAGAGTATTTCTGGTAATAAACCTTTATTCTCTCCGTACACCAAGATAACGAAACTAAAAATAACAAAACAAAGTCAATAATCAAATCCCTCTAGGAGAACAACAGATATGGTAATTAAAGACTAGAGATGACGTAGGCGTCTTCAATCACCCACATGCTCCCCACTACATTGTCAAGACACGCTTACACAACGTATATCTGTCCATTAAAAAAATGTAACATATGATGTTGGGCCGAAAAGAAACCGGTCTCCGAGGGCGCTGCCATTCGCAGACGTAGTGCAGGATTCTCACGCTAGATGGTGTTCAGGAAATAGCTGTGCAGACGATGTCAGTGTAGCATGAGCGACTCTACAAAACTTACCAATTTTTAAACTTAGAGCTGGTGTGTTGTTGTATACTTGCGCCAAAATTAATTAAGGATACCTGTGGAGAACAAATTAATATTTTTGAACATATTAGTCACCAAATTTTTGTTGTTAATTTGAAATGAAGATGTGACTCAAACTTGTCATTAAATCAAAATGTGCATCTTCTTTGCTTCTGTTTATCAAAATATTTCTAGTAAAGGACCCAGTTATAAATGGTTCAGACTTTTGAGCTTGTTCCCTAAAGAATTAAAAATAGCAAAGCCTAACATTTTTTGTATATTAAATTCTAAATCCATTGTGTAAACTGCAGGGAATAGGATCTACATAAAGGAACTGCAATTACTGTATTTCTCCAGGAGATTACTGTCATATTCATATAATTCCTTGTTTTACAATTTTGAAAATTCTATTGTAAACATGGCAGTAAGTTGCTAGTATTGTTTCATGATTTTTTACAATGCTAAAAGCTTATTTTTAAACTCACTGGCATTTTTGACCAAACATAGGAAATTTTAATTGAAATTAAAAACTAGAGGAATTATCTAAATAAAGCAATTGTAATGACTTTATCTCTTTAAGAGATGACTGTTTATAGTAATATTGTTAACATGCCACTAAGTTGATAATACTGCTTTTTGTCTTATAATCTCGACAATGCTAAAAACTTGTATTTCAAGATCGTTGGCAATAAAGCACAAAATGAGTTCAACCCAGAAAGAGAAAAATCAACATGCATAGCAAAACCTATATACTTTTCTTTGACAGATTAATAACAACAACAAAAATAATGATGATGATGATGATGATGATGATAATGATGAGGATGATGATGACGATGATGATGATGATGATGATGATGATGATGATGATGATGATGATGATGATGATGATGATGATGATGATGATGATGATGATGATGATGATGATGATGATGATGATGATGATGATGATGATGATGATGATGATGATGATGATGATGATGATGATGATGATGATGATGATGATGATGATGATGATGATGATGATGATGATGATGATGATGATGATGATGATGATGATGATGATGATGATGATGATGATGATGATGATGATGATGATGATGATGATGATGATGATGATGATGATGATGATGATGATGATGATGAAATTTAAAAGCACAGCATATCTACACTTCGTAGCACATTCACTAGGGAGGGGAAGACAACTTATAAAAAAATGATAGAACTTGCAGTTTATCAACCTTTATTTCACATATATAAATTAGTCTGCGTATTACATATCCTACAAAATTTATTTAAAAAAAAAATATTTTGTAATCCATAAAATAATTAAACTTATTTTAAACAGAAAGCCTGCACCAGTTCTTATGTCTCTGCGAAACTTCATAAAATAGTGTGTATAGCAATGGCATGAGACAAAAGCATTAAAAATAAATGAATCTATATCCCATTCTTAATACAAATTGTTTACTTCTTTCCTTGAAATACTTTAAGTTTTTGCTCTATATTTGTCTGTTGTATGTGTACCAAATTATCATTTTTATGTTTTGTATAGTTATTTATAAGTATATTTGAAATTGTATTTAAAATAATTTCTCTTATATCTGATAATGGTTTCCCACAAGGGCAATAATCCTGATCAAAAAATGAAAGATAAATATCCGAAGAAACAAGCTTGCTTAAAACTTGTAAAATCAGTTGTTTATGATTTTGCACTTTCAAAAAAGCTGCTTAAAATTTTTCTGGAATTAGAGCAGACATGATGCTCCAAGCTAAATGACTCCACCTATGCCAGGCCAAAAAAGCAGGACAAGTGAGGTAAAATGTGAAGAAGATGATCATTGTCTTTTTTGATGTTCGTGGAATTCTGCATCGGGAATTCGTACCCCCTGGTCAGACTGTTAACCAGCACTTTTACTTGGACTATTTAAGGCGTCTGCGAGAGGACATGAGGAAGAAGCGCCCGGGACTTTGGCGATCAAGTAACTGGTTTCTGCATCACGGCAACGCTCCAGATTTCCGAGTGACCACCTATTTGGCATCTCAGAGGTAGTCCGTAGTTCTCCATGCTCCGTATTCGCCGGACCTAGCCTCGCGCGACTTTTTCCTATTTCCACGAATGAAAAAAACGTTAAACGGAAGCGTTATGACGATGTGGAGCCGGTAAAAGCAGCTTCGCAAAGGGCACTAGGCAATATCAATCCTGAAGGGTCCCAAGCATGCTTCCAACAGTGGGAAAAGGGACTTGACAGGTGCATCGCATGTAATGCAGAATATTTTGACGGTGACTGCAGTTATTTTGTGAAAGGGTTCATCAATAACGTTTTTATGGCAACAAGCCGGCTTCTTTTGGACTTTCCCCTCCTATATGTTTGCAGATGCAGTTTTACAGCCGGTTTCGTTCTACATACAACAGGGATACAGTCACTCGTGTTTAAAAATTGGTCAACACAAGTCGCCTTTCAAACTCCATGCTGATGCTATAGAACAGGAAGAAGGCTAGCGTATTTAATGTACAAAGATATAGCAAAAATGAATCTAAAAGCAAATAACATCTCGAGAAACATCAATGGAATAAGTAAATGGTGCTCTTTAACAATGATTTTTGTGTATTATTTGCAAGCGAGGGAAATCTTACAAAATTTATACAGAACGAAAAGTATTTCTGAGACATTGCCCAGGCAATTAAAGCTGCATATTTTGTTTGTTATACAAATATGTTGAACCAATGGCATATTTATAAACTCGTAAGAGACATTTTAACCCCCCCCTCACAAAAAACTACAAATTTTATGTATTTGGAGCCAATGATATTTTCTCAAATTCTCTTCCTGCTATAGCTGTGTAGTATTTTGACCTTATGGCTTAACGTTTACTTACTTGAAGTTAGCAGGGCAAATATTGTATTCTACCCGAACATTCCACTCCGACATTTCACCAAAGTACTTGTTTTGAGATTCTTTGAGTCCAATTTTCTCTTATGAAAAATGGCGGTAGCGATTTTGACTGAAAGCCCAGAAATTCAAGGTATTCTAACCAGCGGTATGGCTCAGGCGGTTTAGTCTGTGGCCTGTACACGGGAAGTCCGGCTTCGATTCCCGTGACCTGCCTAACTACCTGACCCATGGGTTTTTTCGAGGATTTTTCCGGTTCGCTATGCAAACGCTAGGTACATTAATTGCATCCCCCATATTTCTGTCCCTTCATTTCATCTCCTTATTATTTGATATCGTCACACATCTGGTTGTCTCCTTCAGGGTAGAAGTCCCGTCGGCGGTCTCGGCGCTGCATGGCATGATGATATGTTTCTTGAAAACATTTCCTCCTCGAGTATGATGGTGTCTCGTCTCCGGGCGGACATGTTGGGCTGTTTCCATGCAGGATGCCGGTTGTCGTGGTCCCTTGGAACGGCCGCCCTCTGTCTGATATCGTCCCATCCTTCCTCTCGGGGTTTCCCATTTGAGGCTTAGGTACAATAAACCACAGTTGTCGGCGAAGAATCCACTTCATAGTAATCTTAATCCTACAATATTTTCATGAAGACTAAAATGTTTTTCTTGAGTTTCCCTGATGAGTGAGGCAGTGTACATTAGGGACGAGCACTAAATAACTGCTACACTGTAAGAAGTAAAAAAGATGTAACTGCACAAAAACTACACACTTAGTACACATAGCTCCATTTATACTATCCTTACAGTTTGAGGTGACATTTGACAGCGGGCGTGTCCATAGCAGGAAGGAATTGTTTGGAGCGTTCTGCTTTGTTGTTCTACCACGAAGTCGGGAAGTGAGCCTTTACGTGAAAAAACAAAATTTCCTTTTCTTACATGATGTCCGGTTCATTATAAAACGTTTCTAAAACGATTATGGTTTAGTTGAGCAACCTGACAGAAATTAAAAGCAGAACTAGTTCTGAATTTCCAAATTGCTGTTTCCAACGTATTTGAGAACTAATTGGGAACCGTTCGGAACTATTGAAATAGCTTTTCGTTTAGGACTAGGGACTCCACATCTTCTGATTATTCATAATCCATAGAACGTGTGCTGTATGGATCTGTATAAATTAACCGAGAATTGAGAAAACGAAAATTGAGGGAAAATAACATTTACCGAAGAGAATACATTTCTCTGTATTTTGCTCGCCAGAGCTATTCAAACACGCAGTTTTATAAAATAATATTTCATTTTTAGGTGTTAATTTTTTAATATCAATATTACACCAATATTCATCATATTCACTATTTCCATTTTCAAAATTCAGAAATTGAAAACTTTTGATCTGCTGAAGCGGTGTAATAACTATAAAATATCGAAGTTCATGAACAGAGAGTATAAAAAATGAGATATACTCGCTGTATTCAGAAATTCAGCAGCAGCGCAGGCAAGAAAACTTTGAACCAACAGTTCGAGTAGAGTTCCGACCCTCCAACAGTAGAAAATTTCGGACCAGTTTGATTGGCTTACGTGTATAACATAATTTTGGTATTCGAAACAGTTCGGAATGAGTTCAGAACCGCTTGTTGGTACGAACCTATTGTAAACATTCCACAGACATTTATAAATGATTTTGCCCAAATATCGTTTTAGCTCCGCAATGTTTGAAACGCACTCTTTTGCTCCCTTCTAACGTCACTGAAACCTTCCACTTCCCCCCTCTGTGTTCTTCGTCAGCTTCCTGTTTCTGAGTATGAAAGTTAATGCCACAATTTTAGGTCGGTCTGTTTTAAATGTGAACTTCAATTTCTAATTTTTAACGTGCTATATAAATATGCAAATATATATTTGATGTTGCTTGATTCATGGGCTCTTCACATGCGCTGTTCAAAGCGAGTTGTTAAAGCAACGGGTTCGTGTATATATACCTCTCAGGGGTATATGGGCGTTTGAACGTGAATATATAGGCTGCAGATTTTCTTGCTTTATGTACAACGTAACCGCCTGTGAAACTACATCTGCAAACATATATGTTGCATTTTTATTGAATGGACAGATATACGTTATGTAAGAGTCACTTGACGATGTAGTGGGGAGGATGTGGGAGACTGAATACGCCTACGTCATCTCGAGCCTTTAATTACTACATCTGTTGTTCTCCTATAGGGATTTGATTATTGACAGTGTTTAGTTATTTTTAGTGTCGTTTTCTTGGTGTACCGAGAGAATAAATGTTTACAACTAGAAATGCTGTCATTTTAATATATTAATAACCTTTCACCCAAAATTTGAGCCGACTGAAATACCATCAGTTACTTTTAGAAACATACGTTACACACGAAAAAGTATCTTAGTTATGAACAGCTTTTGCTATCCAGAGATGGCTCCACCTGTAATATCTTAAACAAGGAGAAAAAGCATTGTAATAATGTTCAAAGCTTTTTAAGACAGTCATTTATGAACTTTATTTGTGACTTAGGTTTCAGTGCTGTTTATGGCGTGAAAACAAGAAGTAGCTAGAATGTACACAGACGAAATTGTCGAAGTAAGAAATAATTGAGGGTGAGAACGGAAGTATTCTAAAGCATGTACTTATAAACAGTATTCGTTTACTGAAGTTATGAATTGAATTCAAATGTAAGCATCCAAAATCAGTTTTACAACTTGAATCTTTAGAAACCAATACACAACGCTTGAGAAGTCAGTGAGCATAAGTACAAATATTGTAAATCACAGGATAAACGAGCTTATTTGGTTTCATAGACAATTTAAAATGAATGTTCTATAATTGCATTTCTTGAAGCACTTAAAACAACTCAAGGTTGTATGTTAGTTACAGTTCCATTAAACGGGGAGAGATTCTATAATGGTACTATAGTTTTGTTACTACGATAACTTCTGTATATGATCAGTCCTGTGTTTTAATGTATCATTAAAAGTTTGATCAGAAGATGCCCAAAAAAGGTTTTGCACTCACTTGTTGTGTGTACACTCTCCTGTTTAAACAATTATTACAACCCCTTGTACTTCTACCCACTTCATATTAATGGATATAAGCATTTCGTAAATGTTTTATTAAATATTTTATAAGTGCTTGATGAATAGGCGAATATCTGTACTCTCCCTTGTTTAAGCATATTTATATAATGTAGATACAATACTAACCGCTGCAGTAATGGCTTAAACAAGTGTGAGTACAGATATTCACCTATTCGTCAACCTTCTATAAAATATTAAATAATAAAGCATTTATGAAATGCTTATATCCACTATTATGAGGTGAGTAGAGGAACAAGTGGTTGTAATCATTGTTTAAACAGGAGAGACTACACAGAACAAGTGAGTGCAAAACCTTTTTTGGGAGCCTTCTGATGAAACTTTTAATGATACATTAAGAGACATGACTGTAGCTCAGATTTGTTTTTGCCAATATCTTGCTCTCATTCGTGGAGGTCCTAAACTTAAATACATTCTTTAGCTTACCTACCTTTCATGTATGAATTATGATATAATATAAGCACATATAAGTGTGGACCATTCATTATAATCTAACCTCACATAAGAAGCTATGTATCTTATTTATTTACATGACTTATTCAGTTGCATACTTTACCTTTTCTTGCTTATTTCCCAGACCGACGCAGCAGAAGTGCTAAGGATCACATGATTTTGCGTTGTGCAAGGTCTACATAGGATGTGCGGAGCTGTTCGGACACTGTATCCCAATGTGGACAAATTGGTATTCAATGAAAGAGGGTTTATGTTAATGCTCTTAAGAATATTTACCTGTTTAGAAACAAAAATCCAAATTTTGAGTTACTACCAACAACAATTGCTACTCCCTGGGACACTTGGCTTTCAGCAGCGGTGTACTGTGTGTCATTTTGAGAAGTGTAAGTTGATCGTTGATGAACAAGGACAAAGATGAAGTTTCATCTACGCTAATTTTTGATAATCTACAATGTGACAGTTATTTAAGGAATGTCGTGGCGTGTATTGATGCTAATTTCTTTCTTGTGCGATTTCATTCAAAGAATTAGCGGCAACTATGCTTTGAGTGTTAAACGAATCTTTTTAAAAAAACACTCAGTACCAGTCTAAAAAATTAAACATCAAAAATAAAGTTACAATCGCCGTTTGAAAAGAATAAAGGGTTTCGAATTGTGAGACAAGTTGCTTAAACTCTAGAAGACCATCACGTAGACATTGAGAGTAAGTACTAATGACGCGACTTTAAAGGAATATGCAAAGTGATGTCTTGTGACGTAGCATGCTGGTTCTCCCAATAACCAGCAGAGCTTGGTAAATTTCGGCAGAGATTGCTAATGGACAATTTGCAGAAGGAATGTGTTATACGCTGTAGCTAAAAATAATTTCCAACAATTGACATGTGATATCAACATTCCTTTACTAATGAGGTAACAAAACATTTTCTTTGCTAACAAGAAAATTGGAATCTGGAAGTCACATTTCATTTTTTATACGTAAACATATCCTAAGGAATTCATTGGCTATATTATTTTTTGTTTTAATTACGTCTTCCAACGTTAAGTCATAATCGGAATATGAATGAAATGGGTAAATGATGCTCCAATATGTCCGTGGTCCATGGGCTTAGAGTTACCGAACGCTCGCCTTTAAGGATAAGGAAAACCCCGCAAGAAACCTTATCCTGTTAACTCACCCTCACCGAAACTCGAACTCGGGACCTCTTGAACATGAGGTAGACCCACGCTAATGAGGCGTGATCATTGGTTATGTTATATTTGTTTATGATAGGTTTTAGATACAGATTGAATTACTAATATTCAGCCCGTTACAAATATCGAATGTATGTAAAGCAAATCCAGCTATTAGTCTTATTTGAACCTCTTTCCGGCCCCTTTGGTTCCAAGGCATGCAAATGTATATCCCGATATTTCCGAAATTTGCGTGTTTAATTCAAAATTCTCCTGTTTGTTAACCAAATGATCGTTTTCTGGCAGAGTTTGCAAGTTAACATAAATAAGCAAGGATACCTTAACAAAATATTTGTGATTTATATTTTGTAGTGGAAAATAAGCCGGTAGCGCTATCTGTTACTAGTGTCGCGAGTTGAGACTTGCTCTCTAATTCTACTGGCTTGGCGGAAGGTGCGAACTTCGCATGTTATCTATCTCCTATGATTTACGGCTCGAGAAAAATTAAAGTACTAACATTCCAGTGCTTAGGAGCATTTCGTACAATATTGTATATTTGATCGCCTGTAGATATAACAAGATTTATCATGTTACAAAATATCAGTACTATTTAACTAGAGAAAGTACTGCATTTAACCAAATATCGCTACTGAGACTTTACCAGAAATATATGTTTGGAAATGTTTATGTTTTTGGAAAACCATTAGTTCATGAAGTAACATTAAACAAACACCTAATTTATTTAAGTTAATTGATATAAATTAATAATTCCCTAACGCTAACCGTGTTTAGCCTAAGGTTTTGTATAGATAGAGTCAAACCGAAAGATTCAATGCCACGGCCGCGATTTGAAACACGCAACTGCTGGTTTCCGTCCTGTCGAGCTACAACATGCCGTCATGACATTAAATTCTTCAATAGACTCGTATATTTCCCCGGTAAACCACTAGGGGCTCTTGTATTCGAGATACATCGTTTTTGACGACTTACTATCGTAAGTACTTAGAGAATATTAGAGAGTGTTACTCAAAACTAGATTTAGAAGGCGCTGCTTCACCATTCATAAACGAAACAAGACATCGCAGTAAATTTTGAAATTAATGTTGCCATCATAAACATTCTAAACGAAACGTTTATTGCAAAATAGGTACAACTGTTGTTAAGGGGGAAGTACGGAAGAACCAGAAAAAAGATACAAGGCACAATAAAGAGTAAAAGGGGTTAAAAGAAAAGCAAAAGAAACATAAACTGTGAACGCCAAAAATTTAGATAAACACAGTCAAAATTCAACTGTATTTGAAGGAAAGTATATGAAGTTCGCGGAAGTTTTGAGTAACAACAAAAAAAAAAAAAAAAAACAGCAAACAGATCGCAATCATTTAGCTCCTCAGTTATTCCTATCTAGGGAGAATAAAAAAAATGAATGATTAAATCAACAAATAACTTATTTAATAATAAATACAAAAATAAATATAGAGAAATATAAATAGATATATAGAAAAAATAATTGATTACTTAACAAAAGGCACATAAATAGCTAATTAGATAATTAAATATATAAATACATAAATACATGCAAAAATATAACCAAATAAATATACCAATATGTAAACAGATGAATAGATAGATACATAGATAATTCGATAGTGAGATAAACAAATATTAAGCAAATAAATAGATAAACATAAATAAAAGAATAAATAAATAATAATTAAATAATAAATTAATAATGTTAAATAGCATAAACGTCGAAAAACAACCAACATGTCGAATGTGAATTAAACATGACAATTTACTGTTGTCATCTTGATTCATATACAAATGGCGATGTGGCGCCCTCACAAATTAGTTTGGGTTAATATTACTTATTCTTTTAGATTTGTCCCGTGATTTCATCTCCATCACAACTGCGTAAAATTATCAGGATAGTTTTAAAATGTATATAAATATAAATGTTATAAAAGGTATAGGGTAGAAAAAGTGGAGGCAAAATGAAAACAACATCGAAAATTCGTTTGGTTTGCAGCACTGCGAGCTTTAATAGCTAAACACTTTATCTGTTTATAAACAATTGAAGAATGTGGAATGAAAGAATAAAAAAAGGCAAAGAAAATTGAACCATTTTACACTCGTAGAAAGAGGTTAGTTTAAACTTCACTTAGTTCAAACTTGGGAGATGCGTCCTTCGTTGGCGGTATCTTTGATATGGGTGGACCAGTTCATAGTGCGTGATAGCGTCACGACTAAGTATTTTACATGCTGACGGCAGTGCAATGTTCGACCACCGATCGTTAGGTCCATAGCCAAAGGGCGGAACTTTGTGAAATGAATAAGCTGGCATTTGTTCGGGTTAATTTTCATCTTCCAATCATGTACCATGACAGGAAGCGGTCAATATACCGACGCATTTCGAAAATACCGTAACGATAATTTTTGTGTTGATTGTAAATTGCAGTATCTTAATCATAAATGGCCACTGTGCACAGGGTAGTCATTAGAGAAAAGTATATACAAAAGCGGCGACATGATATGATTGGTTTGATATGACCAATATGCAATATGATCAACTAGCTTTTACTTATATTTGAACCTCTTTCCGGCCACTTTCATTCCAAAGCATACACATGTATATTCCGATATTTCCGAAAATTGCATGTGTGAATCAAAGTTCTCCTATTATTAAACCAAAGGATCGTTTTCTGGCACAGTTTGCATGTTTGCATAAATAAACAAGGTCACACTAACAAAATATATGTGTTTTATATTTAGTAACGGAGGTACCATGACAGGAAGCGGTCAATATACCGACGCATTTCGAAAATACCGTAACGATAATTTTTGTGTTGATTGTAAATTGCAGTATCTTAATCATAAATGGCCACTGTGCACAGGGTAGTCATTAGAGAAAAGTATATACAAAAGCGGCGACATGATATGATTGGTTTGATATGACCAATATGCAATATGATCAACTAGCTTTTACTTATATTTGAACCTCTTTCCGGCCACTTTCATTCCAAAGCATACACATGTATATTCCGATATTTCCGAAAATTGCATGTGTGAATCAAAGTTCTCCTATTATTAAACCAAAGGATCGTTTTCTGGCACAGTTTGCATGTTTGCATAAATAAACAAGGTCACACTAACAAAATATATGTGTTTTATGTTTAGTAACGGAGTATAAGACGGTAGCGCCATCTGTTGCTAGAGTTACGAGTTGCGGCTTCCACTCTTACTCTACTGGCTTCGTGGGTTTTAGGAACTTGGCATGTCATCCAACTCCAAGGATTTTCAGCTCGAGAAAAATTAAAGTATTAACATTCTAGTGTATAGGATCATTTCGTACAATATCGTATTTTTGATCGCCTGTAGATATAACAAGATTTGTCATGTTACAAAATATCATTACTATTTACCTAGGGAAAGTGCTGCATTTCACCAAATATTGATACTGAGACTTTACCAGAAATATATGTTTGGAAAGGTTTACGTTTTTGGAAAACCACTAGTTGATGAAGTAACATTAAACAGACACTATAATTATTTAAGTTAATTGAGAGAAATTAATAGTTGCCTAACACTAGCCTTGTATGGCCTAAGTTTTTTTATAGATAAAGTCAAACTGAAAAATTCAATACCAAGGCCGCGATCTGAAACTCGGAGCTGCTGGTTTCCTTCCTGTCGCTCTTACCATAGAGCTACCATGGCCAACATGCCGTCATGAAGTTGAATTCAAATTGAAATTCAATAGACTGGTATATTTCAACGGTAAACCACTAGGGGCTCGCGTATTCGAGATACACCGTTGTAGACCTACTTTCGTAAGTACTGCCCAAAGAGAAATTAGTTGGGATTGCTCATTAAAAGGCAAATTGTTTTCAGAAAAGTGGGTTTAATAAAAATTGTTTAATATATGTTGGTTGTGGTTCCAACAAGAGATACATTTTATCAAAGAAATTGACCTAAAACACATACATTGCTGTACAATCGCTATACACATACAATCCGGGTATATGAAGCCTATAGAAACACAAATATGTGGTTAAAAAGGTCCTTGCTATCTGTCAGTATTTTACAGTACTGACGCTTTTTTCAAATTGCAAGTCACATTCTTGTCATTATCTCTTCGTAATTAAAGGAGAATGGGATCTAAGAGTCATTACCGAGAACCTATCTCTAAAACATATGAGTATCGCTTAAGGGACACTGGGACTGAAATTACGATTTTCTATATTATTATACTTAGAAAATTCAAACTCTGGACACTCAGAGGGTTTTATGTTAGAAACACCACACCAATGTATAGTAATTTCTGATCAATAGTTTTGAAGCAATTAAATTTTTATTTTTATTTTAATTAAAGTTCATGGCAATATTAAAGTTAACGCACGTTCTTCAATAACCATGCTGGTGGACTAGCTCTGCTATTTTTTCATTGATATACACTGATACTCAAAATGTGCTGATTATTTTCACTAATGCATAGTCTGCTAATTAAATTACTATTTACACTATGGACTATACATAGTTTGCACTTTGTTCTTGAAATCTTGCAAATTTCTTGTGGTTTTTACAAATATAGTTTGAATAGCATTAGCATGTTCATCTATGTCCATTTGCAAATTTGAAGCTGAAATATTAGATGTTCTTGAATGACCAACTGTACATATGAAATGGAAATCTGCTCCCAATTTTTGCTTTTCCATCTAGCTGCTACATGTTTTCTTACAGCTTCCTTCTTTTCGTTATTTGTATTCACTGGCTTATGCCAACATGATGAAACAGCGTGCAAATTGCTGTTTATATACCTAACAGTACTCCACATTACAGGAAAAACAAATAACTTGCATTAACGCCTACGTCATAATTTAAAACGAACTGTAAGCAAAAGCACATTTCTCTCATGTAAGTCGCTATTATACAGCGGAGCAAACACAGGCAGTCAAAACAGGAATGAATCTGCTAGTATTCGTTGAGTTGTTTGAAAAGAACATAGAATAATCACAGATATTCTGAACTGTTTTGTATTTTATTAGGTGCTAATACCTCAAGGTGTGCTGACGACCTTTTATATGACATTTATGTTTGAATGTTTCTCATTAAACACTTTGTATTGAATACACAGTAATAGTTTACCAAAGTGTCTCTAGATAGCAGCACTAAGCTATTACGCAAGATCTGAGCGCAATTTTAGAGAAAAAGCTGCCGAAAAACGATCAGAATTGGCATACTGGCTGAAGAGGGCGAGATGAGCCCTGAAGCAGTCTTGGGTGTAGATACACCCTTAAACCCCCTAGTAGTAGATCAGAATTGACAAAAACATGCCATCGTGGTGAATAATGGAGAACGGGGGCATTTAATTGGCCATGTCCCGAACATTTACACCCTGCGCATGACATTTAAGAATGACGGATATAAAAAACTTGTGCCATAATTCAATAAAGAATGTTTCGGAGAACACTTGTATTTATAAATCTACAAGTTGTAATTTTGGAGACTTTTGGGCTATTGTTCAGTCCCTGTGTCCCCTAAAACGATATTTTCATATTCATTTGTACCTACAAGAAAGTTTGCAGTAAGACATGTTTTCCAAATGTTAATTCAAATAGGGAAATAACGTTTGCAAAATAGTTAATACAGAGTAGAGAAATTCATGAGAGTGCAACATTTAAGTTTCTTTAGTACATACGAGGGACGGCTAATAAGTCCCAAGCCCGACAAAAAGACATTAATTATTCTTGTCTTAGTTTCTCAACATAATCTCCTTAAAGGATAATACGTTTGACATATTGATTTCCTAATTTAATTAAACTATCTCTGTAGTTGGATTTATCGTGGTTTCAAAATAGCTCTTTACTGCATAAATGACCTGTTCGTTGTTGTGAAATCTTCTTCCTCTAATAAAGGTTTGGAGGCTCGGGAACAGGTGGTAGTCACTGGTTTGTAGATCAGACGCTGAGGGTGGATATTCAAGCACTTCGAACCTTAATTTGCACATTTTTTTATATTGCAATAACTGAACGATGTGCCGGAGCATTGTCGTGAAGGAACAAGACTTTTTTCTTTGCCAAATGAGGTCTTTTGCTTTTCACCTCATCACTCAAACGATGCAGTACGCTTGCGTAGTGGTCACCAGTGATACATTAATTCTTTTCCAAGTAATCAATAAAAACAATTCTCTGTACATCCTAGATAACAGTCGACATAAGCTTGTTAGTTGACAAAATTGATTTTGCTGTTTGGAGTAGGTTCACCTGCTGCAACCACTGTTTTGACTCTTATTTACCTTCTAGAGTCCAGTAATGTATGCAGGTTGCATTCATGATAATAAATTTAAAAAATTCACTAGGAGTTTTACGGCAGGGCTACAAATTCATATCAGAAATAGTTGTTCTTTTCAACTGTTGATTAGGTGTTATTAAACGCGGCACCCATCCTGCACAGACCATGTGAAAGCCCTCAATATCAGTTATAATATTACCTGCAGGTTTTTTGATATGTTTACAGATTCTTCTATCTCAAATAACTTTAATCTGCGGTCTTCTAGTACTAAACGATGAATTTCTTCAATGATTTCTGGTGTTGTGACTTCCACGAATCGAGGCTTATCACTAGCGTACGTTCCATCTTAAACTCTGCAACCCACCTTTTACTGGTTGTATATGAAGGAGCAGATTCTTTCAATGTACTTTCCATTTCCTTCTTGATTTGCTATCCACAATTCTCTTATTTAAGGATGCGGTTAAGGAAATAATAACACACACTACCTCCTATGGAAGGGAAGGAAGTTTGCCTCACTATCGCTATCTCCCCGTCTTCCCTCGCAGAGTTTTGCATTAGAACTGAAGTAGCCTGAGGTACGGTATAGATAAATCCACAACCTGACACTTATATATTAAAAAAACCAAATATGTCACACTTGATTTTCGTTACCGTCTTCCTGCTTAAACTCGTGGAGTTTTGGTATGTAATAACAATAAACACATACAACAAATTTCTTTTCCAATTTCTTATTCAGCCATTTCTGACTCAACTGTTAGAGTCATGATCACAGATTTCGTGTTGTTATAAATTATGTCTAACCAAAATTAAACTGATATGATGGTAATCTATATGTATTGTAATCGTACATGTATATATCTAGTCCTAGTTAGAGCACTATAGATCTCTGAAACGTTATACGATGTTATACATCATCAACTACATTCATGGATTTGGTTGTAATAAACATTGGTTTCAAGTTCAGCTTCTTAGTGTTTTCTAGGTCAAATGACACCTCTCCCTCCGTTAGGTGTATACTGTAAAAACAGCTGAGAGTATATTCTTTTCTGGGAGCCCTCGCTGTGAGAAAACATTTGGCTCTCATGATGTCATACTTCGTGTTTTGTTTAATAATTAAAGTCCTCCAAAGCGATTGGTAACATCGGGCAGTTCTCAGGTTAGTGCAAAGTGCGGAAGAAAGCCTTTTCCAGGTAGCTCAATCAAACCGAAGTTCGAACTCAGGACCTCCTGTATACGAGGGAAATACGTCTCCTCTTCACATGGAATTGGGTAGGCTTCTCTCTTCTCCCGCTCTGTTTTGGTGTTTCTACTGATTATGCCTACATGAATGCTTTTGTCTCCTATAGCAAAAATTCCAGTTCATAGCTATATCTACATTGCTTTATCTACCTTCTAGTTTATAACGTTCAAACTAATCAAAGAAATTTCATCTCTTTGTTCACTATTCGATCTTGCTTCTCTTCTTTGCTGTAAAAACCTATGATTCATGGAGCAATAATGCAGCAGCTGAATCCATATAAAAGATCAGTTGGGTTTCCATTGTTGTCATTTTATTAATTTTCCCTTAACGGTTCTGCAAATCCTTAAGATTTTGTAGTTTTGTTATATTTTCAACAAAAGTATCATCCAATGACAAGGAGTAAGTGTAGAAGTTAAAAGGGAAGTTAATATGATCGTATTTTTCGCCGGCTTATATTCACAGTCGCCCAAATCAAATCGATAACTTCTGTGATACGCAATGGAAATATACCGTAATCTGGTCCCATGGACCTTAGAGCTTAACTAGGTCGCTTTAGTATAATATTTTTCGCCCAGGAAAGCTAATTGGTAGGCATCCGGAAGTGAAACCAAACTAGTAGCAAGCTAGCCCGATCTAAACCACCGAAGTTATACCTTCTGCAAGTTTCTTCATTTCGAACGCTCTGGAACGCTGCAATAAGCGAACATTCTAGCAAGTTGAGCGAGTCTCGCGAAGTGAGTGAATGAACGAGTTAGCCAATCCGATTCTGGTACGGCAAAGAGCGCTGTTTTCCAATTAACTTTGGACAACCTCGGTGACATGTTACAAATGCTATTACTAAACGGATAACAGTCGTCCTGGGTTAGACTCCCCAGTAAGTGATATAGCCGGAAGTAGAGGCTACGTCGGGCCGAGTATTTGATTACGACACGAGGAAAGTGATGTGGAATTCCGAACTAGCTCAGATTAGTGAAGTGATAGAGTTAGCCTTGGGAAGATTCATTGAAAGTTGAAGTAGGTGACAGTGAGTGAAGTGGCAGTTTAAAAACTGGACGAAGTCCCAAAATTTTAAAATTCACATTACTACCTGTGAGACCATCACAGTTAAAACATAATGGAGTGACAAGCAACTCCTTGTTGTCAGATATCAGCGGGCTTCCCTGTGTATCGTCTATAAAACGAGTAAGGCGTGTGGTAACTCGAAGTCGCTGTGGGAAATGACTGTCGAAATATCTGTAATGGTTTTAAAGCATCAAGAATTTCCTTCCTTTATCTCCATCTCGCTTACAATTCAGTGAAACTTTGTTCCATCACAAGCCGGTAACACATCACACTTATTGCAGTTGACTACACATACTTTATCTTATACCATTAAAACACTGAATTAAGACATTAATTACACCATCCTGAGAAATAACTTGATAAATATTTTAACTTCAACGATTTAATTATTTTCAGCTGAAGATAAATAACTGCCCATTTTGAAAGCCCTTTTGAATACAAATAAGGCAATATTAAAAGGGTTTCTCTTGGAATTGCCAATGAAACACTGTAATTTTAGTAAACAACCCAATAACAGTGGACTCAAAATTACCAGGCACACGGCCTAGTTCAGATATTCTAGATCAAAGTTTACCAACTTTTATCATGACACTATTCATGACACCATTATTTTCGACGAGTTCAATTTGTTGTAATTGATACCGAAATTAAAGCAATGCCATAAGTAAAGAGACATGATGGACTTCAAAGAGTCTTGTATGCTAGTTACGACACTAACAGGTGCAGTTGGTTGAGTTGTTATAACAAAAGAAAATGTATCATTATGAAAATCTAATGGTAATTAACAGGGAATTCATGCCTTCAGCAAGCGAAAACTGTTTATAAGTACACGCATTAGAACACTTCCATTCTAACATTCAATTATTTGTTACTTCGACAATGCGTCTGTGTACATTCTAGCTACTTCTTGTTTTCACGCCATAAACAACACTGAAAACTAAGTCACAAATAAGGATCATAAATGAATATCTTAAAAATTTGAACATTATTACAATTTTTCTTTCCTTGTGTAAGATATTACAGGTGGAGCCATCTCTGGACAGCAAAAGCTGTTTATAACTAAAATACTGTTTGGTGCTTAACGTACATGTCTAAAAGTAAGTTAAAGTATTTCAGTCGGCTTAAATGCTGCGTGCGGGGTTATTAATGTATTAAAGTGAGAGGTGTTTGAAAGTAGTCTAAACGAGAAGTTAAAATGGAAGAACAATATTTAAAAAATTAATACTTAATTTAATTTAGTTTGCTTATTACAAAGATCTATTAAACATGAAGTAACCTTGAATGTCCAAAGAAATGTGTATTATGCAAAATTCCACAGCCTTATGTCCCATGGAATAATTGCTTAGGGAACATATTATGAAAGAGAGTAAATACTTAGACTGCAGAAGAGGGCAGTTAGAAGAATAAGTAACATGGGCAATCGGTCGTTCTAAGAGTTCTTTTCAGAGAGCTAAACATATTGCCTCTTGGCTGTATATTTATACTGGAGTTATTAATCCATATTGAAAAAGTACAATGAGTTTGAAGAAAATCAAAATCTTCATCAAAAAAACACCTGACAAAAGAATGCATTGTATATTCAGTTGTGTTGGCCATTTACAGCACACGTTGTTTTTTGTAGTTTAAACATATCTATGGTATTTTAACAATAATATTTAGAGACATCTTGATAAAATAATACATAACGAAAATCATTCTATGCAAAGAGCAGTTTGTAGCTCAGATTTGTTTTTGCCAATATCTTGCTCTCAATCGTGAATGTCCTAAGCTTAAATGCATTCTTTAGTTTACCTACCGTTCATGTATAAATTATGATATCACATATAAGCCCATATAGGTGTGCACCATTGATTATAATCAAACGTCACATAAACAGCTATGTATCTTATTTAATTACATGATATATCCTGTTGTATACTTTACCTTCTCTTGCTTATTTCCCAGACCGGCGCAGCAGAAGTGCTAAGGGTCACATGACTGGCGTTGTGCAAGGTCTACATAAGATGGGCGGAGCTGTTCGGTCACTGTATCCCAATGTGGACAAATTGGTATTCAATGAAAGAGGGTTTTTGTTAATGCTCTTAAGAATGTTTATCTATTTAGAAACAAAAACCTCAATTTTCAGTTACTACCATCAACAATTGTTACTCGCTGGGACTCTGGGCTTTCAGCACGGTGTCCTGTGTGACATTTTGAGAGGTGTAAGTTGATGTTTGATGAACCGGACAAAGAGGAAGTTTCATCTACTGTAATTTTTAATAATCTCTAATGTTACACTTATTTAAGCAATGACGTGGCTTGTATTGATGCTAATTTCTTTCTTGTGCGATTTCATTCAAAAATTAGCGGAAACTATCCTTTGAGTGTTAAACGAATCTTTTATAAAAAACACTCAGTAAAAGTCTAAAAAACTAAAACATAAAAATAAAGTTTCAATCGGTGTTTGAAAAGAATAAAGGGTTTCGAATTATGAGATAAGTTGCCAAAACTCTAGAAGACCATCACGTAGACATTGAAAGTAAGTACGAATGACGCGACTTTAACGAAATATGCGGAGTGATGTCTTGTGACGTAGCATGCTCGTTCTCGCGATAACCATCAGGGCTTGGTAAATATCGGCAGAGATTGCTAATGTACAATTTACAGAAGGAATGTGTTGTATACTGTAGCTCTAAATAATTTCCAACAATTCACATGTTATATCAAAATTCCTTTACTGATGTGCTAGGAAAACTTTTTCTTTACTTACAAGAAAATTGGAATCTTGAAGTCACATTTCATTTTTTAGACGTGGATATGTTCTAAGGAATTCGTTGTTTACATTATTTGTTGTTTTAATTACAACTTCCAAAGTTAAATCATAATCGGACGTTGAATGAAATGGGTAAATGATGCTCGAATATGTCCGCGGTCCATGGACTTAGAGTTACCCGCCATTCATCTTTAAGGATAAGGGAAAACCCCGTAAGAAAGCTTATCCTGGTAACTCACCCTGACCGACATTTGAACTCGGGACCACTTGAACGTGAGGTAGGCACGCTACCACCACGCTAATGAGACCGGCTCATGGGTTATGTTATATTTGTGTATCATAGTTTTTAGACACAGATTGAATTCCTAATATTCAGCCCGTTAAAAAGCCTTCAGTGCATTTAAAGCAAAACATAGTTGATAAACTAGCTATTAGCCATATTTGAAAATCTTTCCGTCCCCCTTGATTCCACGGCATGCAAATGTATACGCCGATATTTCCGAAATTTGCGTGTTTAAATCAAAAATCTCCTATTTATTAACCAAATGATCGTTTCCTGGCAGAGTTTGCAAGTTTACATAAATAAGCAAGAACACACTAACAAAATATTTTTGATTTATATTTTGTAGCGGAGAATTAGCCGGTAGCGCTATCTGTTGCTAGTGTTGCGAGTTGAGACTTGCTCTCTAATTCTACTGGCTTGACGGAAAGTAAGAACTTCGCATGTTATCCAACTCCTATGATTTACGGCTCGAGAAAAATTAAAGTACTAACATTCGAGCGTTTAGGGGCATTTCGTACAATATCGTATTTTTGATCGCCTGTAGAAATAACAAGATTTATCATGTTACAAAATATCAGTACTATTAACCTAGGGAAAGTACTGCATTTCACCAAATATCAATACTGAGACTTTACAAGAAATATATGTTTGGAAATGTTTATGTTTTTGTAAAACCATTAGATCATGAAGTAACATTAAACAAGCACTAAAGTTATATAAGTTAATTGATAGAAATGAATAATTCTCTAACACTAACCGTGCTTAGCCTTAGAGTCAAACTGAAAGATTAAATGCCACGGCCGCTATCTGAAACACGCAACTGCTGGTTTCCGTCCTGTCGAGCTACCATGTACAACATGCGGTCATGACATTAAATTCCTCAATAGAATCGTGTATTTCCCCTGTAAACCACTAGGGGCTGTTGTATACGGGATACATCGTTTTTGACGACTTAGTAACGTAAGTACTTAGAGAATATTAGAGAGTGTTACTCAAAACTAGTTTTAGAAGGAGCTGCTTCACCATTCATAAACGAAACAAGACATCGCAGTAAATTTTGACATTAATGTTGCCATCATAAACATTCTATACGAAATATTTATTGCAAAATAGGTACAACTGTTGTTAACTGGAAGTACGGAAGAACCAGAAGAAAGATACAAGGCACAAAAAAGAGTAAAAAGGGTTAAAAGAAAAGCAAAAGAAGCATAAACTGTGAGTGCCAAAAAATATTCAAACACAGTCAAAATGCAACTGTATTTGAAGGAAAGTATATGAATTTCGCGGAAGTTTTGAGTAACAAAAAAAGAAAAAAAAGCATCTCAATCTCAATCTCAAATCCCAATCATTTAGCTCCTCAGCTATTCCTATCTAGTTAGAATAAAAAAAATGAATGAATAAATAAACAAATAACTTATTTAATAGTAAATACAAAATACATATAGATAAATATAAATAGATATATAGAAAAAATAATTAATTACTTAACAAAAGGCACATAAATAGCTAAATATGTAATTAAATATATAAATAAATACATACATGCAAAAATATATCCAAATAAATATACCAATATGTAAACAGATAAATAGAAAAACCGATAGATACATAGATAATTGGATAGTGAGATAAACAAATATTAAGTAAATAAATAGATAAACATAAATAAAAGGGTATATAAATAGTAATTAAATAATAAATTAATAATGTTAAATAGCATAAACGTCGAAAAACAGCCAAAATGTCGAATGTGAATTAAACATGACAATTTACTGTTGTCATCTTGATTCATATACAAATGGCGATGTGGCGCCCTCACGGAATTGGTTTGGATTAATATTACTTATGCTTTTAGATTTGTCCCATGATCTCATCTCCATCACAACTGCGTAAAATTACGAGGATATTTTTAAAATGTATATAAATATAAAGGTTATAAAAGGTATAGGGTAGAAAAAGCGGAGGCAAAATGAAAACAACATCGAAAATTCGTTTGGTTTGCAGCACTGCAAGCTTTAATAGCTAAACACTTTAAGTGTTTATAAACAATTGAGGATTGTGGAATGAAAGAATAAAACAGGCAAAGACAACTGAACCATTTTACCTTCGTAGAAAGAGGTTATATTGTACTTCACTTAGTTCTAACTTGGGAGATGACAAATAAATTGAACAAACTAAAATGTTGCATAGCGTGAACAATGAACAGCAACTAAAATATCGAATGTCAATTAAATATAAAATTTTTCCGCGAAGATCTTGTTTTGGTTACGAATGGCGAGTTAGCGGCCTCTAGAATTAGATTTGTGTACTACTCCCTGTTCCTCCAGATTGTATTTCTGTGACTGCATCATGACAATAAACAAAACACAAAAAATAAATAAACGTAAGGTGTTGCATAACTTAAAATGCAACCAAAGTATGGAATATCAAGTAAATATAAAATTATTATTGTTTATTAATTATTATTATCATCATCGTTATTATAATATTGTAATTATAATTACAGTTGTTTTGTTTTTATTCTTGTTTATAGATATTACAAAGGCAAGTCGCTTTTTTTTTTTAATTTTCTCTGATGAAAATGCGTCGTTAGCTCTTTATCTCTTGGTCAAGCAAAGACAATTGAGAATTAAAGCCATAACATAGCGAAATGCTCCTAAAGCATTTTACTATCATATAAGGAAATTGTGTTTTGCATTATAATCCCGTTAGATCTATCAATATAACTTGTGTCAAATGTTTATCTCCATAAATATGAAGCACATAGAGGAGTAACAACTTTTACCAACGTTTTGTGCAAGTTTGAGGAAAGAAAGTCATGTAAGTAAATTTTTGGATACATAGGACTTAAAAACATGTATTCCTAATGAAATGTCATTGAAGCATACTTGGGTGAAATGCAGGACTTTCCCTAAAATAAATATGATGTACAGAAAATAAGCAATTATTAAAAAAACATTCATAACTATATGAATGACTGGAACTTGAAGCTGATTTCAACGACTTCACGTCGGCTCAGTTGCATTTAATACAAACTTTCTGCTAAAAGATATCTCGTGATGTTGCAGCCAAAAAGAGTTAGTGAAGCAATGCTAATTCTACGCCTAAAAACGTGACATTCTGTCGAAATCCGACTATATGAAGCCTTTAGAAACCCAAAAAATCGGATTAAAATGATCCCTTCTGACAATGTAGCACGCTCCATGGGACATCATTGGAAACAATAATCGTCAAGCTATAACGGCAGGTGCTAAAAAAGAACCGTAATGCGTGTACCATGCTAACAGGTGCTTCCGAAGGTCGCTGTTTCAAGTCTGGCGGAGAGGCAAAGTGAAGCCAGGGGCCACGTGACCTATATTTGGAGCAGGTTAAGGAACCTCAAGTATGATAAAGGTGACTCCGATCCCAGGGGACCTCAAAGTGGGATTGGTGGTGGACAACATGGCGCTGGGTGGGTTTCCTCCGTATCCTCTGCCTTCCCCAACCATCATTCCACCAACTGCTCCATCAATCATTCATCTCAGGTCAGATGCTTCGGCCACCTCGCTCTAGGGAATCCGGCGCCTCCTAACGTCAGCATTGAATAGAAAGGGAGAAAAAAGTTATTAGTATTGCTCTGATTTCTTTCACATATATTGCACAGACAACCTTTTTCTTTAATTTCTCAAAAGGTCGTCGTTAGCTGTTTATCTCTTGGTCATGGGGATTTAAAACAATAACAAAGCGAGACATTCCTAAAACATTTTACAATTGTATATGCCAATTGGGTATTCCTATATAATCCCATAGGATCTAAAAAATAAATTTTGTTGAATGATGATCTTCATGAATATGAACCAGATAGAAGAATAACAACTTTTACCAACGTTTAATGCAAGTTTGAGAAGAGAAGGTTGTGCTAGTGTCTTTTATTGGATACAGAGGGCTTCAAAACCTATATATTTCTAATAGAATATTATTGACGACTATTTTGGTAAAATGGAGGTCTTTCCCTAAGTTAAATATGATGTACAGAAAATAAAAAATGTAATTCAAAATATTCGTATCGCCATTACAAAGATAGCATACATTCCAGAGATGTTGTCTTGACAACATTGACTTTGTTCTTTTGGAGTTGGTTCACCTGGTGCAATCCACTGTTATGACTCTTATTTACCTTCTAGAATCTAGTAGGGTATCCAAGTTTAATCCATGATAATAAGTTAATAAAAAATTCACTAGGATTTTTACGGTCGAGCTACAATATCTTATCAGAAACAGTTTTTGTTTGTAACTTTTGATTAGGTGTCATTAAACGCGGCATCCATGTTGCACAGAGCATGTGAAAGCACAGAACATCACCTAAAATATTACCTGCAAGTTCTTTTCATATGTTTATAGCTTCTGCTTTAATCCGCGGTCTTCCAGTACTAAACGTTGAATTTGTTCAATGATATCTGGAGTTGTTGCTTCCACAGAACGAGGCTTATCACTAGCGTACGACCCATGTTAAATTCTGCAACCCACCTTTTACTTGATGTATATGAAGGAGCAGAGTCTTTCAAAGTACTTTCCATTTCCTTCTTGATTTGTTTAAGCGTTAAGCCTTTCAATTGGAACATTTAATCAGTGCTCATTTTTCCAAATCCACCATTTTCGTGAAACCTCTACACCTGCCTTGTTTCAAATACCTTCATCCAAAAACTGAACCAGCTACTGACCTGTGACTATGGACGAAATCTAGTCTAGATTTAGACTACATAATGCTATCCGTCAAAACGGGTACAGTGGCGCCATCTCTATGTGAGGGCCGGTAATTACTGGCCTGCCTTTTACTTGTGTATATGCTGTTGTCTTTAATTCGGTTTAGAATTCAGGAGCACATTACACACCTTCATGGTTTGCGACGGCTGCAGAAAAAAAATCAGATTATTTATTTGCTTTATATGAATCGAAGCATTTGCATACTTTTCTCACTCGAAAACTACTTCTCGCAGAGATGTGATCATAAGGCCACCCAAAATTCTCTTATTTAAGGATGTGGTTAAGGAAACGATAAAACCCGCTAACTTCTATGGAAGGGAAGGCAGTTTGCCTCACTATCGCTATCTCCCCGTCTTCCCTCGCAGAGTTTTGAATTTGAACTGAAGTAGCCTGAGGTACGGTATAGATAAATCTACAAACTGGTACTTATATATTAAAAAAACCAAATATGTCGCACTTGATTTCCGTTACCGTCTTCCTGCTTAAACTCATGAGTTTTGGTATGTAATAACAATAAACACATACAACAAATTTCTTTTCCAAATTTTTTTCACTCATTTCTGATTCAACTTTTAGGTCCATGATCATAGATTTCGTGTAGTTATAAATTATGTGTAACCGAAATTAAACTGATGTGATGGTAATCCTGATTTAACGTAATCGTACTTGTTTATATCAAGTCGTAGTTAGAGCTCTATAGATCTCTGAAACGGTATACGATGTTATACATCATCAGCTACGTTCATGGATTAGGTTGTAATAAACACTGTTTTCAAGTTCAGCTTCTTAGTATTTCCTAGGGCAAATGACACCTTTCCCTCCGTTAGGTGTATACTGTAAAAACAGCTGAGAGTATATTGTTTTCTGGGGCGGCCTTCGCTGTCAGAAAACATATGGCTGTCATGATGTCCTATTTCGTGAATTACTTAATAATCATAGTCCTCCAAAGCGATTGGTAAAATTGGGCAGCTCTTAGGTTAGGGCAGAGTGCGGAAGAAAGCCTTTTCCAGGGAGCTCAACCAAACCGAAATTCGAACTCTGGACCTCTTGTATACGAGGCAGACCCGTCTCTTCTTCACATGGAAATGGGTAGGCTTCTCTCTTCCCCGCTCTGTTTACGTGTTTCTACTGATTGTGCAGAGATGAATACTTTTGTCTCATATAGCAAAAATTCCAGTTCATAGCGATATCTACATTGTTTTATCTATCTTGTAGTTCAAAACGTTCAACTGATCAAAGAAATTTCATCTATTTGGTCACTATTCGATCTTGCTTCTCTTCTTTGCTGTAAAAACCTATGGTTCATTGAGCAGTAATGTAGCAGCTGATTCCATATAAAAGATCAGTTGGGTTTCCATTGTTGTCGTTTTATTAATTTTCCCCTAACCGCTCTACAAATTCTTAAGATTTTGTGGTTTTGTTATATTTTCAACAAAAGCGTCAACAAATGGCAAATTGTAAGAGTAAAATTTAAAAGGGAAATTAACATGATCGTATTTTTCGCCAAATTATATTCACAGTCGCAGAAATCAGAGCGATAACTTCTGTGATACGCAATGGAAATATACCGTATTCTAGTCCCATGAATCTTACAATTTAACTGAGTAGCTGTAGTATAATATTTATTGCCCGGGCAGTTAATATCAAGGCTCACAACTCCAGTTTTAAAATATAAAGACTGTAAAAATAAAAATAGATACTAAATTAGCATATGCTGCCATCTACCTGTATAAGAGATTCAGCCGAATATACCGAAATAATGACATCTGCTGGTACAAAGTGGAAAGAGAGGAGGATCATTTGTTCTCGCACTGGAGTATTTTCCTCGGCGCTAACAAGACAGAGGTTAAGATCTTCTCTTTACCTCATTATAGAGATCCTCCTTCACTGAGGCTGTTCGGGGAACATCCTTCATGGTCACCAACCAATGTGTCGGTGAAATATTTTAGGGTACTACTGGACACTCGACTTACTTAAAACCCCACATCTGTCAGCCTGTTACACTTCTGTCTGTCTGACTATCGAAACTTTTTCGTTTACTCAACGGGCGCACAGCCGTTGGTTATGAATCCTCCCTGCTGACTTAAACATATCTAAGAACTTTTAGTTAATTGATGGAAATTAATCATTTCTCCACACTAGCCGTATACAGGCTGAGGTTTTTGATAGATAGAGTCAACATGAAAGATTCAATGGCATGGCCGGGATTTGAACCACGGATCTCCTGGTTTCCGTCCAGTCACTCTTAACCTTTGACATACCATGGCCAAAGTGCAGTTCTGACATTAAATTCTCCAGTTGACTGATATATTTTACCGGTAGACCCCTATGGGCTCTCGCATCAGGGATAAACCGTTTGTGACGACTTACTGCCGTAAGTACTTAAGTCCCAGACTTCATTACTTAACTCTTATTATTTTAGTTAATTGATGGAAATTAATCATTTTTCCACACTAGCCGTATATATGCTAAGGTTTTTCTTAGATAGAGTCAAGATGAAAAATTCCAAACCATGGACGGTATTTGAACCACGAATGTCCTGGTTTCCGCCAGATCCAGGTTTGTGGATCTCGTCACAAACGGTATATCTAAGATGTGAGGGCCCCTAGTGGTCTACCGGGAAAATATATGAGTCTACTGAAGAATTTAATGTCAGGAGGGCACGTTGGCCATGGTAGCTTAAAGCTTAAGAGCGACTGGACGGAAACCAGGAGATCCGTGGTTCAAATCCCGGCCATAGCATTGAATTTTTCATGTTGACTCTGTCTATATCTAAGAACTATTTACGGGTAAGTTTTGAGGTTTAATCTGTACTTACACAAGTTTCATTGCCCGGTCAACGTCTTTCGTTTCAAAATCTTAAATAATTCATTCCCATGACTCTCCATTCATACTTCAGTAAATTAGTAATGTACCTTTTAGTTCAGATAAAACAGCACCCACACAGCTTTGTTGGCTCTACTCTTCGGTTTGTGTTCAGTAAAGTACTCTATATTACTTTCTGCTAATATGAAGGGGGCTCGTTATACCAAAATTAGTACATTTTCTGGTAGACTAGATGGCGGGTGAAACCGGAGATCTCGGAGAATGCCCGCCCTAGACCCGTGTTGTCCACCACAAATCCCATTTTGCGGTCGCCTGGGATCGAATCCGGTTGGATACCAATAAAACGTATAAAAACGAAGGGTAATCATTTCAAGCTTGAGAAAAATATTAGTACTTATTGGAAATTTCAAGTTATTCAAAAGTAGCAACTCGTTCGTTCACCCCGGAAACAAATGTGTTTGACAGAAACTGTCTTCTAACGAGTTCTAAATTGTTTGCGTTGTAAGAGGTTGTCCACCGTTCACCACTTATGGATCAGGACTTGTATGCTGCAGTACGTATGTACCATATTTATAATTGACAACTTTTTGTTTTTGGAGATATGTCTTTTGGAGGAATGCCGCGGTGCCGGCTCTGTAGCGCAGATGGTGCCATGATATTTCTCACGGTCAAGCGATCGCGTTTTCAAATGTCGATAATCGGAATTATCTGGATGGAGCTCTTTCAAGGGTTTTCCCTTATCCTGGAAGATGAATGTCTCGTAATTCCTAAGCTGTATGGACGCTGGAATCCTTTGAGCATAATTTCACGCATTTCATCCATCGCCTCATATGACTTAAAGTTGGAGGACCTTAAATAAAACTACACACGTAGCTGTATCTAAAATTTGTGGCATCACAGTGACTCTAAACGTATCTAATTCCATTGAAATGTCACCGCAGAACATTTTTAATTTAATGCTATATCATTAAACAGGGGCTAATAATTCATTAGCATTTGGAGACTCCCTTCACAATATCAAAGTGTTGCAACCAAGTCTATTAATGTGGAGGAGATATGGTAGATACCTTTGTGTTGAGTCAGCTATAAGATGCTGATATCAAGTAGCAGGTTTGTAAATTTGGCAACATATTCATTGAGTTATTCCTTTCTCTTACACTCCTTGATCTTATTCTAAAACTATTTCCTTAGGCATGTAGGGTGTCCCATAAACATAATTTTCTGTGAAACTGTAGAGTCAGATTGTTGGTTGAAATGCAATACTTACTATAATTATATAGCATTGATAGTAAAATTTAGTTTAAAGGAGTGCTTTTTCTTGCCTATCTAGTTACTTATATATTTGTATTCATACCTTGACTTAAGTAACGCCTTACATTTTGAATTTTTAAGCCATCGGAGTAACGCTGGTTTGAAGTAACTGTGAACATTAAGTTGTATTTTAATAGTTAAGTTATTCATTATTTATAGTTTCATTACTGTGTTCAAAATAAGCCGAACTACCATTTGTTTCAGAAGAGTGTCTCCAAAACACTCCATTTGCAAAACACAGACAAGGTTTAAGCTTTTCATAAGAAGGCTATATTGAACATTTCTAGAATTCCATGTTGGAATAAAAAATCTCATCTTCATTCCCATACTCCTAGAACATGCGTATGCCATGCTAGTGGTCGCTTTACACTACATTCAGAATTTACTGTTATGTGCGTGACATATAAAGCTTTTAACACTATTACAATTTTTCTTTCCTTGTGTAAGATATTACAGGTGGAGCCATCTCTGGACAGCGAAAGCTGTTTATAACTGAAACACAGTTTGGTGCGTACCGTACGTTTCTAAAAGTAACTTAAGGTATTTCAGCCGGCTTAAATGTTGCGTGCAGGGTTATTAATATATTAAAATGAGAGGATTTTTGGTAGTAAACCTTTATTGTCTCCGTACACCAAGGTGACGAAACTAAAAATAACAAAACATTATCAATAATCATATCCCTCTAGGAGAACAAAAGATGTAGTAATTATAGACTAGAAATGACGTACTCGTCTTCAAACTCCCACATCCTCCGTACTACATTGTCAAGTCACTCTTAGACATCGTATATCTGTTCATTGAAAAAAAAATGTAACATACTAGGGGGGACCCAAAAGTAACCTGTTTCCTAGGGCGCCGCCATTCGTAGACGTAGATGAGGGAAACAGCTGTGCAGACGGGGTCAGTGTAGAGCTGAACGTGCTAGTGTGGTATTGTGTTTCTCTGACTGTTGTTGGGTGACCTCTGCGAATTCGTGATGGCAACTTTAAAATAACTAAGAGTGTGTGTGTGAAATTTTGTTTCCTGCTTAAAAAAACTGCAACGGAAACACACCAAATGCTTCAGAAAGCTTTTCCGGAGGGCTCAATCAGCCACACACAGGTTTTCGAGTGGTTTGGGCGCTTTAAACGTGTTGAGGTGTGTTGAAGACCAAGCTCGTTCTGGACGCCCTTCAGCATCACGAAATGATGACAACATTGAAAAGGCGCGCCACAAGATCAACGAGGATCGTCGCAAAACGATCAACCAAATTTTGGCAGCGACAGGAATCATTTGGTTCTCGTGGCAGCGGATTTTGAGTGAGGTTTTGCTTCCAACAGTGGGAAAAGGGACTTGACAGGTGCACCGCATGTAATGCAGAATATTTTGACGGTGACTGCAGTTATTTTGTGAAAGGGTTCATCGATTACGTTTTTATGGCAACAATCCGGTTTCTTTTGGACTTCCGCCCTCCTATATGTTTGCAGATGCAGTTTTACAGCCGATTTCGTTCAACATACAACAGGGATACAGTCACGCGTGTTTAAAAATTGGTCAACACAAGTCGCCTTTCAAACTCCATGCTGATCCTATAGAACAGGAAGAGGGCTAGCGTATTTAATATACAACGATATAGCAAAAATGATACTGAAAGCAAAGAACATCTCGATAAACGTCAATGGAATAAGTAAATGGTGCTCTTTAACAATGATTTTTGAGTATTAGTTGCAAGCGAGAGAAATCTTATAAAACTTATACAGAACGAAAAGTATTTCTGAGACCTTTTCCCGACAAATAAAGCTGCACATTTTGTTTGCCATACAAATATGTTGAACCTATTGCATCTTTATAAACTCGTCAGAGGCTTCCCCCCCCCCCAAAACGACAAATTTTGACCATTTGGAGCCAATGATATTTTCTCAAATTCTCTTCCAGCTATAGATGTGTACTATTTTGACCTTATGGCTTAACGTATACTTACTTGAAGTTGGCCGGGCAAGTATTGTATTCTACCCGAATATTCGACTACGACATTTCACCAAAGTACTTGTTTTGAGATTCTCTGAATCCAATTTTCTCTTGTGAAAAATGGTGCTAGCGATTTTGACTGAAAACCAGGAATTCAAGGTATTCTAACCAGCGGTATGGCTCAGGCAGTTTAGTCTGTGGCCCGCAAAAGGGAAGTCCAGTTTCGATTCCCGTGACCACCCAACTACCTGACCCATGGGGTTTTTCGAGGATTTTTCCAGTTCGCTATGCGAATGCTGGGTACATTAATTACATCCCCTAAATTTCTTGTCCCTTCATTTCATCTCCATTATTATTTGATATCATCACACATCTGGTGGTCTCCTTCAGGACAGAAGTGTCGGCGGGTGTTTCGGCGCTGCATGGCAGGATGGTATGCTCCTGGTAAACATTTCCTCCTCGAGTATGATGGTTTCTCGTCTCCGGGCGGACATGTTGGGCTGTTTCCATGCAGGATGCCTGTTGTCGTGGTCCCTTGGTACGGCCGCCCTCTGTCCGATATAGCCTCATCCTTCCCCTCTGGGTTTGCCATTTGAGACTTAGAAACAATAAAATACAGGTTTCGGTGCAGATTCCGCTCCATAGTAATCTTAATCCTAAAATATTTTCATGAAAACTAAAATGTTTTTCTTGAATTTTCCTGGATTCCTGAAGCCGTGTACATTATGGACGAGCACTAAATAGCTGGTACACTGTAAGAAATAAAAGAAGATGTAACTGCACAAAAACTATACACTTAGTACACTTAGCTCCATTTATACTGTCCTTAAAGCTTGAGGTGACATTTGACAGAGGGCGTGTCCATTGCAAGAAGGAATTGTTTGGAGCGTTCTACTTTGTTGTTCCATCAGGCAGTCGGGAAGTGAGCCTTTAGGTGAAAAGACAAAAGTTCCTTTTCTTACATTATGTCCGGTTCATTCTAATACGTTTCTAAAACGATTATGTTTTATTTGAGCATCCTGACAGAAATTAAAAGCAGAACTAGTTCTAAATTTCCAATTTGCTGTTTTCAACGTATTTGAGAACTAATTGGGAACCGTTCGGAACTGATGTAATAGTTTTTCTTTCAGGACCAGGGACTCCAGATGTTCTGATTATTCAGAATCCATAGAACGTGTGTTGTATGGATCTGTATAAATTAGCCGAGAATAGAGAAAATGGAAATTGAAGGAAAATAACATTTATCGAAGAGAATACATTTCTCTGTATTTTACTCGCCAGAGATATTCAAACACGCAGTTTTATAAAATAATATTTCATTGTTTAGGTTTTATTTTTGTATTAGCAATATTACACCAATATTGATCGTATTCACTATTTCCATTTTCAAAATTCAGATAAGGTAAAATGTTGATCTGCCGAAGCGGTGTAATAACTATAAAATACCGATGATCGTGAACAGAGAGTATAGGGAATGAGATATACTCTATGTATCCAGAAATTCAGCAGCAGCGGAGGCAAGAAAACTTTGAACCAACAGTTCGAGTAGAGTTGCGAACCCCCAACAGTACAAAATGTCGGACCAGTTAGATTGGCTCACGTGTATAACATAATTTTGGTATTCGAAACAGTTCGGAATGCGTACAGAACCCCCGGTTGTTACGAACCTATCGTAAACATTCTACAGACATTTATAAATGATTTTGCCCAAATATCGTTTTAGCTCCGCAATGTTTAAAAAGCACTCTTGTGCTCTTTTCTAACGTCACTGAAACCTTCCACTTCCCCTCCCTGTGTTCTTTGTCACATTTCTGTTTTTGAGTATGAAAGTTAGAGCCTTAATTTTAGGTCGGTCTGTTTTAAATGTGAACTTCAATTTCTAATTTTAACGTGCTATATAAATATGAAAATATATATTTGATGTTGCTTTATTCATGGGCTCTTCACATGCGCTGTTCAAAGCGAGTGGTTAAAGCAACGGGTTCGTGTATATATACCTCTCGGGGGTATATGGGCGTTTGTACGTGAATATATAGGCTGCAGATTTTCTTGCTTTATGTACAACGAAACCGGCTGTGAAACTACATCTGCAAACATATATGTTGCATTTTTATTGAACGGGCAGATTTAAGTTGTGGAAGAGTGACCTGACAATGTAGTGGGGAGGATGTGGGAGAGTGAAAAGGCCTACGTCATCTCGAGTCTTTAATTACTACATCTTTTGTTCTCCTATAGGGATTTGATTATTGACAGTGTTTTGTTATTTTTAGTTTCGTTATCTTGGTGTACGGAGAGAATAAAAGTTTACTACTAGAAATGCTGTCATTTTAATATATTAATAACCCTGCACGCAACATTTGAGCCGACTGAAATACCATCAGTTACTTTTAGAAACATACGTTACACAGGAAACAATATCTTAGTTATAAACAGCTTTTGCTGTCCAGAGATGGTTCCACCTGTAATATCTTCAACAAGGAGAAAAAGCGTTGTCATAATGTTCAAAGTTTTATAAGATAGTCATTTATAATCTTTATTTGTGACTTAGGTTTCAGTGCTGTTTATGGCGTGAAAACAAGAAGTAGCTAGAATGTACACAGACCCAATGTAGAAGTAACAAATAATTTAGGTAGAGAACGGAAGTATTCTAAAACGTGTACTTATAAACAGTATTCGCTTACAGAAAGTATGAATTGAATTCAAATTTAAGACTTCAAAATCAGTAGTACAACTTGAATCTTTTGAAAATAATACATAACAATTGAGAAGTCAGTGAGCATCAGTACAAATATTGTAAATCCACAGGAGAAACGAGCTTATTTGGTTTCATAGAGGATTAAAATATATGCTCTAAAATTGCATTTCTTGAAGCACTTAAAAACTACTCAAGGTTGTATGTTAGTTACAGTTCCATTAAAACGGGAACAGATTCTATAATTGTACAATATTTTTGTTACTACGATAACTTCTGTATATGATCAGTTATGTCTTTTAATGTATCATTAAAAGTTTGATCAGAAGGTTCCCAAAAAAGGTTTTGCACTCACTTGGTGTGTGTACACTCTCCTATTTAAACAATTTTTACAACCGCTTGTTCTTCTACCCACTTCATATTAATGGATATAAGCATTTCCTAAATGTTTTATTATTTATTTTATAAGAGCTTGATGAATAGGCGAATATCTGTACTCACACTTGTTTAAGCATATTTATATAAAGTAGATAGAAGACTAACCGCTGCAGTAATGTCTTAAACAACACTGAGTACAGATGTTCACCTATTCGTCAAACTTCTATAAAATAATAGATAATAAAGCATTTATGAAATGTTTATCTCCATTAATTTGAAGTGAGTAGGAGAACAAGCGGTTGTAATCATTTTTTAACCAGGAGAGTGTACACAAACCATGTGAGTGCAAAACAGGGTTGTATTCAGTATGGAAAATGGATACAAAGATAAATTTCCTAACGGAGCTGACCATGGCCCACACTTCACTACTGCATCCCCACTCACGACGATTATGGCAGAGCAGGGAAATAGTCCTTGCCAAGTTCCCTTGCTGTACTATTTAACTTCATATACCGTACAACTGGGATTAACAAAGGACATATTTTGTTATATTTCACATGATAAGTTACAGTGGTAATTTTAGTTATAAGTCATTCACTCTAGGAAATTTATATTTGTATTCTTTCTTCCATACTGAATACAAACCTGGGGGTGAAGAAGCTTCTGCGGGGGGTGGGGTGCCGTGAGAGGTCGAGAGAACTGTATAAAAACTCAACAAATTTTAAAAAGGTAGCTATATTAAGAGAAATTTAAGAAAATGATACTCGAGTTATTTCTATAACTACATTAACAGTCAAAATGCAACTGTATTTGAAGTTCACAGAAGTTTTGACTTAAAAAGAAAAGCAAAGAGTTCTGAATCATTTTGGGGGTTGTAGAAAAGTTGGTTGATTGCCCTTCAGTTATTTCTATCTGGGTGGCATAACAAATAAATGAATAAATAAATAAATATCTTGATTAAAAATAATTACAAAATAAATATAGAGAAATGTAAATATATAGATAGAAAAATAAATATATAAATTAATTAACAAAAGGCACATAAATAGCTAAATAAATAATTAAATAGGTAAAAACATAGATACGTAATTCGACAAAAAGATAAATAAATATATAAATAAGTAAATTTGAAGTAGCACAAATATGCATGAAAAATGCAAATAAATAACTAAATTAATATAGCAATATATAAATAGATAAATAGAAACACAGATAGATTCATAGGTAATTGGATGGTGTGATAAATAAATATTAAGTAAATAAAAATAAAAAATAAGTAAAAGAATAAATAAATAATAATTAAATAATAAATAATTTTAAATAGCATAAACAATGAAAAACAACCAAAAGGTCGAATATCAATTATACATGACAGTTTTCTGTTGTGATCTTAATTCATTTACAAATGGCGATGTGGCGCGCTCAGGAATTAGTTTGGAGTATTATTCCTTATTCTTTTAGATTTGTCCCCTAATTACATTTCCATCACACGTGCGTAAAATTATCAGGATAGCTTTAAAATGCATGTAAATATGAATGTTATAAAAGGTATAAGGTAGAAAAGGTGGAGGCAAGGTAAAAGTAACATCGAAAATTCGTTTGGTTTGCAGCACTGGGAGCTTTAATAGCTAAACGCTTCACCTCATTGGTGGCAATACATTATGCTAATAAACAATTGAGAATTGTGGAAGGAAAAAATAGAAAGTAAAAGAAATTTGAACCATTTTACCTTTGTATAAAGAGGTTAGATTGTACTGCACTTATTTCTAACTCGGGAGATTACAAATAAATAGAACGAACTAAAATATTGCATAGAGTGAACAATGAACAGCAACTAAAATGTCGAATGTCAATTAAATATAAAAATTTACCGCTAAGATCTTGTTTTGTTTACGAATGGCGAGGTAGCGGCCTCTGGTATTAGATTTGTGTACTACTCCCTGTTCTTCAAGATTGTTTCTTCTGTGACAGCCTCATGACCATAAACAAAAAACAAAACAATAAATAAGAATAAGATGTTGCGTAACCTAAAACGCAACCAACATATGGAATATGAAGTAAATATAAAATTATTTTGATTATTGTTTTTGTTCTTGTTCATAGATATTCCAGAGGCAATGAAAAGTCGTCGTTAGCTGTTTATCTTTTGGAAATGCAAAAACAATAGAGATTTAAAGTCATAACATAGAGAAATGCTCCTAAAACATTTCACTATCATATAAGCCATTTGAGTTGTGCTATGTAATCCCGTTAGCTCCATAAAGATAACTTGTGTCAACTGTTTATCTCCAGATAGGCGAGTAACAACTTTTTCCAACGTTTTGCTTAGGTTTGAGGTAAGAATGTCATGTATCCCTTTTGGATACAGAGGACTTCAAGACATGTATTCCTTATGAAATGTCATTGACGAATGTTTGGGTAAATGCAGGACTTTCCCCAAGTTAAATATGATGTACAGAAATTAACGAACGTAATTCTAAATATTCGTATCGCAATTACAATGATAACACACATCCCATAGATGCTGTCCTGCCCAAAGAGAAATGACCTGGTATTGCTCATTAAAAGGCAAATTGTTTTTAGAAAAGCGGGTTTAATAAAAATTGTTTAATATATGATGGTTGTGGCTCCAACAAGACATACACTGTATCAAAGCAATTGACCTAAAACACATACATCGCTACCCAAATGACTGGATCTTGAAGCAGATTTCCAAGACCTATTTGCTCATTTGCATTTAATATAAATTATCAGCTAAAAGGTATCTCGCAAAATTGGAACCGAAAGGAGTTAGTGAAGGAATGCTAATTCTACTCCTAAAAACGTGAAATTCTGTCGAAATCCGTGTATATGAAGCCTTTAGAAACACAAAAATGTGATTAAAAAGGTCCCTTCTGACAATGTAGCACGATCTATCGGACATCATCAGAACCAAGCTATAATGGCAGGTGCTGAAACAAAAAACAACCGTAATGTGTACACCATGCTAACACGTGATTCAGAAGTCCGCGCTGTGGCTCAGTGTTTAGACCGCTTGGCTGTGACCAAGCCGGCCCGGGTTCGATCCTAGGCGACTGCAAAGTGAGTTTAGTGGTGGACAACACGGTGCTGGGGCTGGTTTACTGCGGGATCTCCGGTTTCCGCTGCCATCTCATTCCACCGTTGGTCCATCTTCATCTCATGTATCATCAATGTCATCACCTGCGGTGCCATATGTAGTAAAAGTGGGGGTTAAACGCTACACATTTCATTTCATTACATTACGCTATTCAGTAGGTCGCGGTTTCGAATCTGGCGAAGAGGGTGAAGTAAAGCCAAGGGTCACGTGACATGTATTTAAGGCAAGTTAAAGAACCTCAAGAATGATAAAGGTGCCTCCATTATTATTATTATTATTATTATTATTATTATTATTATTATTATTATTATTATTATTATTATTATTATTATTATTATTATTATTATTATTATTATTATTATTATTATTATTATTATTATTATTATTATTATTATTATTATTATTATTATTATTATTATTATTATTATTATTATTATTATTATTATTATTATTATTATTATTATTATTATTATTATTATTATTATTATTATTATTATTATTATTATTATTATTATTATTATTATTATTATTATTATTATTATTATTATTATTATTATTATTATTATTATTATTATTATTATTATTATTATTATTATTATTATTATTATTATTATTATTATTATTATTATTATTATTATTATTATTATTATTATTATTATTATTATTATTATTATTATTATTATTATTATTATTATTATTATTATTATTATTATTATTATTATTATTATTATTATTATTATTATTATTATTATTATTATTATTATTATTATTATTATTATTATTATTATTATTATTATTATTATTATTATTATTATTATTATTATTATTATTATTATTATTATTATTATTATTATTATTATTATTATTATTATTATTATTATTATTATTATTATTATTATTATTATTATTATTATTATTATTATTATTATTATTATTATTATTATTATTATTATTATTATTATTATTATTATTATTATTATTATTATTATTATTATTATTATTATTATTTTTTATTATTATTATTATTATTATTATTTTTATTATTATTATTATTATTATTATTATTTACTTTTTTGTTCATACATATAGCAGAGGCAACCTTCTTTTTTTTAACTTTTCTTAGATAGAAAGTCGTTAGCACTTTATCTCTTGCTCATGCAAAGACAATGGAGATTTAAGGTCATACCTTTGCGAGATCTTAAAACATGTTACTACCGTATAAGCCATTTGAGGTCTTCTGTACCAGATGAGTCAGCTGCCCCTGATTCTCCTGTTTGATGCAATCAGCATTTGACACTCCAACGTAAAAATATCGACTCCATTACTATGTACTACCCGCGTATATAACATGGATGTTAAACACTCGATGTAATTAGTACTAATATAAATGTCCTCGCATCCCCTGTAGTATATTCATAAATAGATAGCTGATTGCACGTCTGTAAATGTTCACTGGAACCAGTAAATGCTATATGTTAAACGGGAGGTTTGTTTCACGTGTTACTAGGGACCGGGGAGATTGGGACCTCTCCCCTGGTTAAGAATGCGGGAGGCCTTCTGTTTCTTCTGCGCTTGTGCCTTCGCCTTCACGAGATTTACCCGACATTCGTCTTTAAGAATGAGGGAAAAACCCCGGTAAAAACCTGATCCAGGTAACTCACCCTGACCAAGATTCGATCACGGGACCTCTTGAACGTAAGATAGACAAGCTACCAGTACGCTAACGTTGCGGGCTGATTGGTTAAATTATACTTATATTTTATAGACTTTTAGATACGGATTGTATTCCGAAAATTCAATCCGCTACAAAATTTACCTTTGCAAACTTAAGAATGTTAGATGATAAACTAGTTATTACCCATATTTGAACATCTTTCCGGCCCCTTTAATTCCAAAGCATACACATGTATATTCCGATATTTCCGAAAATTGCATGTGTGAATCAACATTCTCCTTTTATTAAACAAAAGGATCGTTTTCTGGCACAGTTTGCAAGTTTGCATAAATCAACAAGGACACACTAACAAAATATTGGTGTTTTATATTTAGTAACGGAGAATAAGACGGTGGAGCCATCTGTTGCAAGAGTTGCGAGTAGCGGCTTCCTTTGTTACTCTACTGGCCTGTTGGGATGTAGGAACTTGGCATGTCATCCAAATCAAATGGTTTACAGGTCGAGAAAAATTAAAGTATTAACATTCCAATGTATAGGAGCATTTCGTACAATATCGTATTTTTGATCGCCTGTAGATGTAACAAGATTTATCATGTTACAAAATATCATTAGTATTTACCTAGAGAAAGTACTGCATTTCTACAAATATCGATACTGAGACTTTCAAAGAAATATATGTTTGGAAGTGTTTACGTTTTTGGAAAACCATTAGTTTATGAAGTAACATTAAATAAACACTATAATTATTTAAGTTAATTGAGAGAAATCAATTGTTGCCTAACACTAGCCGTGTATAGCCTAAGGTTTTGTATAGATTGAGTCAAACTGAAAAATTCAATACCACGGCCGCGATCTGAAACTCGGAGCTGCTTGCTTCCATCCTGTCGCTCTTACCATAGAGTTACCATGGCCAACATGCCGTCATGAACTTAAATTCTTCAATAGACTCGTATATTTCACCGGTAAACCACTAGGGGCTCTCGTATTCGAGATACACCGTTTTTGACGACCTACTGCCGTAAGTACTGCCCAAAGAGAAATTAGTTGGGATTGCTCATTAAAAGGCAAATTTTTTTCAGAAAAGTGGGTTTAATAAAAATTGTTTAATATATGATGATTGTGGTTCCAACAAGAGATATATTTTATCAAAGCAATTGACCTAAAACACATACATTGCTGTACAATCGCTATACACATACAATCCAGTTATATGAGGCCTATAGAAACACAAATATGTGATTAAAAATGTCCTTGTTGTTTGTGAGTATTTTACAGTACTGGCACTTTTTTTCAAATTGCAAGTCACATTATTGTCATTATCTCTTCGTAATTAAAGGAGATCGGAATTTAAGGGTCATCACGGAGGACCTATTTCTAAAACACATGAGTATCTCTTAAGGGACACTGGGACTGAAATTTCTGTTTTCTATATTATTATACTTGGAAAATTCAGACTTTGGACACCCAGTCGGTTTTATATTAGAAAATACCACACCAGTAATTTCTGAACATTAGTTTTGAAGGAATTAAATTTTCATTTTTATTTTAATTAAAGTTCATGGCAATATTAAAGTTAATGCATGTTCTTCAATAACCATGTTAGTGGACTAGTTCTGCTATTTTTTCATTGATACACACTGATATTCAAAATGTGCTGATTATTTTAACTAATGCATAGTCTGCTATTTAAATTACTATTTACACTATGGATTATACATAGTGTGCACTTTGCTCTTGAAATCTTGCAAATTTCTTTTGCTTTTAAAAATATAGTTTGAAGAGCAGTAGCATGTTCATCTATGTACATTTGCAAATGAGAAGCTGAAATATTAGATGTTCCTCAATGACCAACTGTACATATGAAATCGAAATCTGCTCCCAATCTTTGGTTTTCCATCTAGCTGCACTATGTTTTCTTACAGCTTCTTTATTTTCGTTATTTGTATTCACCTGCTTATGCCAACATGATGAAACAGCATGCATTATGCTGTTTACATAGTTAACAATACCCTACACTACAGGAAAAACAAATAACTTGCATATACGCCAATTTCATAATTTAAAACGAACTGTAAGCAAAAGCACATTTCTCTCATGTAAGTTGCTATTATACAGTGGAGCAAACACAGGCAGTCAAAACAGGAATGAATCTGCAAGTATTCGCAGAGTTTGTTGCACAGAACATAGAATAGTCACATATATTCTGAACTGTTTATATTTTCTTAGGTGCTAAAGAGTCAAGGTGTGCTGACGACCTTTTATATGACATTTATGTTTGAATGTTTCTCATTAAACGCTTTGTATTGAATACATATTAATAGCTTACCAAACTGTCTCTAGATAGCAGCTCTAAGCTATGGCACAAGTTTTGAACGCAATTTTAAAGAAAAAGCTGCCGAAAAGCGATCAGAATTGGCATACTGGCTGAAGAGGGCGAGAAGAGCCCTGAAACAGCCTTGGGTGTAGATACACCCTAAAACCCCCTAGTAGTAGATCAGAATTGACAAAAACAGGACATCATGGTGGATAATGAAGAAAGGTGGCATTTAAATGGCCACGCCCCGAACTTTTAAACCCTGCGCAAGACATTTCAAAATGGTGGGAATATAAAAGTCTAACCATAATTCAATAAAGAAAGGTTTGGGGAACATTTGTATTTATAAATCTAAAATTTGTAATTTTGGAGACTTTGGAGCTATTGTTCAGTCCCTGTGTCCCCTAAAGCGATATTTTCATATTCATTTGTACCTACTAGAAAGTTAGGAGTAAGATATGTTTTGCAAATGTTAATTCAAATAGGGAAATAACGTTTGCAAAATAGTTTATACAGAGTAAGGAAATTTATTGTTAGTGCAACATTAAGTTTCTTTGGTATATACGAGGGACGGCTAGTAAGTCCCAAGCCTCACAAAAAAGACATTAATTATTTTTCTCTTTATCTCTCAACATAATTTCCTTAAAGCATAATACGTTTGTCATATTGATTTCCTAATTTAATTAAACTATCTCTGCAGTTCGACTTATCGCGGTTCTCAAAATAGCTCTTTACTGCATAAAGCACCTGTTCGTTGTTGTGAAATCTTTTTCCACTAGGAAAGTTTTGGAGGTTCGGGAACAGGAGGTAGTAACTGGGTGCTAGATCAGACGAATATGGTGGATGTTAAAACAATCGAACTTTAATTTTCCCATTTTTCCCATTGGAATAACTGGTCGATGTGCAGGAGCATTGTCGTGAAGCAAGAACACTTTTTCTTTGCAAGATGAGGTCTTTTGCTTCTAACCTAATCACTCAAACGTTGCAGTAAGCTTGAGCAGTAGTCACCAGTGATACTTTTATTCTTTTCCAAGTGGTCAATAAAATTAATTGCTTGTACATCCGAGATACCACTCGACATAAGCTTGTTAGCGGACAAAATTGAGTTAGTTCACCTGGGTCATTCCACTGTTTGACTTATTTACTTTATAGAGTCTAGTAGTGTATCCAAGTTGCATCCATAAAAATAAATTAAAAATATTCGCTAGGATTTTTACGGCAGATCTCCAAATTCTTATCAGAAACGTTTTTTTTTTCAACATTTGATTAGGTGTCATTAAACGCGGCACCCAACTTGCATAGACCATGTGAAAGCCCAGAACATCAATTAAAATATTACCTGCACGATCTTTTGATATGTTTACAGCTTCTGCTATCTCAAATAACTTTAATCTGCAGTCTTACAGTACTAAACCATGAATTTGTTCAATGATCTCTGGAGTTGTGACTTCCACAGAGCGGGGCTCATCACTACCGTACGTCCCATTTAAACTCTGCAACCCACGTTTTACTCGTTGTATATGAAGAAGCAGAGTCTTTCAATATACTGTAAATTTCCTTCTTGATTTGTTTAGGCGTTAAGATTTTCAGTTGGAACAGTTAATCACTGCTCATTTTTCCTAATCCTCCATTTCCGTGAAACCTCTACACCAGCCCTGAGTAAAACGCTTTATCCAAAAACTGAACAAGCTACTGACCTGTAACTATTGACAAAAGGTAGTCTAGATTTAAACTATATCATGCTATCCGACAAACTGCCCCAGTGCCGCCATCTCTATGTGAGACCCGGGACTTCCTCGTACTTAGGTATATGCTGTTGTATTTAATTCGGTTCAGAATTCAGGAGCATATTACACACCTGCATGGTGAGTGACGGCTACAGAAAAAAGTGCCAGACTTCTTATTTGCTTATAGGAATCGAAATATTTGCATACTTTTCTCACTCGTAAACTACTTCGCGAAGAGCAGTGATCATAGCTATCTACAATACTCTAATTTTAGGAGGCGGTTAAGGTACGGATAACACCCGCTACCTTCTATGGAAGGGAAGGAAGCTTGCCTCCCCATCGCTTTCACCCCATCTTCCCTCACAGAGGTTTACATTAGAAATGAAGTAGCTTAGGGACGGTGTAGTTAAATCCACAACCTGGCACTTATATATTAAAAAATAAAACCAAATTTGTCGCACTTGATTTTCGTTACCGTCTTCCTGCTTAAACTTGTTGAGTTTTGGTATGAAATAACAATAAACACATACAACAAATTTCTTTGCCACTTTCTTATTCAGCCATTTCTGACTCAACTTTAGAGCCATGATCATAGATTTCGTGTGGTTATAAATTATGTCTAACCTAAATTAAACTGATATAATGGTAATCTAGATATATCGTAATTGTACTTGCTTATGTCAAGTAATAGTTACAGCACTATAGATCTCTGAAACATTATACGCTGTTACACATCATCAACTACGTTCATGGATTAGGTTGTAATAAACAGTGGTTTCAAGTTCAGCTTCTTAGTGTCTCCTAGGTCAAATAACACATTTCCCTCCGTTAGGTGTATACTGTAAAAAAACAGCTGCGAGTATATTCTTTTCTGGGGGATCCAATGTCAAGAAACCTTTGGCTATCATGATGTCATATTTCTTGAATGATTTGATAATTAAAGTCCTCCAGATGGATTGGTAATATCGGGCAGTTCTCAGGTTAATGCAGAGTGGGGTAGAAAGCCGTATCCAGGTAGCTGAACCAAAACGAGATTCGAACTGAAGAACTCTGGTATACTACGCAGACACGTCTCTTCTTCACATTTAGGTGGGGGGCTTCTCTCTACTACCGCTCTGTTTACGTGTTTCTACTGATTATGCCTACATAAATCCTTTTGTCTCCTATAGCAAAAATTCCAGTTCATAGTGATATCTACATTGCTTTATCTATCTTCGAGTTAAAAACGTTCAACTGATCAAAGAAATTTCATCTCTTTGGTCACTATTCGATCTTTTTTCTCTTCTTTGCTGTAAAAACCTATGGTTCATGGAGCAGTAATGGAGCAGCTGAATTAATATAAACGATCAGTTGGGTTTCCATCGTTGTCATTTTATTAATTTTCCCTTAAATGTTCTACAAATTCTTAAGATTTTGTGGTTTTGTTATATTTTCAACAAAAGTATCATCCAATGACAAGGAGTAAGATTAAAATTTAAATGGGAAATTAACATGATTTTTTTAATGAGTAATTTTTTTAAAGCTTTATTGAAACAAAAACAAGGATCATCGCTTCTCATGTGGAAGCGGGGTTAGGTGAGGGAAAGTTCAGGTAGGTTTGTGCAGATCCCGCGATGAGCACTCTGGAAATTCTCGTTTATTTCGAGCAGCATCTATCTTGCTGCCTGGCGAAAAGTGTAAGGCCAGGCTGGCAGGCATGGCTTGCGCCCTGGAAGCCAAACTGGGGAGTCAGGGTGGACGGTACTAAGTGTTCAGTCGGCGTAGATGGCCCAAGTATGGGTTAACTGTTACATTTATAGCTCTAATTTGTTCACCTATTGTGTGCTTGTGGTCGTATGAGCCGTGGTGGGCTTGGATGATCGTATTTTTCGCCGAGTTATATTCAAAGTCGCCTAAATCTGATCGATAACTTCTGTGATGCGCAATGGAAATATACCGTATTCTAGTCCCATCAACCTTAGAACTTAACTGAGTAGCTTTAGTATAATATTTTTCGCCCACACAGTTAATATCAAGACCCACAACTCCAGCTTTAAAACATAAACACTGTAAAAATAAAAATGGGTGTTAAATGAGCATATGCTGCCATCTACCCGTAGAACAGATGCAGCCGACTAGACCAAAATAATGCCATCTGCTGGTACAAAGTGGAAAGAGAGGAGGCTCATTTGTCCTCGCACTGGCGCATTTCCCTCAGCACTAACGAGACAGAGGTTAACATCTTCTGTTTACCTCCTTATAGAAATCCTCTTTCACTGAAGCTGCTGGGGGAACATCCTTCATGGTCACCAACCAATGTGCCAGTGAAATATTTTAGGGTACTACTGGACACTCGACTTACTTAAAACGGCCACATCTGTCAGTCTGTTACGCTTGTGTTTGTCACTATCGAAACTTTTTCCTTTACACAACAGACGCGTAGTGGTTAGTTATGAATCCACCCTGCTGCTTTACACATATCTAAGAACTATTTACAGTTAAGTTTTGAGGTTTAATCTGTACTTACACAAGTTTCATTGCCCGGTCAGTGTCATTCGTTTCAAAATTTTAAACAATTCGTTCCCATGACTCTCCATTCATACTTCAGTAAATTATTAATGTACCCCTTAGTTCAGATAAAACAGCACCCACACCGCTTTGTTGTCTCTATTTTCAGTTTGTGTTCAGCAAAGTATTCTAAATTACTTTGTACTAATATGAAGGGGGCTCATTATACCAACGGTTTTACATTTTCTGGTAGACTAGATGGCGGGGGGGGGGGGGTAACCGGAGATCCCGGAGAAAGCCCGCCCCAGACCTTTGTTGTCCATCTCAAAGCCCACTTTGCGGTCGCCTGGGAAGGAATCCGGTTGGTTACCAATAACACATATAAAAACGAAGGGTAATCATTTCGAGCCTGAGAAAAATATTATGTTCTTATTGGAAAGTTCAAGCTATTCAAAAGTAGCAACTCGTTCGTTCACCGCGGAAACAAATGTGTTTGACAAAAACTGTCTTCTAACGAGATCTAAATTGTTTGCGTTGTAAGAGATTGTGCACCGTTCACCACTTATGGATCAGGACCTGTATGGTGCAGTACGTAAGTACCATATGTGGTATTGACAACTTTTTGCTTTTGGAGATGTGTCTTTTGGAGAAATGTCTTTTGGAGATATGCCGTGATGCCGGCTCTGTAGCGCAGATGGCACCATGTTGTTCCTCACGATCAAGCGATCCCGAGTTCGAATGTCGATAATCGGAATTATGTGGAAGGTGCTCGTTCAAGGGTTTTCCCTTATTCTGAAAAATGAATGTCTCCTAACTCTTAAGCTCTATGGACGCTGGACTCCTTTGAGCATAATTTCACGTATTTCTTTCATCGCTTGATATGACTTATATTTGGAGGACGTCAAATAAAAACACACACGTAGCTGTTTGTAAAATTTGTGGTATCACAGTGACTCTAAACGTATTTAATTCCATTGAAATATCGCCGTCGAACATTTTGAATGGAATGCTATATCATTAAACAGGGGCTAATATTAATCAGAATTTGCAGACTCCTTTCATAGTGTCAAAGTGTTGTAAACCAATCCGATTAATGTGGAGGGGATATGGTGGATACCTTTGTGTTGAGTCAGCTATAAGATGCTGAAATCAAGTAGCAGGTTTGTAAATTTGGCAACATGTACTTTGAGTTTCTCGGATCTCTTACACTCCTTGTGCTCTTTCTAAAATTCTTTCCTTTGACATGCAGTATGTCTCATAAACATAATTTTCGGGGAAACTGTAGAGTCAGGTTGTTGGTTGAAATGCAATTCTTACTATAATTACCTAGCATTGATAGTAAAGGATAGCTTAAAGGAGTGCCTTTTCTTGCATATCTAGTAATATTTGTATTTATACTTTTACTTAAGTAAGGCCATATATTTTGGAGTTTTAAGCCATTGGAATAGCTCTGGTTTGAAGTGAGTGTGAACATTAAATTGTATTTTAATAGTTAAATGTTTCAGTGTTTATAGTTTCATTACTGTGTTCAAAATAAGCCGAACTACCATTTGTTTCAGAAGAGTGTCTCCAAAACACCCCATTTGCAACACACATACAAGGTTTAAGCTTTTCATAAGAAGGCTATAGTGAACATTTCTAGAGCCCATGTTGGAATAAAAAATCTCATTTTCATTCCCATACTTCTAGAGCATGCCAATGCCATGATGGTGGTCGCTGTACACTACATTCACAATTCACTGTTATGGGTGTGACTAAAAATTATGAAATTAATAAGTTCTTAAAGTGATCCAGAATTAATTACATAGCCTCTTTATATAGAATACAAGATCGTTATGTCGCTATGAACATCGTTTGGCGAAGCTAATTGGTAGGCATTCGCAAGTGAAAACAAACTAGTAGCAAGCTAGCCCGATTTAAACCACCGAAGTTATACCTTCTATAATTTTCTCCATTTCCAACGCTCTGGAACGCTGCCGAAGTTTCCAAAAGCTGTAATAAGCGAACACTCTAGCAAGTTGAGCGACCCTCGCAAAGTTAGTGAATGAACGAGTTAGCCAATCCGTTTCTGGTACGACAAAGAGTCCTGTTTTCCGATAGAGTTTGGACCACCTCGGTGACGCGTAGCAAATGCTATTACTGAAACAGATTATAGTCGTCCTGGGTTAGACTCCCCAGCATGGGATATATGCGGAAGTAGAGTATACGTCGTGCCGAGTAGTTTGTTTACGACACGAGAAAAGTGATGAGGTATTTCGAACTAGTTCACATTAGTGAAGTGATAGAGTAAGCCATGGTAAGATTCATTGAAAGATGAACTAGGTGACAGTGAGTGAAGTGATAGTTTAAGAACTGGAAGAAATCCCAACATTTTAAAATTCACACTACTACCTGAGAGACCATCACAGTTAAAACTTAATGGAGTGACAAACAACTCGTTGTAGTCAGATATCAGCGGGCTTCCCTGTGTATCGTCTGTGAAACGAGTAAGGCGTGTGGTAACTCGAAGTCGCCGTGGGAAAGGACTGTGGAAATATCTGTAATGGTTTTAAAGCAAAAAGGCTTTCCTTCCTTCACCTCCATCTCGGTTACAAATCAGTGAAACGCTGTAACATCACAAGACTGAAACACATCACACGTATTGAAGTTGACTAGACATGCTTTTTGTTATACCATTAAAACACTGAATTGAGAAACCTCTCATTTTTGCCATATTTATAAACAACAGTGTGTTCAAAATAGGCAGTTGTTTAACTTCTGTTGAAAATAATGAAATCGCTGAAGTTAAAATGTTTAACTACGTAGTTATTTCTCAGGATGGTGTAATTGATGCCTCAATTAAGTGATTTAATGGTATAACATAAAGCATGTATTTTCAGAGGCATTGTTTGATTTTAGATAAAACAGGTCAACACAATCTGCAATTATTAGACATATTTGAAGAGTCTATCGTTAAGAACCTCTCACGTATTGGGGTTTTCTTGTTTTTAGCTAATGCGTATGATGTCATGGACCACAAATGTTGCTATGTAAATAAGAAAATTATGGATTTCTTCGAAAAATCAATCATTTGATAAATTCATGCCTAACAAAGAGAAAACATAATGTAGAATTGGAGTTCCTTGAATCCTTATTTAATTTTACGCCCTACAACGTTACGTCATATCGGATGATGAATGGAGTGGGTAAATTGATGCTCAAACGAGCCCGAGATCCATAGAGCTTAGAGTTAACCGACATTCATCTTTTTGGATAAGGGAAAGCCACGGAATTGGCCGTATCCAGGTAACTCGTCCTGATCGAGATTCGAACTCGGAACCCCTTAAACGTGAGTCAGACACTCTACCACCACGCTAAAGAGGCGGGCTCATTGGTTACGTTATATTTATATATTATAGACTTTTGGATACGGGTTGAATTCCTAATATTCAACCCGTTACAGAAATTCCTGTCAAACCAAAAGAATAGATTGACGATAAGGCTTTAAAGCTTTAAGGCTTTTTATTTATAACTTATTTTCCTGGTGCCGGTACAATGGATCTGGCTTACAGGCCCTAAATTTACATGGGTTTATAATTCTGGGTATGATTTTTTATTGTCTTTGGGATTCTTCTAAAACCCATACGGCGACCTGTTCTGAGGCCGCCGAGAACCAGTTTTATCTCGTTATTTGTCTCTGTCCTTCTTTTTTTTTTATATATTTACATATTTACGCTGCGCTTATCTTGCGTGCGCACAAACACACACACAACACACACCCCTGAGTATACCACATACGTCCCAATATCTCACGCACAACACTGTACAGACTTGGTTATGTACAATATTTACAATGTTCGCAGTTAAGCTCTGCGGCAGCGGGTAGCTGACTCCTGGGTTGCCGATGGTGGCGGCCTCTGCCGGGGAGCGTGGCCTGAGCCAGGAAGGGTTGGGCGCGTATAATTTTGCAGTCTTGTTGTTTTTTTACTTTTGTGTTTCTTCAATATGCTTTGATTCTGGCGTGTTTTCGGTGCTTGCGTTCGCCTTTCCCAATATTGTGTATGGTGGGGTTTTGATGGTGTCGGATGCGCGCCCAGGTGGAAGAGGCACGTTTGTTGATGGCCTCGTTGATGTAAGGGACGTGAGCTTCTTGGTGAATGGTGGCAGTAGTTTTTGGATAGGTTTTGTAGGTGTTGGAGGCGTTGGCCCAGACCACGCAGGCGTACAGGACGACGGACAAAATAAAGGATCTATATAGGATGATCTTCGAGAGCAGCTTTAGCTGTTTGCTCCATAATATGGGGGCACACATCTATAATCGCTGCCGCCCTTTGTTGGCGCTATCTTTTACGTGGGTAGTCCACTGCGTCGTCCGTGTCAAGGTCATGCCGAGGTACTTGACCTGCTGACGGCACTGCAATACTGGACCATCGACCGTTAGGTCCATCGCCAAAGGGCGCCGCTTTGTAAAATGTATAAGCTGGCATTTGTTTGCATTAATTTTGATTTTCCAGTCATGAAGCCATGAAAGGAAGCGGTCAATGTACCGCTGCATCTCTAAAAGTCCATAACGAGGATTTTTATGATTGTTGTATATTGCAGTGTCATCAGCATACATTGCAACTTTGCATCTGGCGTCCACGGGGAAGTCGTTGGTGAAGAGTATATACAGGAAAGGTGACATAATAGCCCATTGTGGTACGCCAGCCTGCATCACTCTCTCCATTGAGAAGGAGTGACCCACTTGGACGTAGAAGCGCCTGTTTTTTAAAAAAAATTGCAGCAATGGCAGTGAATTTTGGAGGCCGTGAAACTTTCGGTGCAGCTTGTAAATCAGGCCGTTTAGGAGCATTTCGTAGAATATGGTATTTTTGATCACCTATAGATATAACAAGATTTATGCCACAAAATATTAGTACTATTTACCTGGAGGAAGTACTGCATTTCACCAAATAAAAAACAGCTGAGAGTATATTCTTTTCTGGGGGGTTGGGCTTCGCTGTCGCATTTGGCAGTCATGATGTCATACTTCTTGAATGCTTTAATGATTAGTCCTCCAAATGGATTGTTAATGTCAGGCAGTGCTCAGGTTAAGGCAGAGTGCGGAAGAAAGCCTTATCCACGTAGCTCAACCAAAACGAAATTCGAACTCAAGACTTCTTGTGTACGAGGCAGCCACGTCTCTTCTTCACATGGAAGTGGGTAGGCTTCTCTATTCTCCGGCTCTGTTTACGTGTTTCTAATGGTTATGCCTACATGAATCCTTTTGTCTCCTATAGCAAAAGTTCCAGTTCACAGGGATATCTACATGTTTTTGTCTATCTTCTAGTTGAAATCGTTCAAACTGATCATCAAAATTTCATCTCTTTGGCCACTATTCCATTTTGTTTCTTTTTTTCTGTAAAAACTATCGTTCATGGAGCCGTAATGGAGCAGCTGACACCATATAAAAGTTCAGTAAGGTTTCTTTGTTACCTTTTATTAATTTCCCTCTTAATTGTTCTGCAAATCATTAAGATTTTGTAGCTTTGTTATAGTTTCAACAAAAATATTAACCGATGACAAAGAAAGAGGTTAATTTACAAAGGGAAATAACATTAACCTATATTTTGGGCGACTTATATTCACAGTCGCAGATATCTGAGCGATAACCTCTGTGATACACAATGGAAATATACCGTATTCCAGTCCCATCAACTTTAAAATTAAACTGAATAGCTTTAGTATAATATTATTCGTCCAGGCACTTAATATCAAGGCTCAGAACACCAGCTTTAAAATATAAACGCTGTAAAAATAAAAATAGATTTTAAATGAGTATATGCTGCCGTAGAAGAAATGCAGGCGACTACACGCAAATAATGCCATCTGCCGGTACTAAGTAGAAAGAGAAGAGGTTCATTTGTTCTCGCACTGGCATATTTCCCTCAGCACTAACAAGATAGAGGTTAAGATATTCTCCTTACCTCCTTATAGAGATCCTCTTTCACTGAAGCTGCTGGGGGAACATCCTTCATGTTCAAAAACCAATGTGCCAGTGAAATATTTGAGGCTACTACTTGACACTCGACTTACTTAAAACGCCCACATCTGTCAGTCTGTTACACTTGTGTTAACCTGACTATCGAAACTTTGTCCTTTACTCAACAGGCGCGTAGCGGTTGGTTATGAATCTTCCCTGCTGCTTTACACATATCCAGTCAGTCCCATTTTTGTGCACATATGTTTATTATGCAATTCTTTTCGGTAAACTTCTTTGTGCCGATGAACATTTTATTGTGGTTTCATTTTATTAGTTGCCTAGAACAATCCTTTAGCATTTTAAGAGCATTATCGCTAGGTAAAGAAACTTTTAAGCACTAAAGCCAACAGGGAGGGAAATAAGGTAGAACCCTAACTAATGTATAGGTAACATCGTCGCAGATAGTTTACCATTCCCCGTCTCCCGCATACTCTATCAGCGTTTCCAAGAATAGCTATAATCAAGTTTTACCTGCCGTCACCAACATTTAGCTTGTCTTATGTGCATTTTTTGCATAAAAATCGATTCGCGCTCTTCATTCAACTAAACAAAAACGACACCATCGCGCGTTTCTCAGGCTCACAAATCATTTTACAATTAGTCCAGCACCAAGGCACCTTACACACAGTCCGTATAACACTGTAGTTTCGCTTCCGAATCGTTTCCTTTTATATCGGCCGCGATTAACCGCCCTATTTATAGGCCAGCGCATTTTAGAGAGAATTATATGGAAGTGTAACGAAAAGTCTCGAAACTTGTGGACCTTTCGCGGAACCTATACAAGTTCCGAGTATTAGCAACAGGTGGCGCTAGGAATCTTGGCCCTAACAATATGTATGTATTTGTTAGTTATCAATTTGCCACGTATTAGATTTACAATTATATGTTTTACGTACTTAATTATAAATTTGAATCTGAATACTAATAACACAAAGGACTAAAATATTTCTATGGTTTATATTTGTAACATACATGAAAAAAGGTTGGATGGTCGCGAAATATTTTTTGATACTAGGGGAAGTGTCATTAAAAAGATTGAATATCACTGCTTTAAAATATCTGAACTAAGGTCCTGTGCCTGGTAATTTAGACTCCACAGTTCGTATTTGTTGTTTACTAAAATTACAGTGTTTCATATGTAATTCCAAGAAAATTCCTTTTATTGTTGCCTTAATTATACTGAACAGGGTGTTTAAAATGGGCAGTTATTCAACTTCATCTGAAATTAAAGAAATCGTTGAAGTTAAAATATTTAACTGGTTATTTCTCCAGATGGTTTTATTAATGCCTCAATTAAGTGTTTTAATGGTATAACATAAATCACGTACTTTCAGAGACATGGTTTGATTTGAGAAAAAACAGGTCAACACAATCAGAAATTAGCAGTTATTAGACATATTAGAAGAGTCTCTCGTCAAGAAACTGTCAGGTATTGGGGCTTTCTTGTATTTATCCAATGGGTAAGATCTCATGACTTTTAGTCATTCAAATACGAAATATATATATATATATATATATATATATATATATATATTTCGTGGAAAAATCAGTCATTTGATAAACTCATACGTATCAAAGAGGAAACAAACTGTAGATTTGGAGTACCTTTAAGGTAATAAATGAACGGATATAGGTCAAAAGATAGTGCAATTGATATAGGAGTTTCAGAAGGCTCAACCCTGGATCCGTTGTAGTTTTCAATCTGTATAAACGAAATGGCATTATCTGTCAAAAAAGCACACAGGTTTCTTTTTCTTGACCATACCAATGTGGTGATAACGGGATCTACATAACACAGCAAATCAGGTAATAAATGAACTGTACTCTCAGTTTCAAGCAATCAGGCTAATAATAAATGTAAGTAGAACTACAGCTATATCATTCCATACCTATAAAAATACAGCAGATCATTCAACGCAAATCCATTATAACACACGCGACATAAAATATAAGTAGTATATAAGGCTTTTTGAAAGTATTATAAACGAGAAATTAAAATGGAAGAACCATATTAAAAAATTAATACCTAAATTTAATTTAGTCGGCTTATTAAAAAGATCTATTAAACATGAAGTAACCTTGAATTTCCAAAGAAATGTGTATTATGCAAATTTCCACAGCCTTATGTCCCATGGCATAATAGCTTGCGGAGCATATTATGAAAGAGAGTAAATACTTAAACAGCAGAAAATGGCAGTTAGAAGTATAGGTAACAAGGGCAATCGGTCGTTCTGAAGAGTTCTTTTCAGAGAGATAAAAATATTGCCTCTTGGCTGTATATTTATACTGGCGGCATTAATCCATACAGAAAAGTTACAATGAGTTTGAAGAAAATCAAACGCTTCATCAACAAAACACCTGACAAAGGAATGCATTGCATATTCAGGTCTGTAGACCATTTATAGCACACGTTCCTCTTGGTACTTTAAACATATCTATTTTAACAATAATATTTAGAGGCATCCTTGATAAAATAATACATAACGAAAGTCATTTTATGCAAAGAGCAGTTTGTAGCTCAGATTTGTTTTTGCCAATATCTGGTTCTCATTCGTGGAGGTCCTAAACTTAAATACATTCCTTAGTTGACGTACTTTTCATGTATGAATTATGTTATAATATAAGCACATATAAGTGTGAACCATTGATTATAATTAAACGTCAGATAAGAAGCTATGTATCTTATTTAATTACATGATTTATCCTGTTGTATACTTTACATTTTCTTGCTTATTTCCCACACCGACGCACCAGAAGTGCAAAGGGTCACATGACTTGCGTTCTGCAAGGTCTACATAGGATGTGCGGAGCTGTTCGGTCATTGTATCCCAATGTGGACAAATTGGTATTCAATGAAAGAGGGTTTTTTGTTAATGATCTGAAGAATGTTTATCTGTTTAGAAACAAAAACCTCAATTTTGAGTTACTACCATCAACAATTGTTACTCGCTGGGACTCTGGGATTTCAGCAGCGATGTACTGTGTGACATTTTGAGAGGTGTAAGTTGATTTTTGATGAACTGGTCACAGATGAAGTTTCATCTACGGTAATTGTTTATAATCTCCAATGTGACAGTTATTTAAGGAATGACGTGGCGTGTATTGATGCTAATTTCTTTCTTGTGCGATTTCATTCAAAAATTAGCGGAAATTATCCCTTGAGTGTTAAACAAATCTTTTATAAAAAACACTCAGTACAAGTCTAAAACCTAAAACATCAAAAATAAAGCTTTAATCGGTGATTGACAAGAATAAAGGGTTTCGAATTATGAGATAAGTTGCCAAAACTCTAGAAGACCATCACGTAGACATTGAGAGTAAGTTCAAATGAAGCGACTTTAACGAAATATGCAGAGTGATGTCTTGTGACGTAGCATGCTCGTTCTCCCAATAACCAGAAGAGCTTGGTAAATATCGGCAGAGATTGCTTATGTACAATTTACAGAAGGAATGTGTTGTATACTGTAGCTCTAAATAATTTCCAACACTTGACATGTGATATCAACATACCTTTACTTATGTGCTACCAAAACGTTTTCTTTACTAAAAAGAAAATTGGAATCTTGAAGTCACATTTCATTGGTTACATTATTTGTTGTTTTAATTACGTCTTCCAACGTTAAGTTATAATCGGACGATGAATGTAATGGGTAAATGATGCTCGAATATGTCCGCGGTCCATGGGCTTAGAGTCACCCTCCATTCGTCTTTAAGGATAAGGGAAAACCCCGCAAGAAACCTTATCCTCACCCTGACCAAGATTCGAACTCGGGACCTCTTGAAAGTGAGGTAGACACGCTACCATTACGCTAAAGAGACCGGCTCATAGGTTGTGTTATATTTGTATAGCATAGATTTTAGACACAGATTGAATTCCTAATATTCAGCCCGTTAAAAAAATTGCGATGTATTCAAAGCAAAACGATATTTCCGAAATTTGCGTGTTTAAATCAAAATTCTCCTACTTGTTAACCAAATGATCGTTTTCCGGCAGAATTTTTAATTTTACATAAATAAGCAAGGACACCCTAACAAAGTATTTGTGATTTATATTTTGTAGCGGAGAATAAGCTGGTAGCGGTATCTGTTGCTGGTGTTGCGAGTTGAGACTTGCTCTCTAATTCTACTGGCTTGGCGGAGAGTATCAAATTCGCATTTTATTCAACTCCTATTATTTACGGCTCGAGAAAAATTACAGTACTAAGATTCCAGTGTTTAGGAGCATTTCGTACAATATCGTATTTTTGATCGCCTGTAGAAATAACAAGATTTATCATGTTACAAAAAATCAGTAATATTAACCTAGAGAAAGTACTGCATTTCAACAAATATCGAAACTGAGACTTTACCAGAAATATATGTTTGCAAGTGTTTATAATTTTGGAAAACCATTAGTTTACTAAGTAACATTAAACAAACACTAAAATTATTTAAGTTAATTTATAGAAATGAATAATTCTCTAACACTAGCCGTGTTTAGCCTGTTTTGTATAGATAGAGTCAAACCGAAAGATTCAATGCCACTGCCGCGATCTGACACACGTAACTGCTTGTTTCCGTCCTGTCGAGCTACCATTGCCAACCTGCCGCCATCACATTAAAATCTCCAATGGACTCGTATATTTCCCCGCTAAACTACTATAGACTCTGGTGTTCGAGATACGCCGTTTTTGACGATTTACTAACGTAAGTACTTAGAGAATATTAGAGAGCGTTACTCAAAACTAGTTTTAGAAGGCGCTGCTTCACAATTCATAAACGAAACAAGACATTGCAGTAAATTTTGACATTAATGTTGCAATCATAAATATTCTAAACGAAACATTTATTGCAAAATAGGTAAAACTGTTGTTAAGTGTAAAGTAAGGAAGAACCAGGAAAAAGATACAGGGCACAAAATCGAGTAAAAAGGGTTCAAAGAAAACAAAATAGACATAAACTGTGAACGCCAGAAAATTAGTTAAGCACAGTCAAAATTCAACTCTACTTGAAGGAGAGCATATGAATTTCGCGGAAGTTTTAAGTAAAATGAAAAAAAATAATAATAAGGCAAAGGGATCTCAACCATTTGGGGCTCATAGAAAAGATGTTTGTTAGCTCCACAGTTATTCCTATCTAGGTAGAATAAAAAAAAATGAATGAATAAGTAAACAAATAACTTAATTAAGAATAAATACAAAATATATATAGAGATAAATATAAATAGATATATAGAAAAAAGTAATTAATTAACAAAAGGCACATAAATAGCTAAATAGATAATTAAATATATAAATACATAGATACATAATTCGATTAAACGATAAGTAAATATATAAACAAATAATGTTAGAGTAGCACAAATGTGCATGGAAATGCAAAAAACAACTAAATAAGTAGACCAATATGAAAATAGATAAAAAGAAACACAGATAGATACATAGATAATTGGATAGTGAGATAAACAAATATTAAGTAAATAAATAGGTAAAAACGAATTAAATAATAATTAGAAAATAATTAAATAATAAATAAATAATGTTAAATAGCATACAGAACTAAAAACAATCAAAATGTCGAATGTCAATTAAATATCATAGTTTACTGTTGTCATCTTGATTCATTTACAAATGGCGATGTGGCGCTCTCACGAATTAGTTTGGAGTAATATTACTTATTCTTTTAGATTTTTCCCCTGATTTCATCTCCATCACAACTGCGCAAAATTATCAAGATAGTTTTAAAATTGATATAAATATAAATGTTATAAAAGGTATAAGGTAGAAAAAGTGGAGGCAAAATGAAAACAACAACGAAAATTCGTTTGGTCTGCAGCACTGCGAGGTTTAATAGCTAAAAACTTCATCTTTTTGGCGGCATTGCATTATGCTTATAAACAATTGAGGATTGTGGAAGGAAAGTATCAAAAAAGTCAAAGAAAATTGAGCCATTTTAACTTCGTAAAAAGAGGTTAGATTGTGCTTCACTTATTTCTAACTCGGGAGATGACAAATAAATACAACGAACTTAAATGTTGATAGTGTGAACGATGAACTGCAATTAAAATATCGAATGTCAATTAAATATAGAATTTTACCGCGAAGATTTTGTTTTGCTTACCATTAGCGAGGTAGCGGCCTCTAGAATAACAATTGTGCACTGCTCCCTGTTCCTCAAGATGTTTTTTTCTGTGACAGTATCATGACGATAAAGAAAAGCAAAGAATAAATAAACGTAAGGTGTTGCACAACCTAAAACGCAAACAAAATATGAAATATCAAGTAAATTTAAAATTATTATTAATTATTAATTATTATTATCATCATTATTATAATATTATAATGATTATTATTTTTTTTTCTTGTTTAAAGATATTACAAAGACAAGCTGCTGTCTTTTTTTTTTTTTTTTAAATTTTCTCTGATGAATATGCGTCGTTAGGTGTTTATCTCTTGGTAATGCAAAGACAATGGAGATTTAAAACCATAACATAGCTAAATGCTCCTAAAACATTTTACTATCATATAAGCAAATTGAGTTTTGCTATATAATCCCGTTTGATCTATAAACATAACTTCTGTCAAATATTTATCTCCATAAAAATGAAGCAAATAAACGAATAACAGATTTTACCAACGGTTTGTGCAAGTTTGAGGAAACAAAGACATGTAAGTATTTTTTGGATAGAGAGGACTTCAAAACATGTATTCTTAATGAAATGTCTTTGGCGAATATATGGGCGGAATGCACGACTATCCCCAAGTTAAATATGATGCACAGAAAATAAGCAATTACTTAAAAACATTCATAACTACCTGAATAACTGGAACTTGAAGCTGGTTTCAACGACTTCACGTCGGCTCAGTTGCATTTAATACAAACTTTCAGCTAAAAGATATCTCGTGATGTTTCAGTCAAAAAGAGTTAGTGAAGCAATGCTAATTCTACGCGGAAAAACGTGATAGTCTTTTGAAATCCGACTACATGAAGCCTTTAGAAACACAAAAAAGCTGATTAAAATGATCCTTTCTGACAATGTAGCACGCGCCATGGGACATCATTGGAATAAATAATCGTCAAGCTATAACGGCAGGTGCTAAAAAAGAACAGTAATGCGTGTACCATACTAGCAGGCGCTTCAGAAGGTCGCGGTTTCAAGTCTGGCGGAGAGAGCAAAGTAAAGCCACGGGTCACGTGACCTATATTTGGAGCAGGTTAAAGAACCTTAAGTATGATAAAGGTGACTCCGATCCCAGGTGATCGCAAAGTGGGATTTGTGGTGGGCAACATAGTCATGGGTGGGTTTCCTCCGGGTCCTCCGGTTTCCCCAACCATCATTCCACAAACTGCTCCATCAATCATTCATCTCAGGTCGGATACTTCGGCTCACTCACTCTAGGGAACCCAAACGCCTCCTAACGCCAGCATTGACTAAAAAGGGAGAAAAAATTATTGTTATTATTATTATTATTATTATTATTATTATTATTATTATTATTATTATTATTATTATTATTATTATTATTATTATTATTATTATTATTATTATTATTATTATTATTATTATTATTATTATTATTATTATTATTATTATTATTATTATTATTATTATTATTATTATTATTATTATTATTATTATTATTATTATTATTATTATTATTATTATTATTATTATTATTATTATTATTATTATTATTATTATTATTATTATTATTATTATTATTATTATTATTATTATTATTATTATTATTATTATTATTATTATTATTATTATTATTATTATTATTATTATTATTATTATTATTATTATTATTATTATTATTATTATTATTATTATTATTATTATTATTATTATTATTATTATTATTATTATTATTATTATTATTATTATTATTATTATTATTATTATTATTATTATTATTATTATTATTATTATTATTATTATTATTATTATTATTATTATTATTATTATTATTATTATTATTATTATTATTATTATTATTATTATTATTATTATTATTATTATTATTATTATTATTATTATTATTATTATTATTATTATTATTATTATTATTATTATTATTATTATTATTATTATTATTATTATTATTATTATTATTATTATTATTATTATTATTATTTCTTTTTCACCGATATTGCAGATGCAAACCTTTTTCCTTTCTCAAAAAGTCGTCGTTAGCTGTTTCTCTCTTGGTCATGGAGATAAAAAGCAATGACATAGCGAGACACTCCTAAAACATTTTACTATTGTATATGCCGATTGAGTATTCCTACATAATCTCATTGGATCTAAAATTAAATTTTGTCGAATGATGATCTCCATAAACATGAACCAGATAGAAGAACAACAACTTTTAATAACGTTTATTGCAAGTTTGAGGAGAGAAAGTCGTGATTGTGTCTTTTTTGGATACAGAGGACTTCAAAACATATAAATTTCTATTAAAATCGTATTGACGACTATTTGGGTGAAATATCAGGTCTTTCCCCAATTTAAATATGATGGATAGAAAATAACAAGTATAATTCAAAAGATTCGTATCGCCATTAAAAAGATAACATACATTCCATAAATGTTGTCTTCACAAAATTGTCTTTGTTTTTTGGAGTTGGTTCACCTGATGCAGTCCACTGCTTTGACTCTTATTTACCTTCAAGAATATAGTAGTGTATCCAAGTTGCATCCTTGATAATATGTTAAAAAGGTCACTTGGATTTTTAAGGTAGAAATCCAAAAACTTTTATACAAAACAGTTTTTGTCTGTAACGTTTGATTGGGTGTCATTAAACGCGGCACCCATCTTGCATAGACCATGTGAAAGCCCAGAACATCAATTAGAATATTACCTGCACGCTCTTTTGATATGTTTACAGCATCTGCTATCTCAAATAACTTTAATCTGCGGTCTTCCAGTTCTAAACGATGAATATGTTTAATGACTTCTGAAGTTGTGACTTCCACAGAGCGAGGCTCATCACTAGAGTACGTCCCATGTTAAGCTCTGCAACCCAACTTTAACTCGTTGTATATGAAGGAGCAGAGTCTTTCAATGTACTTTCCATTTCCTTCTTGATTTGTTTAGGCGTTAATCACTTCAATTGGAATATTTAATCACTGCTCAGTTTTCCAAATCCTCCATTTTCATGAAACTTCTACACCTGCCTTATTTAAAATACCTTTATCCAAAAACTGAACAAGCTACTGACCTGTAACTATCGACAAAATCTAGTCTAGATTTAAACTACACAACTCTACCCGTCAAACCGGCCCAGTGCCGCCATCTCTATTTGAGGCCCGGGACATACCGGCCTACCTCTTATTTATGTATATGCTGTTGTATTTAATTCGGTTTAGCATTCAGGAGCACATTACACACCTGCATGGTGTGTGACGGCTAAAGAAAAAAAATGTCAGACTATTTAGTTGCTATATATGAATCGAAGCATTTGCATACTTTTGTCACTCGAAAACTACTTCGCGCAGAGCAGTGATTAAAAAGCTACCCACAATACTCCCTTATCCTGAAATATGAATGTCTAGTAACTCTTAAGCTCTATGAAAGCTGCACTCTCTGGGCATAAATTCACGTTTTTTATTCTTCGCCTAATATGACTTAACGTTGGAGGACGTTAAATAAAATCACACACGTAGCTGTTTCTAAAATTTTTTGGCATCACAGTGCTTCTAAACGTACCTAATTCCATGGAAATGTCTCCGTCGAACATTCTTAATGTAATGCGTCATTAAACAGGGGCTAATATTGATTAGAATTTGGAGACTCCTATCATAATATCAAACTGTTGCAAACCAATTCGATTAATGTGGAGGAGATATGGTAGATACCTTTGTGTTGAGTCAGCTATAAGGTGCTGAAATCAAGTAGCTGGTTTGTAAATTTGGCAACATGCTCTTTGAGTTATTCGGTTGTCTTATATTCCTTGTTCTTTTTCTAAAATTCTTTCCCTTGACATGCAGTGTGTCTCATAAACATAATTTTCGTTGAGACTGCAGAGTCAGATTGTTGGTTTAAATGCAATACTTAATATAAATACCTAGCATTGATAGTAAAGGAAACTTTAAAGGAGTGCTTTTTCTTGCCTATCTAGTTACATATATATTTGTATTTATACTTTGACTTAAATAAGGCCTTACACTTTGGATCTTTAGGCCATCGGAGCAACGCTGGTTTGAAGTAACTGTGAACATTAAATTGCATTTTAATAGTTAAATGTTTCATTATTTATAGTTTTATTACTGTGCTCAAAATAAGCCAAACTACCATTTGTTTCAGAATAATGTCTCCAAAACACCCCATTTGTAACACACAGACAAGGTTTAAGCTTTTCATAAGAAGCCTATATTGAACATTTTTAGAGCCCATGTTGGAATAAACAATCTCATTTTCATTCCCATGCTTCTAGAACATGCCAATGCCGTGCTGGTGGTCGCTTTACACTACATTCAGAATTCACTGTTATGTGTACGACTCCAAAATATGAAATTAAAGTGATCCAGAATTATTTATATAATCTCCTTATATAGAATACAAGAGTGTTATGGGGCTATGAACATCTTTTGGGGAAAGCTATTTGTTAGGCATTCGGAAGTGAAAACAAACTAGTAGCAAGCTAGCCGGATCTATACCACCGAAGCGATACCTACTGCAATTTTCTCCATCTCGAACGCTCTGGAACGCTCGTGAAGTTTCCAAAAGATGCAATAAGCGCACACTGTAGCAAGATGAGCGAGCCTCGCGAAGTGAGTGAATGAGCGAGTTAGCCAGTCCATTTCTGGTACGACAAAGCGCCCTGTTTTCCGATTGAGATTGGACAACCTCGGTGACATGTAGCAAATGCTACTCGAGAAAAAGATTTCGGTCGTCCTGGGTTAGACTCCCCAGTGATATATATATATATATATATATATATATATATATATATATATATATCCGGAAGTAGAGTCTACGTTGTGCCGAGTAGTCTTTTACGACACGAAAAAACTGATGAGGAATTTCGAACTAGTTCACATTAGTGAAGTGATGGAGTTAGTCATGGGAAGATTCATTGAAAGGTGAACTAAGTGACAGTGAGTGAAGTGGCAGTTTAAAAACTGGAAGAAGTCCCAACATTTTAAAATTCACATTACTGCTTGAGAGACCATCACAGTTAAAACTTAATGGAGTGACAAACAACTCGTTGTAGTCAGATATCAGCGGGTTTCCCTGTAAATCGTCTATAAAAAGAGTAAGGCATGTGGTTACTCGAAGTCGCCATGGGAAAGGACTGTCGAAATATCTGTAGTGGTTTTACAGCATCGCAACTACCCTTCTTTCACCTCCATCTCGCTTAAAAATCAGTGAAACGTTGCTCCATCACAAGGCTGTAACTTATCACACGTATTGAAGTTGACTAGACATGCTTTATGTTATACCATTAAAACACTGAATTGAGACATTAATCACACCATCCTGAGAAATAACTAGTTAAATATTTTAACTTCAACGATTTCATTATTTTCAGCTGAAGTTAAATAACTGCTCATTTTGAAAGCCCTGTTGAGTATAAATAAGGCAAGAGGTGAGTTACCTGGAGTTACCTGGATCAGGTTTTTACCGGGGTTTTCCCTTATTCTTAAAGACGAATGTCGGGTAAATCTCGTGAAGGCGAAGGCACAAGCGCAGAAGAAACAGAAGGCCTCCCGCATTCTTAACCAGGGGAGAGGTCCCAATCTCCCCGGTCCCTAGTAACACGTGAAACAAACCTCCCGTTTAACATATAGCATTTACTGGTTCCAGTGAACATTTACAGACGTGCAATCAGCTATCTAATTATGAATATACTACAGGGGATGCGAGGACATTTATTTTAGTACTAATTACATCGAGTGTTTAACATCCATGTTATATACGCGGGTAGTACATAGTAATGGAGTCGATATTTTTACGTTGGAGTGTCAAATGCTGATTGCATCAAACAGGAGAATCAGGGGCAGCTGACTTACCTGGTACAGAAGACCTCAATTGGCTTATACGATAGTAACATGTTTTAAGATCTCGCAAAGGTATGACCTTAAATCTCCATTGTCTTTGCATGAGCAAGAGATAAAGTGCTAACGACTTTCTATCTAAGAAAAGTTAAAAAAAAGAAGGTTGCCTCTGCTATATGTATGAACAAAAAAGTAAATAATAATAATAATAATAATAATAATAATAATAATAATAATAATAATAATAATAATAATAATAATAATAATAATAATAATAATAATAATAATAATAATAATAATAATAATAATAATAATAATAATAATAATAATAATAATAATAATAATAATAATAATAATAATAATAATAATAATAATAATAATAATAATAATAATAATAATAATAATAATAATAATAATAATAATAATAATAATAATAATAATAATAATAATAATAATAATAATAATAATAATAATAATAATAATAATAATAATAATAATAATAATAATAATAATAATAATAATAATAATAATAATAATAATAATAATAATAAAAATAATAAAACAAATAATAATAATAATAATAATAAAAATAATAAAACAAATAATAATAATAATAATAATAATAATAATAATAATAATAATAATAATAATAATAATAATAATAATAATAATAATAATAATAATAATAATAATAATAATAATAATAATAATAATAATAATAATAATAATAATAATAATAATAATAATAATAATAATAATAATAATAATAATAATAATAATAATAATAATAATAATAATAATAATAATAATAATAATAATAATAATAATAATAATAATAATAATAATAATAATAATAATAATAATAATAATAATAATAATAATAATAATAATAATAATAATAATAATAATAATAATAATAATAATAATAATAATAATAATAATAATAATAATAATAATAATAATAATAATAATAATAATAATAATAATAATAATAATAATAATAATAATAATAATAATAATAATAATAATAATAATAATAATAATAATAATAATAATAATAATAATAATAATAATAATAATAATAATAATAATAATAATAATAATAATAATAATGGAGGCACCTTTATCATTCTTGAGGTTCTTTAACTTGCCTTAAATACATGTCACGTGACCCTTGGCTTTACTTCACCCTCTTCGCCAGATTCGAAACCGCGACCTACTGAATAGCGTAATGTCATGAAATGAAATGTGTAGCGTTTAACCCCCACTTTTACTACATATGGCACCGCAGGTGATGACATTGATGATACTCATTTAAAATCTATTTTTATTTTTACAGCGTTTATATTTTAAAGCTGGTGTTCTGAGCCTTGATATTAAGTGCCTGGACGAATAATATTATACTAAAGCTATTCAGTTTAATTTTAAAGTTGATGGGACTGGAATACGGTATATTTCCATTGTGTATCACAGAGGTTATCGCTCAGATATCTGCGACTGTGAATATAAGTCGCCCAAAATATAGGTTAATGTTATTTCCCTTTGTAAATTAACCTCTTTCTTTGTCATCGGTTAATATTTTTGTTGAAACTATAACAAAGCTACAAAATCTTAATGATTTGCAGAACAATTAAGAGGGAAATTAATAAAAGGTAACAAAGAAACCTAACTGAACTTTTATATGGTGTCAGCTGCTCCATTACGGCTCCATGAACGATAGTTTTTACAGAAAAAAAGAAACAAAATGGAATAGTGGCCAAAGAGATGAAATTTTGATGATCAGTTTGAACGATTTCAACTAGAAGATAGACAAAAACATGTAGATATCCCTGTGAACTGGAACTTTTGCTATAGGAGACAAAAGGATTCATGTAGGCATAACCATTAGAAACACGTAAACAGAGCCGGAGAATAGAGAAGCCTACCCACTTCCATGTGAAGAAGAGACGTGGCTGCCTCGTACACAAGAAGTCTTGAGTTCGAATTTCGTTTTGGTTGAGCTACGTGGATAAGGCTTTCTTCCGCACTCTGCCTTAACCTGAGCACTGCCTGACATTAACAATCCATTTGGAGGACTAATCATTAAAGCATTCAAGAAGTATGACATCATGACTGCCAAATGCGACAGCGAAGCCCAACCCCCCAGAAAAGAATATACTCTCAGCTGTTTTTTATTTGGTGAAATGCAGTACTTCCTCCAGGTAAATAGTACTAATATTTTGTGGCATAAATCTTGTTATATCTATAGGTGATCAAAAATACCATATTCTACGAAATGCTCCTAAACGGCCTGATTTACAAGCTGCACCGAAAGTTTCACGGCCTCCAAAATTCACTGCCATTGCTGCAAATTTTTTTAAAAAACAGGCGCTTCTACGTCCAAGTGGGTCACTCCTTCTCAATGGAGAGAGTGATGCAGGCTGGCGTACCACAATGGGCTATTATGTCACCTTTCCTGTATATACTCTTCACCAACGACTTTCCCGTGGACGCCAGATGCAAAGTTGCAATGTATGCTGATGACACTGCAATATACAACAATCATAAAAATCCTCGTTATTTACTTTTAGAGATGCAGCGGTACATTGACCGCTTCCTTTCATGGCTTCATGACTGGAAAATCAAAATTAATGCAAACAAATGCCAGCTTATACATTTTACAAAGCGGCGCCCTTTGGCGATGGACCTAACGGTCGATGGTCCAGTATTGCACTGCCGTCAGCAGGTCAAGTACCTCGGCATGACCTTGACACGGACGACGCAGTGGACTACCCACGTAAAAGATAGCGCCAACAAAGGGCGGCAGCGATTATAGATGTGTGCCCCCATATTATGGAGCAAACAGCTAAAGCTGCTCTCGAAGATCATCCTATATAGATCCTTTATTTTGTCCGTCGTCCTGTACGCCTGCGTGGTCTGGGCCAACGCCTCCAACACCTACAAAACCTATCCAAAAACTACTGCCACCATTCACCAAGAAGCTCACGTCCCTTACATCAACGAGGCCATCAACAAACGTGCCTCTTCCACCTGGGCGCGCATCCGACACCATCAAAACCCCACCATACACAATATTGGGAAAGGCGAACGCAAGCACCGAAAACACGCCAGAATCAAAGCATATTGAAGAAACACAAAAGTAAAAAAACAACAAGACTGCAAAATTATACGCGCCCAACCCTTTCTGGCTCAGGCCACGCTCCCCGGCAGAGGCCGCCACCATCGGCAACCCAGGAGTCAGCTACCCGCTGCCGCACAGCTTAACTGCGAACATTGTAAATATTGTACATAACCAAGTCTGTACAGTGTTGTGCGTGAGATATTGGGACGTATGTGGTATACTCAGGGGTGTGTGTTGTGTGTGTGTTTGTGCGCACGCAAGATAAGCGCAGCGTAAATATGTAAATATATATAAAAAAAAAAAGAAGGACAGAGACAAATAACGAGATAAAACTGGTTCTCGGCGGCCTCAGAACAGGTCGCCGTATGGGTTTTAGAAGAATCCCAAAGACAATAAAAAATCATACCCAGAATTATAAACCCATGTAAATTTAGGGCCTGTAAGCCAGATCCATTGTACCGGCACCAGGAAAATAAGTTATAAATAAAAAGCCTTAAAGCTTTAAAGCCTTATCGTCAATCTATTCTTTTGGTTTGACAGGAATTTCTGTAACGGGTTGAATATTAGGAATTCAACCCGTATCCAAAAGTCTATAATATATAAATATAACGTAACCAATGAGCCCGCCTCTTTAGCGTGGTGGTAGAGTGTCTGACTCACGTTTAAGGGGTTCCGAGTTCGAATCTCGATCAGGACGAGTTACCTGGATACGGCCAATTCCGTGGCTTTCCCTTATCCAAAAAGATGAATGTCGGTTAACTCTAAGCTCTATGGATCTCGGGCTCGTTTGAGCATCAATTTACCCACTCCATTCATCATCCGATATGACGTAACGTTGTAGGGCGTAAAATTAAATAAAGATTCAAGGAACTCCAATTCTACATTATGTTTTCTCTTTGTTAGGCATGAATTTATCAAATGATTGATTTTTCGAAGAAATCCATAATTTTCTTATTTACATAGCAACATTTGTGGTCCATGACATCATACGCATTGGCTAAAAACAAGAAAACCCCAATACGTGAGAGGTTCTTAACGATAGACTCTTCAAATATGTCTAATAATTGCAGATTGTGTTGACCTGTTTTATCTAAAATCAAACAATGCCTCTGAAAATACATGCTTTATGTTATACCATTAAATCACTTAATTGAGGCATCAATTACACCATCCTGAGAAATAACTACGTAGTTAAACATTTTAACTTCAGCGATTTCATTATTTTCAACAGAAGTTAAACAACTGCCTATTTTGAACACACTGTTGTTTATAAATATGGCAAAAATGAGAGGTTTCTCAATTCAGTGTTTTAATGGTATAACAAAAAGCATGTCTAGTCAACTTCAATACGTGTGATGTGTTTCAGTCTTGTGATGTTACAGCGTTTCACTGATTTGTAACCGAGATGGAGGTGAAGGAAGGAAAGCCTTTTTGCTTTAAAACCATTACAGATATTTCCACAGTCCTTTCCCACGGCGACTTCGAGTTACCACACGCCTTACTCGTTTCACAGACGATACACAGGGAAGCCCGCTGATATCTGACTACAACGAGTTGTTTGTCACTCCATTAAGTTTTAACTGTGATGGTCTCTCAGGTAGTAGTGTGAATTTTAAAATGTTGGGATTTCTTCCAGTTCTTAAACTATCACTTCACTCACTGTCACCTAGTTCATCTTTCAATGAATCTTACCATGGCTTACTCTATCACTTCACTAATGTGAACTAGTTCGAAATACCTCATCACTTTTCTCGTGTCGTAAACAAACTACTCGGCACGACGTATACTCTACTTCCGCATATATCCCATGCTGGGGAGTCTAACCCAGGACGACTATAATCTGTTTCAGTAATAGCATTTGCTACGCGTCACCGAGGTGGTCCAAACTCTATCGGAAAACAGGACTCTTTGTCGTACCAGAAACGGATTGGCTAACTCGTTCATTCACTAACTTTGCGAGGGTCGCTCAACTTGCTAGAGTGTTCGCTTATTACAGCTTTTGGAAACTTCGGCAGCGTTCCAGAGCGTTGGAAATGGAGAAAATTATAGAAGGTATAACTTCGGTGGTTTAAATCGGGCTAGCTTGCTACTAGTTTGTTTTCACTTGCGAATGCCTACCAATTAGCTTCGCCAAACGATGTTCATAGCGACATAACGATCTTGTATTCTATATAAAGAGGCTATGTAATTAATTCTGGATCACTTTAAGAACTTATTAATTTCATAATTTTTAGTCACACCCATAACAGTGAATTGTGAATGTAGTGTACAGCGACCACCATCATGGCATTGGCATGCTCTAGAAGTATGGGAATGAAAATGAGATTTTTTATTCCAACATGGGCTCTAGAAATGTTCACTATAGCCTTCTTATGAAAAGCTTAAACCTTGTATGTGTGTTGCAAATGGGGTGTTTTGGAGACACTCTTCTGAAACAAATGGTAGTTCGGCTTATTTTGAACACAGTAATGAAACTATAAACACTGAAACATTTAACTATTAAAATACAATTTAATGTTCACACTCACTTCAAACCAGAGCTATTCCAATGGCTTAAAACTCCAAAATATATGGCCTTACTTAAGTAAAAGTATAAATACAAATATTACTAGATATGCAAGAAAAGGCACTCCTTTAAGCTATCCTTTACTATCAATGCTAGGTAATTATAGTAAGAATTGCATTTCAACCAACAACCTGACTCTACAGTTTCCCCGAAAATTATGTTTATGAGACATACTGCATGTCAAAGGAAAGAATTTTAGAAAGAGCACAAGGAGTGTAAGAGATCCGAGAAACTCAAAGTACATGTTGCCAAATTTACAAACCTGCTACTTGATTTCAGCATCTTATAGCTGACTCAACACAAAGGTATCCACCATATCCCCTCCACATTAATCGGATTGGTTTACAACACTTTGACACTATGAAAGGAGTCTGCAAATTCTGATTAATATTAGCCCCTGTTTAATGATATAGCATTCCATTCAAAATGTTCGACGGCGATATTTCAATGGAATTAAATACGTTTAGAGTCACTGTGATACCACAAATTTTACAAACAGCTACGTGTGTGTTTTTATTTGACGTCCTCCAAATATAAGTCATATCAAGCGATGAAAGAAATACGTGAAATTATGCTCAAAGGAGTCCAGCGTCCATAGAGCTTAAGAGTTAGGAGACATTCATTTTTCAGAATAAGGGAAAACCCTTGAACGAGCACCTTCCACATAATTCCGATTATCGACATTCGAACTCGGGATCGCTTGATCGTGAGGAACAACATGGTGCCATCTGCGCTACAGAGCCGGCATCACGGCATATCTCCAAAAGACATTTCTCCAAAAGACACATCTCCAAAAGCAAAAAGTTGTCAATACCACATATGGTACTTACGTACTGCACCATACAGGTCCTGATCCATAAGTGGTGAACGGTGCACAATCTCTTACAACGCAAACAATTTAGATCTCGTTAGAAGACAGCTTTTGTCAAACACATTTGTTTCCGCGGTGAACGAACGAGTTGCTACTTTTGAATAGCTTGAACTTTCCAATAAGAACATAATATTTTTCTCAGGCTCGAAATGATTACCCTTCGTTTTTATATGTGTTATTGGTAACCAACCGGATTCCTTCCCAGGCGACCGCAAAGTGGGCTTTGAGATGGACAACACAGGTCTGGGGCGGGCTTTCTCCGGGATCTCCGGTTACCCCCCCCCCGCCATCTAGTCTACCAGAAAATGTAAAACCGTTGGTATAATGAGCCCCCTTCATATTAGTACAAAGTAATTTAGAATACTTTGCTGAACACAAACTGAAGAATAGAGCCAACAAAGCGGTGTGGGTGCTGTTTTATCTGAACTAAGAGGTACATTAATAATTTACTGAAGTATGAATGGAGAGTCATGGGAACGAATTGTTTAAAATTTTGAAACGAATGACACTGACCGGGCAATGAAACTTGTGTAAGTACAGATTAAACCTCAAAACTTAACTGTAAATAGTCCTTAGATATGTGTAAAGCAGCAGGGTGGATTCATAACTAACCACTACGCGTCTGTTGTGTAAAGGAAAAAGTTTCGATAGTGACAAACACAAGCGTAACAGACTGACAGATGTGGCCGTTTTAAGTAAGTCGAGTGTCCAGTAGTACCCTAAAATATTTCACTGGCACATTGGTTGGTGACCATGAAGGATGTTCCCCCAGCAGCTTCAGTGAAAGAGGATTTCTATAAGGAGGTAAACAGAAGATGTTAACCTCTGTCTCGTTAGTGCTGAGGGAAATGCGCCAGTGCGAGGACAAATGAGCCTCCTCTCTTTCCACTTTGTACCAGCAGATGGCATTATTTTGGTCTAGTCGGCTGCATCTGTTCTACGGGTAGATGGCAGCATATGCTCATTTAACACCCATTTTTATTTTTACAGTGTTTATGTTTTAAAGCTGGAGTTGTGGGTCTTGATATTAACTGTCTGGGCGAAAAATATTATACTAAAGCTACTCAGTTAAGTTCTAAGGTTGATGGGACTAGAATACGGTATATTTCCATTGCGCATCACAGAAGTTATCGATCAGATTTAGGCGACTTTGAATATAACTCGGCGAAAAATACGATCATCCAAGCACACCACGGCTCATACGACCACAAGCACACAATAGGTGAACAAATTAGAGCTATAAATGTAACAGTTAACCCATACTTGGGCCATCTACGCCGACTGAACACTTAGTACCGTCCACCCTGACTCCCCAGTTTGGCTTCCAGGGCGCAAGCCATGCCTTCCAGCCTGGCCTTACACTTTTCGCCAGGCAGCAAGATAGATGCTGCTCGAAATAAACGAGAATTTCCAGAGTGCTCATCGCGGGATCTGCACAAACCTACCTGAACTTTCCCTCACCTAACCCCGCTTCCACATGAGAAGCGATGATCCTTGTTTTTGTTTCAATAAAGCTTTAAAAAAATTACTCATTAAAAAAATCATGTTAATTTCCCATTTAAATTTTAATCTTACTCCTTGTCATTGGATGATACTTTTGTTGAAAATATAACAAAACCACAAAATCTTAAGAATTTGTAGAACATTTAAGGGAAAATTAATAAAATGACAACGATGGAAACCCAACTGATCGTTTATATTAATTCAGCTGCTCCATTACTGCTCCATGAACCATAGGTTTTTACAGCAAAGAAGAGAAAAAAGATCGAATAGTGACCAAAGAGATGAAATTTCTTTGATCAGTTGAACGTTTTTAACTCGAAGATAGATAAAGCAATGTAGATATCACTATGAACTGGAATTTTTGCTATAGGAGACAAAAGGATTTATGTAGGCATAATCAGTAGAAACACGTAAACAGAGCGGTAGTAGAGAGAAGCCCCCCACCTAAATGTGAAGAAGAGACGTGTCTGCGTAGTATACCAGAGTTCTTCAGTTCGAATCTCGTTTTGGTTCAGCTACCTGGATACGGCTTTCTACCCCACTCTGCATTAACCTGAGAACTGCCCGATATTACCAATCCATCTGGAGGACTTTAATTATCAAATCATTCAAGAAATATGACATCATGATAGCCAAAGGTTTCTTGACATTGGATCCCCCAGAAAAGAATATACTCGCAGCTGTTTTTTTTACAGTATACACCTAACGGAGGGAAATGTGTTATTTGACCTAGGAGACACTAAGAAGCTGAACTTGAAACCACTGTTTATTACAACCTAATCCATGAACGTAGTTGATGATGTGTAACAGCGTATAATGTTTCAGAGATCTATAGTGCTGTAACTATTACTTGACATAAGCAAGTACAATTACGATATATCTAGATTACCATTATATCAGTTTAATTTAGGTTAGACATAATTTATAACCACACGAAATCTATGATCATGGCTCTAAAGTTGAGTCAGAAATGGCTGAATAAGAAAGTGGCAAAGAAATTTGTTGTATGTGTTTTTTGTTATTTCATACCAAAACTCAACAAGTTTAAGCAGGAAGACGGTAACGAAAATCAAGTGCGACAAATTTGGTTTTATTTTTTAATATATAAGTGCCAGGTTGTGGATTTAACTACACCGTCCCTAAGCTACTTCATTTCTAATGTAAACCTCTGTGAGGGAAGATGGGGTGAAAGCGATGGGGAGGCAAGCTTCCTTCCCTTCCATAGAAGGTAGCGGGTGTTATCCGTACCTTAACCGCCTCCTAAAATTAGAGTATTGTAGATAGCTATGATCACTGCTCTTCGCGAAGTAGTTTACGAGTGAGAAAAGTATGCAAATATTTCGATTCCTATAAGCAAATAAGAAGTCTGGCACTTTTTTCTGTAGCCGTCACTCACCATGCAGGTGTGTAATATGCTCCTGAATTCTGAACCGAATTAAATACAACAGCATATACCTAAGTACGAGGAAGTCCCGGGTCTCACATAGAGATGGCGGCACTGGGGCAGTTTGTCGGATAGCATGATATAGTTTAAATCTAGACTACCTTTTGTCAATAGTTACAGGTCAGTAGCTTGTTCAGTTTTTGGATAAAGCGTTTTACTCAGGGCTGGTGTAGAGGTTTCACGGAAATGGAGGATTAGGAAAAATGAGCAGTGATTAACTGTTCCAACTGAAAATCTTAACGCCTAAACAAATCAAGAAGGAAATTGACAGTATATTGAAAGACTCTGCTTCTTCATATACAACGAGTAAAACGTGGGTTGCAGAGTTTAAATGGGACGTACGGTAGTGATGAGCCCCGCTCTGTGGAAGTCACAACTCCAGAGATCATTGAACAAATCCATGGTTTAGTACTGTAAGACTGCAGATTAAAGTTATTTGAGATAGCAGAAGCTGTAAACATATCAAAAGATCGTGCAGGTAATATTTTAATTGATGTTCTGGGCTTTCACATGGTCTATGCAAGTTGGGTGCCGCGTTTAATGACACCTAATCAAATGTTGAAAAAAAAAAAACAGTTTCTGATAAGAATTTGGAGATCTGCCGTAAAAATCCTAGCGAATATTTTTAATTTATTTTTATGGATGCAACTTGGATACACTACTAGACTCTATAAAGTAAATAAGTCAAACAGTGGAATGACCCAGGTGAACTAACTCAATTTTGTCCGCTAACAAGCTTATGTCGAGTGGTATCTCGGATGTACAAGCAATTAATTTTATTGACCACTTGGAAAAGAATAAAAGTATCACTGGTGACTACTGCTCAAGCTTACTGCAACGTTTGAGTGATGAGGTTAGAAGCAAAAGACCTCATCTTGCAAAGAAAAAGTGTTCTTGCTTCACGACAATGCTCCTGCACATCGACCAGTTATTCCAATGGGAAAAATGGGAAAATTAAAGTTCGATTGTTTTAACATCCACCATATTCGTCTGATCTAGCACCCAGTTACTACCTCCTGTTCCCGAACCTCCAAAACTTTCCTAGTGGAAAAAGATTTCACAACAACGAACAGGTGCTTTATGCAGTAAAGAGCTATTTTGAGAACCGCGATAAGTCGAACTGCAGAGATAGTTTAATTAAATTAGGAAATCAATATGACAAACGTATTATGCTTTAAGGAAATTATGTTGAGAAATAAAGAGAAAAATAATTAATGTCTTTTTTGTGAGGCTTGGGACTTACTAGCCGTCCCTCGTATATACCAAAGAAACTTAATGTTGCACTAACAATAAATTTCCTTACTCTGTATAAACTATTTTGCAAACGTTATTTCCCTATTTGAATTAACATTTGCAAAACATATCTTACACCTAACTTTCTAGTAGGTACAAATGAATATGAAAATATCGCTTTAGGGGACACAGGGACTGAACAATAGCTCCAAAGTCTCCAAAATTACAAATTTTAGATTTATAAATACAAATGTTCCCCAAACCTTTCTTTATTGAATTATGGTTAGACTTTTATATTCCCACCATTTTGAAATGTCTTGCGCAGGGTTTAAAGGTTCGGGGCGTATCCATTTAAATGCCACCTTTCTTCATTATCCACCATGATGTCCTGTTTTTGTCAATTCTGATCTACTACTAGGGGGTTTTAGGGTGTATCTACACCCAAGGCTGTTTCAGGGCTCTTCTCGCCCTCTTCAGCCAGTATGCCAATTCTGATCGCTTTTCGGCAGCTTTTTCTTTAAAATTGCGTTCAAAACTTGTGCCATAGCTTAGTGCTGCTATCTAGAGACAGTTTGGTAAGCTATTAATATGTATTCAATACAAAGCGTTTAATGAGAAACATTCAAACATAAATGTCATATAAAAGGTCGTCAGCACACCTTGACTCTTTAGCACCTAAGAAAATATAAACAGTTCAGAATATATGTGACTATTCTATGTTCTGTGCAACAAACTCTGCGAATACTTGCAGATTCATTCCTGTTTTGACTGCCTGTGTTTGCTCCACTGTATAATAGCAACTTACATGAGAGAAATGTGCTTTTGCTTACAGTTCGTTTTAAATTATGAAATTGGCGTATATGCAAGTTATTTGTTTTTCCTGTAGTGTAGGGTATTGTTAACTATGTAAACAGCATAATGCATGCTGTTTCATCATGTTGGCATAAGCAGGTGAATACAAATAACGAAAATAAAGAAGCTGTAAGAAAACATAGTGCAGCTAGATGGAAAACCAAAGGTTGGGAGCAGATTTCGATTTCATATGTACAGTTGGTCATTGAGGAACATCTAATATTTCAGCTTCTCATTTGCAAATGGACATAGATGAACATGCTATTGCTCTTCAAACTATATTTGTAAAAGCAAAAGAAATTTGCAAGATTTCAAGAACAAAGTGCACACTATGTATAATCCATAGTGTAAATAGTAATTTAAATAGCAGACTATGCATTAGTTAAAATAATCAGCACATTTTGAATATCAGTGTGTATCAATGAAAAAATAGCAGAACTAGTCCACTAACATGGTTATTGAAGAACATGCATTAACTTTAATATTGCCATGAACTTTAATTAAAATAAAAATGAAAATTTAATTCCTTCAAAACTAATGTTCAGAAATTACTGGTGTGGTATTTTCTAATATAAAACCGACTGGGTGTCCAAAGTCTGAATTTTCCAAGTATAATAATATAGAAAACAGAAATTTCAGTCCCAGTGTCCCTTAAGAGATACTCATGTGTTTTAGAAATAGGTCCTCCGTGATGACCCTTAAATTCCGATCTCCTTTAATTACGAAGAGATAATGACAATAATGTGACTTGCAATTTGAAAAAAAGTGCCAGTACTGTAAAATACTCACAAACAACAAGGACATTTTTAATCACATATTTGTGTTTCTATAGGCCTCATATAACTGGATTGTATGTGTATAGCGATTGTACAGCAATGTATGTGTTTTAGGTCAATTGCTTTGATAAAATATATCTCTTGCTGGAACCACAATCATCATATATTAAACAATTTTTATTAAACCCACTTTTCTGAAAAAAATTTGCCTTTTAATGAGCAATCCCAACTAATTTCTCTTTGGGCAGTACTTACGGCAGTAGGTCGTCAAAAACGGTGTATCTCGAATACGAGAGCCCCTAGTGGTTTACCGGTGAAATATACGAGTCTATTGAAGAATTTAATTTCATGACGGCATGTTGGCCATGGTAACTCTATGGTAAGAGCGACAGGATGGAAGCAAGCAGCTCCGAGTTTCAGATCGCGGCCGTGGTATTGAATTTTTCAGTTTGACTCAATCTATACAAAACCTTAGGCTATACACGGCTAGTGTTAGGCAACAATTGATTTCTCTCAATTAACTTAAATAATTATAGTGTTTATTTAATGTTACTTCATAAACTAATGGTTTTCCAAAAACGTAAACACTTCCAAACATATATTTCTTTGAAAGTCTCAGTATCGATATTTGTAGAAATGCAGTACTTTCTCTAGGTAAATACTAATGATATTTTGTAACATGATAAATCTTGTTACATCTACAGGCGATCAAAAATACGATATTGTACGAAATGCTCCTATACATTGGAATGTTAATACTTTAATTTTTCTCGACCTGTAAACCATTTGATTTGGATGACATGCCAAGTTCCTGCATCCCAACAGGCCAGTAGAGTAACAAAGGAAGCCGCTACTCGCAACTCTTGCAACAGATGGCTCTACCGTCTTATTCTCCGTTACTAAATATAAAACACCAATATTTTGTTAGTGTGTCCTTGTTGATTTATGCAAACTTGCAAACTGTGCCAGAAAACGATCCTTTTGTTTAATAAAAGGAGAATTTTGATTCACACATGCAATTTTCGGAAATATCGGAATATACATGTGTATGCTTTGGAATTAAAGGGGCCGGAAAGATGTTCAAATATGGGTAATGCAAGGAGCCCGTAAGGACTCCCATGCCACTATTCCTCGTAATAGTGGAGAAGGAGGGCGAAGGTCTTCCCAAAATTGATGAGGTGTCCCACCTCTACAACACCAAGATCAGAATCGAACCGTACCATGGCAGAGAGGGGCCAGCCCAATGCTACAGGTGCTTGGGCTTCCACCACTCGAGCCATGCGTGCGAGAGGAAGACCGCCTGCATACGATGTTCAGGCCCTAACCACGTCAACGAATGCCCGAACCCCAGAGAGGAGAAAAAGTGCGCCAACTGCCGAGAGGCCCACATAGGCATCTACGGCGGCTGTCCCGCTAGACTGCGAATAGTGCAGGCAAGACAGGGCAGGAACGCAAACAGGGAGCCAGCACAAGTTCGGCCTGGAGTCAGTTTTGCCCAGGCGCTGCGCAAGCAGGAGCAGCTGCTGCAGCAGGCCGAGGCAAGCCAGATTCCGGCAGCGACCCAGCCAGTAAGCTCTGGAACTACCGCCAAACAACCACCAGCTGCATCTGCAGCAAAGCCACAACGGCCTCCTCGCCAGAAGAAGGCCACCGCAGCCCGGCGGGAGAAACCGCCGGCAACTGCGGCAGCAACGGCCGGGCAACCAGCCCAAGAACCTGCGGGGAGACAGAGCGGCCCTGCTGCCACTGCTCTCCCCCCTCCACCAGCTCCAGCTACAGTGGCTTCAACAGCCAATGAGGGAGAGGCACCCCTCGCTACAACACCTGCGCCGATTTGGGCCACTGGCGTCTCAAACGAGGACTTAGCGGAGTTCCATGAGCTTTCTGCCTGGTTCGCCGAACTGATTCATCGCTCCCTCCCCATTCTGAGGCGCTGCAGGGAGCAACTGACAGATCCCCGCATCCCTGCTCTGCAAAAGCACAGCATTGTGCAACAGACTGCACGGCTCCTCTTCCCTGACTCCAGCTCGTAAATGGCGTTGAGAAGAACTCAGCGAACATTGAGAGCCGCGTTCTGGAACGCAAACGGAGTCCGGGAAGAGAGACCGGGCATCTTGGAGTTTGTAAGTGACCACGGGATTGACCTCCTTATGGTATGCGAAACGCATCTGCATGCTGGTATACAATTTAACCTGCCAAGTTACGCCGTCCACCGAGCCGATAGAGTCGGCCGGCGGGGCGGCGGTACAGCTATATTCATCAAAAATCACATCACCCATACTCCCATTACCATCCCCCCGCTTCAACACTTGGAGGCGACCGCCATAAGGCTCTCCTTGGGCGGTTCAGACCTAGTGCTTGTGGCGGTGTATGACCCGCCCAACCATCCCTTCTATGAAGCGGATTACAGGGCACTCCTAAACCTAGACCACCGAGTGTGCATAGCCGGTGACTTCAATGCCAAACACCCAGGATGGAACAGCCGAACCCAGAATGATAGGGGAAGGAGCATCTACCGCTTCATCTGCGGAGACCCAACCCTTCATGCGCATGGCCCGCGGGGTCCAACGCACTTCCCGCCTCGTGGCAGGGCGGACGTCATAGATTTCGCAATCACCAAGAACATTCCATTTCATCTGGACCTCACGGCGGTGAATGCTCTGGATTCTGACCACAACCCAGTTGTGATCAATTCAGACGTTACCGTCGCAGCTCTGGCAACGGCTGACTGGGTGGATGAAGTCGACTGGGATGCCGCCATTCTTCACATCCAAAACTCCGTGGAAGCCTGCCCTCGAATCGACTCTGTGGAGTCACTCGAGGCGGCAGCCAGGGAGTTCTCCACATCCATCCTCAACGCGGTACGTGCTCACACACACCGCATCCCAATAGACACGCCAAACCCCAGAGATATCCCAGGACCCATCAAACAACTCATAAGGGCTAAAAACGCCGTAAGAAAGCTGTGGCAGAGATTTCGCCATCCCAGGATAGGAGAAGTACACCAGAGGTTCAAATCCCTGGCAAGACGACTCCTAAGAGCACACCGCAAAGAGGCCTGGGAAAACATGTTAAGGCAAACCAATTTCCAGGAGAGAAAACCATGGCGAATAGTCCGTAGCCTGCGGAAAGACAAAACCGTACACCAGCATCCCCTACATAGCCCTAGAGGTCGACTCGTCTACGAGTCGAAAGAAAAGGCAGAGGCGCTAGCAGATTATCTGGAGGCTCAATTCCAACCCAGGGTAGAGCCAATGGACGATGACCATGCTGACCTCGTGGAACAGGTGGTGGAGGACTTCCTAGAAGCTCCGCCCCCTGACCACGAGGAGTTCCACATTCCCATTGTTACCCCTAGAGAGTTAGCGACCACGCTTAACTCTCTAAGAACCAACAAAGCACCTGGGCAGGACCGTGTGACAGCGGAAATGCTCAAGCACCTTCCACGAAGAGCCGTGATTCACTTAACCCGGATTTATAACGCGTGCCTATACATGCGCCACTTTCCAGCTATCTGGAAGGAGGCGCGCGTGGTGTGCGTTTTAAAGCCGGGGAAAAATCCGGTTTTTCCTTCCAGTTACCGATCAATCAGCCTTCTCCCAGTTTTATCGAAGGTATTCGAAAAACTGCTCCTCTCCCGGCTCCTTCCTCATCTGGAGGAAAGGGGCCTAATCCCGGAACACCAGTTTGGCTTCCGTTCTGGCCACTCCACGACCGAGCAGCTTCTGCGGGTTGCCGAGAAGGCCTCCCTGGGTTTCCAGGAAAGGTCTAAAACGGTAGCAGTGCTGCTCGACGTGGAGAAGGCATTCGCCACTACCTGGCATGAAGGACTCATTTACAAACTCCTGGAGCATGAAATTCCCCGTCCATACATTTCCTTGGTGGCCGGTTTCCTCGGAAACCGAAGCTTCCGAGTAAAGATGGAGGGGAAGCTGTCCACCGAGCGGCCCATTGGCGCTGGAGTACCGGAAGGCAGCGTGCTGTCGCCGGCGCTCTTCGCAGCTTACATGGCCGACATCCCAACTCACCACAACACCCAGACCTGTCAGTATGCGGACGATCTCATGATCTTCGCAGTCAATAGGAACACACGGTACAGCTACCGGCAAATCCAAACCCAGCTCCGGGCCATTGGCGAATGGAGCGCAAAATGGCGAATGGCAATTAACCCGGAGAAGAGCTCTGCTATTCTCCTGGCGAAAACCATAGCCAACAGGTTGCAGCAGAACTTCGTTTTACGGCGCCGTCGAATCCCTTGGGTGCAAACGGCGAAGAATCTCGGGGTGACGCTGGACCGTAAGTTAACTTACGTTCCACACGTCAAGGGCAAGGTCCAGCTGGGGCACGTCGCACTCCGGAGCCTATACCCTATCTTCAGATCAACCATGCCGATCCGTCTCAAACTCCAACTGTATCGGGCGATCATTCCGCCTATGATTCTGTACGGCTGTGAGATCTGGGGAACAGTGGCTAATACCACTTTCGTCAGACTCCAGACGCTGCAGAACAAGGCACTACGCATCATCTACGATACAGGCTGGAGATTCCCGGCTCATATCCTACATGAGCACTCCCAGATCCCGTACATTGTCGACGTCATTCGCGAGAGGGCACGATCAATGTACGAGAAAATCCAAATGCACCCCAACCCTTTAGTGAACTCCCTGGGAAGGTATGACCCGAGAGATCAAAGGCGCTTGCCGTCCTTCAGACTGCCGAGAGACGTCCTGGGACCCCTTGGGTAACCCAAGGAAAACCCCAGATGACTCTGGGAACAACTTCTACGCCAAAGGACCAAGCGCTACACAACCCGTATCCAAAACGGGGCAAAAAACTAATTCGTGTCTCCCAAAAAGGGAGAACGATTAAGTACAGCTGCCCACGATAAAGAGGGGCAACCCATTCCAAACCTATCCAAAATTTCAAACAGTAAACAAATTCAAACACCCCAGCAGAACATGGATCTACTAGTTCATTTCGCAGGTTAAGCCGCAAAGCGGCTAGGTACTGCGGCATATGACACCCGGACGGGGAAAGCCCCGCCCGACTAGGACTACCTCTGGACCTCTTATCATCTAACATTCTTAAGTTTGCAAAGGCAATTTTTGTAGCGGATTGAATTTTCGGAATACAATCCGTATCTAAAAGTCTATAAAATATAAGTATAATTTAATCAATCAGCCCGCAAAGTTAGCGTACTGGTAGCTTGTCTATCTTACGTTCAAGAGGTCCCGTGATCGAATCTTGGTCAGGGTGAGTTACCTGGATCAGGTTTTTACCGGGGTGTTTCCCTCATTCTTAAAGACGAATGTCGGGTAAATCTCTTGAAGGCGAAGGCACAAGCGCAGAAGAAACAGAAGGCCTCCCGCATTCTTAACCAGGGGAGAGGTCCCAATCTCCCCGGTCCCTAGTAACACGTGAAACAAACCTCCCGTTTAACATATAGCATTTACTGGTTCCAGTGAACATTTACAGACGTGCAATCAGCTATCTAATTATGAATATACTACAGGGGATGCGAGGACATTTATATTAGTACTAATTACATCGAGTGTTTAACATCCATGTTATATACGCGGGTAGTACATAGTAATGGAGTCGATATTTTTACGTTGGAGTGTCAAATGCTGATTGCATCAAACAGGAGAATCAGGGGCAGCTGACTCATCTGGTACAGAAGACCTCAAATGGCTTATACGATAGTAACATGTTTTAAGATCTCGCAAAGGTATCTTAAATCTCCATTGTCTTTGCATGAGCAAGAGATAAAGTGCTAACGACTTTCTATCTAAGAAAAGTTAAAAAAAGGAAGGTTGCCTCTGCTATATGTATGAACAAAAAAGTAAATAATAATAATAATAATAATAATAATAATAATAATAATAATAATAATAATAATAATAATAATAATAATAATAATAATAATAATAATAATAATAATAATAATAATAATAATAATAATAATAATAATAATAATAATAATAATAATAATAATAATAATAATAATAATAATAATAATAATAATAATAATAATAATAATAATAATAATAATAATAATAATAATAATAATAATAATAATAATAATAATAATAATAATAATAATAATAATAATAATAATAATAATAATAATAATAATAATAATAATAATAATAATAATAATAATAATAATAATAATAATAATAATAATAATAATAATAATAATAATAATAATAATAATAATAATAATAATAATAATAATAATAATAATAATAATAATAATAATAATAATAATAATAATAATAATAATAATAATAATAATAATAATAATAATAATAATAATAATAATAATAATAATAATAATAATAATAATAATAATAATAATAATAATAATAATAATAATAATAATAATAATAATAATAATAATAATAATAATAATAATAATAATAATAATAATAATAATAATAATAATAATAATAATAATAATAATAATAATAATAATAATAATAATAATAATAATAATAATAATAATAATAATAATAATAATAATAATAATAATAATAATAATAATAATAATAATAATAATAATAATAATAATAATAATAATAATAATAATAATAATAATAATAATAATAATAATAATAATAATAATAATAATGGAGGCACCTTTATCATTCTTGAGGTTCTTTAACTTGCCTTAAATACATGTCACGTGACCCTTGGCTTTACTTCACCCTCTTCGCCAGATTCGAAACCGCGACCTACTGAATAGCGTAATGTAATGAAATGAAATGTGTAGCGTTTAACCCCCACTTTTACTACATATGGCACCGCAGGTGATGACATTGATGATACATGAGATGAAGATGGACCACCGGTGGAATGAGATGGCAGCGGAAACCGGAGATCCCGCAGTAAACCAGCCCCAGCACCGTGTTGTCCACCACTAAACACACTTTGCAGTCGCCTAGGATCGAACCCGGGCCGGCTTGGTCACAGCCAAGCGGTCTAAACACTGAGCCACAGCGCGGACTTCTGAATCACGTGTTAGCATGGTGTACACATTACGGTTGTTTTTTGTTTGAGCACCTGCCATTATAGCTTGGTTCTGATGATGTGCGATAGATCGTGCTACATTGTCAGAAGGGACCTTTTTAATCACATTTTTGTGTTTCTAAAGGCTTCATATACACGGATTTCGACAGAATTTCACGTTTTTAGGCATAGAATTAGCATTCCTTCACTAACTCCTTTCGGTTCCAATTTTGCGAGATATCTTTTAGCTGATAATTTATATTAAATGCAAATGAGCAAATAGGTCTTGGAAATCTGCTTCAAGATCCAGTCATTTGGGTAGCGATGTATGTGTTTTAGGTCAATTGCTTTGATACAGTGTATGTCTTGTTGGAGCCACAACCATCATATATTAAACAATTTTTATTAAACCCACTTTTCTAAAAACAATTTGCCTTTTAATGAGCAATACCAGGTCATTTCTCTTTGGGCAGGACAGCATCTATGGGATGTGTGTTATCATTGTAATTGCGATACGAATATTTAGAATTACGTTCGTTAATTTCTGTACATCATATTTAACTTGGGGAAAGTCCTGCATTTACCCAAACATTCGTCAATGACATTTCATAAGGAATACATGTCTTGAAGTCCTCTGTATCCAAAAAGGATACATGACATTCTTACCTCAAACCTAAGCAAAACGTTGGAAAAAGTTGTTACTCGCCTATCTGCTTCATGTTTATGGAGATAAACAGTTGACACAAGTTAGCTTTATGGAGCTAACGGGATTACATAGCACAACTCAAATGGCTTATATGATATTGAAATGTTTTAGGAGCATTTCTCTATGTTATGACTTTAAATCTCTATTGTTTTTGCATTTCCAAAAGATAAACAGCTAACGACGACTTTTCATTGCCTCTGGAATATCTATGAACAAGAACAAAAACAATAATCAAAATAATTTTATATTTACTTCATATTCCATATGTTGGTTGCGTTTTAGGTTACGCAACATCTTATTCTTATTTATTGTTTTGTTTTTTGTTTATGGTCATGAGGCTGTCACAGAAGAAACAATCTTGAAGAACAGGGAGTAGTACACAAATCTAATACCAGAGGCCGCTACCTCGCCATTCGTAAACAAAACAAGATCTTAGCGGTAAATTTTTATATTTAATTGACATTCGACATTTTAGTTGCTGTTCATTGTTCACTCTATGCAATATTTTAGTTCGTTCTATTTATTTGTAATCTCCCGAGTTAGAAATAAGTGAAGTACAATCTAACCTCTTTATACAAAGGTAAAATGGTTCAAATTTCTTTTACCTTCTATTTTTTCCTTCCACAATTCTCAATTGTTTATTAGCATAATGTATTGCCACCAATGAGGTGAAGCGTTTAGCTATTAAAGCTCCCAGTGCTGCAAACCAAACGAATTTTCGATGTTACTTTTACCTTGCCTCCACCTTTTCTACCTTATACCTTTTGTAACATTCATATTTACATGCATTTTAAAGCTATCCTGATAATTTTACGCACGTGTGATTGAAATGTAATTAGGGGACAAATCTAAAAGAATAAGGAATAATACTCCAAACTAATTCCTGAGCGCGCCACATCGCCATTTGTAAATGAATTAAGATCACAACAGAAAACTGTCATGTATAATTGATATTCGACCTTTTGGTTGTTTTTCATTGTTTATGCTATTTAAAATTATTTATTATTTAATTATTATTTATTTATTCTTTTACTTATTTTTTATTTTTATTTACTTAATATTTATTTATCACACCATCCAATTACCTATGCATCTATCTGTGTTTCTATTTATCTATTTATATATTGCTATATTAATTTAGTTATTTATTTGCATTTTTCATGCATATTTGTGCTACTTCAAATTTACTTATTTATATATTTATTTATCTTTTTGTCGAATTACGTATCTATGTTTTTACCTATTTAATTATTTATTTAGCTATTTATGTGCCTTTTGTTAATTAATTTATATATTTATTTTTCTATCTATATATTTACATTTCTCTATATTTATTTTGTAATTATTTTTAATCAAGATATTTATTTATTTATTCATTTATTTGTTATGCCACCCAGATAGAAATAACTGAAGGGCAATCAACCAACTTGTCTACAACCCCAAAATGATTCAGAACTCTCTGCTTTTCTTTTTAAGTCAAAACTTCTGCGAACTTCAAATACAGTTGCATTTTGACTGTTAATGTGGTTATAGAAATAACTCGAGTATCATTTTCTTAAATTTCTCTTAATATAGCTACCTTTTTAAAATTTGTTGAGTTTTTATACAGTTCTCTCGACCTCTCACGGCACCCCACCCCCCGCAGAAGCTTCTTGACCCCCAGGTTTGTATTCAGTATGGAAGAAAGAATACAAATATAAATTTCCTAGAGTGAATGACTTATAACTAAAATTACCACTGTAACTTATCATGTGAAGTATAACAAAATATGTCCTTTGTTAATCCCAGTTGCACTGTATATGAAGTTAAATAGTACAGCAAGGGAACTTGGCAAGGACTATTTCCCTGCTCTGCCATAATCGTCGTGAGTGGGGATGCAGTAGTGAAGTGTGGGCCATGGTCAGCTCCGTTAGGAAATTTATCTTTGTATCCATTTTCCATACTGAATACAACCCTGTTTTGCACTCACATGGTTTGTGTACACTCTCCTGGTTAAAAAATGATTACAACCGCTTGTTCTCCTACTCACTTCAAATTAATGGAGATAAACATTTCATAAATGCTTTATTATCTATTATTTTATAGAAGTTTGACGAATAGGTGAACATCTGTACTCAGTGTTGTTTAAGACATTACTGCAACGGTTAGTCTTCTATCTACTTTATATAAATATGCTTAAACAAGTGTGAGTACAGATATTCGCCTATTCATCAAGCTCTTATAAAATAAATAATAAAACATTTAGGAAATGCTTATATCCATTAATATGAAGTGGGTAGAAGAACAAGCGGTTGTAAAAATTGTTTAAATAGGAGAGTGTACACACACCAAGTGAGTGCAAAACCTTTTTTGGGAACCTTCTGATCAAACTTTTAATGATACATTAAAAGACATAACTGATCATATACAGAAGTTATCGTAGTAACAAAAATATTGTACAATTATAGAATCTGTTCCCGTTTTAATGGAACTGTAACAAACATACAACCTTGAGTACTTTTTAAGTGCTTCAAGAAATGCAATTTTAGAGCATATATTTTAATCCTCTATGAAACCAAATAAGCTCGTTTCTCCTGTGGATATACAATATTTGTACTGATGCTCACTGACTTCTCAATTGTTATGTATTATTTTCAAAAGATTCAAGTTGTACTACTGATTTTGAAGTCTTAAATTTGAATTCAATTCATACTTTCTGTAAGCGAATACTGTTTATAAGTACACGTTTTAGAATACTTCCGTTCTCTACCTCAATTATTTGTTACTTCTACATTGGGTCTGTGTACATTCTAGCTACTTCTTGTTTTCACGCCATAAACAGCACTGAAACCTAAGTCACAAATAAAGATTATAAATGACTATCTTATAAAACTTTGAACATTATGACAACGCTTTTTCTCCTTGTTGAAGATATTACAGGTGGAGCCATCTCTGGACAGCAAAAGCTGTTTATAACTAAGATATTGTTTCCTGTGTAACGTATGTTTCTAAAAGTAACTGATGGTATTTCAGTCGGCTCAAATGTTGCGTGCAGGGTTATTAATATATTAAAATGACAGCATTTCTAGTAGTAAACTTTTATTCTCTCCGTACACCAAGATAACGAAACTAAAAATAACAAAACACTGTCAATAATCAAATCCCTATAGGAGAACAAAAGATGTAGTAATTAAAGACTCGAGATGACGTAGGCCTTTTCAGTCTCCCACATCCTCCCCACTACATTGTCAGGTCACTCTTCCACAACTTAAATCTGCCCGTTCAATAAAAATGCAACATATATGTTTGCAGATGTAGTTTCACAGCCGGTTTCGTTGTACATAAAGCAAGAAAATCTGCAGCCTATATATTCACGTACAAACGCCCATATACCCCCGAGAGGTATATATACACGAACCCGTTGCTTTAACCACTCGCTTTGAACAGCGCATGTGAAGAGCCCATGAATAAAGCAACATCAAATATATATTTGCATATTTATATAGCACGTTAAAATTAGAAATTGAAGTTCACATTTAAAACAGACCGACCTAAAATTAAGGCTCTAACTTTCATACTCAAAAACAGAAATGTGACAAAGAACACAGGGAGGGGAAGTGAAAAGTTTCAGTGACGTTAGAAAAGAGCACAAGAGTGCTTTTTAAACATTGCGGAGCTAAAACGATATTTGGGCAAAATCATTTATAAATGTCTGTAGAATGTTTACGATAGGTTCGTAACAACCGGGGGTTCTGTACGCATTCCGAACTGTTTCGAATACCAAAATTATGTTATACACGTGAGCCAATCAAACTGGTCCGACATTTTGTACTGTTGGGGGTTCGCAACTCTACTCGAACTGTTGGTTCAAAGTTTTCTTGCCTCCGCTGCTGCTGAATTTCTGGATACATAGAGTATATCCCATTCCCTATACTCTCTGTTCACGATCATCGGTATTTTATAGTTATTACACCGCTTCGGCAGATCAACATTTTACCTTATCTGAATTTTGAAAATGGAAATAGTGAATACGATCAATATTGGTGTAATATTGCTAATACAAAAATAAAACCTAAACAATGAAATATTATTTTATAAAACTGCGTGTTTGAATATCTCTGGCGAGTAAAATACAGAGAAATGTATTCTCTTCGATAAATGTTATTTTCCTTCAATTTCCATTTTCTCTATTCTCGGCTAATTTATACAGATCCATACAACACACGTTCTATGGATTCTGAATAATCAGAACATCTGGAGTCCCTGGTCCTGAAAGAAAAACTATTACATCAGTTCCGAACGGTTCCCAATTAGTTCTCAAATACGTTGAAAACAGCAAATTGGAAATTTAGAACTAGTTCTGCTTTTAATTTCTGTCAGGATGCTCAAATAAAACATAATCGTTTTAGAAACGTATTAGAATGAACCGGACATAATGTAAGAAAAGGAACTTTTGTCTTTTCACCTAAAGGCTCACTTCCCGACTGCCTGATGGAACAACAAAGTAGAACGCTCCAAACAATTCCTTCTTGCAATGGACACGCCCTCTGTCAAATGTCACCTCAAGCTTTAAGGACAGTATAAATGGAGCTAAGTGTACTAAGTGTATAGTTTTTGTGCAGTTACAACTTCTTTTATTTCTTACAGTGTACCAGCTATTTAGTGCTCGTCCATAATGTACACGGCTTCAGGAATCCAGGAAAATTCAAGAAAAACATTTTAGTTTTCATGAAAATATTTTAGGATTAAGATTACTATGGAGTGGAATCTGCGCCGAAACCTGTATTTTATTGTTTCTAAGTCTCAAATGGCAAACCCAGAGGGGAAGGATGAGGCTATATCGGACAGAGGGCGGCCGTACCAAGGGACCACGACAACAGGCATCCTGCATGGAAACAGCCCAACATGTCCGCCCGGAGACGAGAAACCATCATACTCGAGGAGGAAATGTTTACCAGGAGCATACCATCCTGCCATGCAGCGCCGAAACACCCGCCGACACTTCTGTCCTGAAGGAGACCACCAGATGTGTGATGATATCAAATAATAATGGAGATGAAATGAAGGGACAGGAAATTTAGGGGATGTAATTAATGTACCCAGCATTCGCATAGCGAACTGGAAAAATCCTCGAAAAACCCCATGGGTCAGGTAGTTGGGAGGTCACGGGAATCGAAACTGGACTTCCCTTTTGCGGGCCACAGACTAAACTGCCTGAGCCATACAGCTGGTTAGAATACCTTGAATTCCTGGTTTTCAGTCAAAATCGCTAGCACCATTTTTCACAAGAGAAAATTGGATTCAGAGAATCTCAAAACAAGTACTTTGGTGAAATGTCGTAGTCGAATATTCGGGTAGAATACAATACTTGCCCGGCCAACTTCAAGTAAGTATACGTTAAGCCATAAGGTCAAAATAGTACACATCTATAGCTGGAAGAGAATTTGAGAAAATATCATTGGCTCCAAATGGACAAAATTTGTCGTTTTGCGGGGGGGGGGGGAAGCCTCTGACGAGTTTATAAAGATGCAATAGGTTCAACATATTTGTATGACAAACAAAATGTGCAGCTTTATTTGTCGGGAAAAGGTCTCAGAAATACTTTTCGTTCTGTTAAGTTTTATAAGATTTCTCTCGCTTGCAACTAATACTCAAAAATCATTGTTAAAGAGCACCATTTACTTATTCCATTGACGTTTATCGAGATGTTCTTTGCTTTCAGTATCATTTTTGCTATATCGTTGTATATTAAATACGCTAGCCCTCTTCCTGTTCTATAGGATCAGCATGGAGTTTGAAAGGCGACTTGTGTTGACCAATTTTTAAACACGCGTGACTGTATCCCTGTTGTATGTAGAACGAAACCGGCTGTAAAACTGCATCTGCAAACATATAGGAGGGCGGAAGTCCAAAAAAAACCGGATTGTTGCCATAAAAACGTAATCGATGAACCCTTTCACAAAATAACTGCAGTCACCGTCAAAATATTCTGCATTACATGCGGTGCACCTGTCAAGTCCCTTTTCCCACTGTTGGAAGCAAAACCTCACTCAAAATCCGCTGCCACGAGAACCAAATAATTCCTGTCGCTGCCAAAATTTGGTTGATCGTTTTGCGACGATCCTCGTTGATCTTGTGGCGCGCCTTTTCAATGTTGTCATCATTTCGTGATGCTGAAGGGCGTCCAGAACGAGCTTGGTCTTCAACACACCTCAACACGTTTAAAGCGCCCAAACCACTCGAAAACCTGTGTGTGGCTGATTGAGCCCTCCGGAAAAGCTTTCTGAAGCATTTGGTGTGTTTCCGTTGCAGTTTTTTTAAGCAGGAAACAAAATTTCACACACGCTCTTAGTTATTTTAAAGTTGCCATCACGAATTCGCAGAGGTCACCCACCAACAGTGAGAGAAACACAATACCACACTAGCACGTTCAGCTCTACACTGACCCCGTCTGCACAGCTGTTTCCCTCATCTACGTCTACGAATGGCAGCGCCCTAGGAAACAGGTTACTTTTGGGTCCCCCCTAGTATGTTACATTTTTTTTTCAATGGACAGATATACGATGTCTAAGAGTGACTTGACAATGTAGTACGGAGGATGTGGGAGATTGAAGACGAGTACGTCATTTCTAGTCTATAATTACTACATCTTTTGTTCTCCTAGAGGGATATGATTATTGATAATGTTTTGTTATTTTTAGTTTCGTCATCTTGGTTTACGGAGACAATAAAGGTTTACTACCAAAAATCCTCTCATTTTAATATATTAATAACCCTGCACGCAACATTTAAGCCGGCTGAAATACCTTAAGTTACTTTTAGAAACGTACGGTACGCACCAAGCTGTGTTTCAGTTATAAACAGCTTTCGCTGTCCAGAGATGGCTCCACCTGTAATATCTTACACAAGGTAAGAAAAATTGTAATAGTGTTAAAAGCTTTATATGTCACGCACATAACAGTAAATTCTGAATGTAGTGTAAAGCGACCACTAGCATTGCATACGCATGTTCTAGGAGTATGGGAATGAAGGTGAGATTTTTTATTCCAACATGGAATTCTAGAAATGTTCAATATAGCCTTCTTATGAAAAGCTTAAACCTTGTCTGTGTTTTGCAAATGGAGTGTTTTGGAGACACTCTTCTGAAACAAATGGTAGTTCGGCTTATTTTGAACACAGTAATGAAACTATAAATAATGAATAGCTTAACTATTAAAATACAACTTAATGTTCACAGTTACTTCAAACCAGCGTTACTCCGATGGCTTAAAAATTCAAAATGTAAGGCGTTACTTAAGTCAAGGTATGAATACAAATATATAATTAACTAGATATGCAAGAAAAAGCACTCCTTTAAACTAAATTTTACTATCAATGCTATATAATTATAGTAAGTATTGCATTTCAACCAACAATCTGACTCTACAGTTTCACAGAAAATTATGTTTATGAGACACCCTACATGCCTAAGGAAATAGTTTTAGAATAAGATCAAGGAGTGTAAGAGAACGGAATAACTCAATGAACATGTTGCCAAATTTACAAACCTGCTACTTGATATCAGCATCTTATAGCTGACTCAACACAAAGGTATCTACCATATCTCCTCCACATTAATAGACTTGGTTGCAACACTTTGATATTGTGAAGGGAGTCTCCAAATGCTAATGAATTATTAGCCCCTGTTTAATGATATAGCATTAAATTAAAAATGTTCTGCGGTGACATTTCAATGGAATTAGATACGTTTAGAGTCACTGTGATGCCACAAATTTTAGATACAGCTACGTGTGTAGTTTTATTTAAGGTCCTCCAACTTTAAGTCATATGAGGCGATGGATGAAATACGTGAAATTATGCTCAAAGGATTCCAGCGTCCATACAGCTTAGGAATTACGAGACATTCATCTTCCAGGATAAGGGAAAACCCTTGAAAGAGCTCCATCCAGATAATTCCGATTATCGACATTTGAAAACGCGATCGCTTGACCGTGAGAAATATCATGGCACCATCTGCGCTACAGAGCCGGCACCGCGGCATTCCTCCAAAAGACATATCTCCAAAAACAAAAAGTTGTCAATTATAAATATGGTACATACGTACTGCAGCATACAAGTCCTGATCCATAAGTGGTGAACGGTGGACAACTCTTACAACGCAAACAATTTAGAACTCGTTAGAAGACAGTTTCTGTCAAACACATTTGTTTCCGGGGTGAACGAGCGAGTTGCTACTTTTGAATAGCTTGAAATTTCCAATAAGTACTAATATTTTTCTCAAGCTTGAAATGATTACCCTTCGTTTTTATACGTTTTATTGGTATCCAACCGGATTCGATCCCAGGCGACCGCAAAATGGGATTTGTGGTGGACAACACGGGTCTAGGGCGGGCATTCTCCGAGATCTCCGGTTTCACCCGCCATCTAGTCTACAAGAAAATGTACTAATTTTGGTATAACGAGCCCCCTTCATATTAGCAGAAAGTAATATAGAATACTTTACTGAACACAAACCGAAGAGTAGAGCCAACAAAGCTGTGTGGGTGCTGTTTTATCTGAACTAAAAGGTACATTACTAATTTACTGAAGTATGATTGGAGAGTCATGGGAATGAATTATTTAAGATTTTGAAACGAAAGACGTTGACCGGGCAATGAAACTTGTGTAAGTACAGATTAAACCTCAAAACTTACCCGTAAATAGTTCTTAGATATAGACAGAGTCAACATGAAAAATTCAATGCTATGGCCGGGATTTGAACCACGGATCTCCTGGTTTCCGTCCAGTCGCTCTTAAGCTTTAAGCTACCATGGCCAACGTGCCCTCCTGACATTAAATTCTTCAGTAGACTCATATATTTTCCCGGTAGACCACTAGGGGCCCTCACATCTTAGATACACCGTTTGTGACGAGATCCACAAACCTGGATCTGGCGGAAACCAGGACATTCGTGGTTCAAATACCGTCCATGGTTTGGAATTTTTCATCTTGACTCTATCTAAGAAAAACCTTAGCATATATACGGCTAGTGTGGAAAAATGATTAATTTCCATCAATTAACTAAAATAATAAGAGTTAAGTAATGAAGTCTGGGACTTAAGTACTTACGGCAGTAAGTCGTCACAAACGGTTTATCCCAGATGCGAGAGCCCATAGGGGTCTACCGGTAAAATATATCAGTCAACTGGAGAATTTAATGTCAGAACTGCACTTTGGCCATGGTATCTCAAAGGTTAAGAGTGACTGGACGGAAACCAGGAGATCCGTGGTTCAAATCCCGGCCATGCCATTGAATCTTTCATGTTGACTCTATCTATCAAAAACCTCAGCCTATATACGGCTAGTGTGGAGAAATGATTAATTTCCATCAATTAACTAAAAGTTCTTAGATATGTTTAAGTCAGCAGGGAGGATTCATAACCAACGGCTGTGCGCCTGTTGAGTAAACGAAAAAGTTTCGATAGTCAGACAGACAGAAGTGTAACAGGCTGACAGATGTGGGGTTTTAAGTAAGTCGAGTGTCCAGTAGTACCCTAAAATATTTCACTGACACATTGGTTGGTGACCATGAAGGATGTTCCCCCAACAGCCTCAGTGAAGGAGGATCTCTATAAGGAGGTAAAGAGAAGATCTTAACCTCTGTCTTGTTAGCGCCGAGGGAAATACTCGAGTGCGAGAACAAATGATCCTCCTCTCTTTCCACTTTGTACCAGCAGATGTCATTATTTCGGTATATTCGGCTGAATCTCTTATACAGGTAGATGGCAGCATATGCTAATTTAGTATCTATTTTTATTTTTACAGTCTTTATATTTTAAAACTGGAGTTGTGAGCCTTGATATTAACTGCCCGGGCAATAAATATTATACTACAGCTACTCAGTTAAATTGTAAGATTCATGGGACTAGAATACGGTATATTTCCATTGCGTATCACAGAAGTTATCGCTCTGATTTCTGCGACTGTGAATATAATTTGGCGAAAAATACGATCATGTTAATTTCCCTTTTAAATTTTACTCTTACTATTTGCCATTTGTTGACGCTTTTCTTGAAAATATAACAAAACCACAAAATCTTAAGAATTTGTAGAGCGGTTAGGGGAAAATTAATAAAACGACAACAATGGAAACCCAACTGATCTTTTATATGGAATCAGCTGCTACATTACTGCTCAATGAACCATAGGTTATTACAGCAAAGAAGAGAAGCAAGATCGAATAGTGACCAAATAGATGAAATATCTTTGATCAGTTGAACGTTTTGAACTACAAGATAGATAAAACAATGTAGATATCGCTATGAACTGGAATTTTTGCTATATGAGACTAAAGTATTCATCTCTGCACAATCAGTAGAAACACGTAAACAGAGCGGGGAAGAGAGAAGCCTACCCATTTCCATGTGAAGAAGAGACGGGTCTGCCTCGTATACAAGAGGTCCTGATTTCGATTTTCGGTTTGGTTGATCTCCCTGGAAAAAGCTTTCTTCCGCACTCTGCCCTAAGCTGAGAGCTGCCCAATTTTACCAACCGCTTTGGAGGACTATAATTATTAAGTAATTCACGAAATGGGACATCATGACAGCCATATGTTTTCTGACAGCGAAGGCCCCCACAGAAAACAATATACTCTCAGCTGTTTTTACAGTATACACCTAACGGAGGGAAAGGTGTCATTTGCCCAAGGAAACACTAAGAAGCTGAACTTGAAAACAGTGTTTATTACAACCTAATCCATGAACGTAGCTGATGATGTATAACATCGTATAACGTTTCAGAGATCTATAGTGTTTTTACTAGGACTTGATATAAACAAGTACGATTACGATAAATCTAGATTACCATCAGATCAATTTAATTTAGGTTAGACATAATCTATAACTACACGAAATCTATGATCATGACTCTAAAAGTTGAATCAGAAATGGCTGAATAAAAAATTGGCAAAGAAATTTGTTGAATGTGTTTATTGTTATTACACACCAAAACTCCACGAGTTTAAGCAGGAAGACGGTAACGAAAATCAAGTGTGACATATTTGGTTTTTTTAATATATAAGTGCCAGGTTGTGGATTTATCTATACCGTACTTCAGGCTACTTCAGTTCTAATGCAAAACTCTGCCAGGTAAGACGGGGAGATAGCGATAGTGAGGCAAGCTTCCTTCCCTTCCATAGTAGGTAATGGGTGTTATCGTTAGCTTAGCCGCCTCCTAAAATAAGAGTATTGTGTGCAACCTTATGATCACTGCTCTGCGCGAAATAGTTTTCGAGTGACAAAAGTATGCAAATGCTTCGATTCATATAAAACAAATAAATAGTCTGACATTTTTTTATTTTGTAGCCGTCACACACCATGCAGGTGTGTAATGTGATCCTGAATTCTGAACCGAATTAAATACAACAGCATATACATAAGTACGATGTAGACGGAGAAGTGCCGGGGCTCACATAGAAATGGCGGCACTGGACCGGCTTGACGGATAGCATGATGTAGTCTAAATCTAGACTAGCTTTCGTCCATAGCCACAGGTCAGTAGCTTGTTCAGTTTTTGGATGAAGGATTTGAAACAAGGCAATTGTAGAAGTTTCACGAAAATGGAGGATTTGGAAAACTGAGCAGTGATTAAATGTTCCAATTGAAAGGCTTAAGGCCTAAATAAATCAAGAACGATACGGAGAGTACATTGAAAGACTCTGCTCCTTCATATACAACAAGTAAAAGTTGGGTTGCAGGATTTAACATGGGACGTACGCTAGCGATGAGCCTTGCCCTGCGGAAATCACAACTCTAGAAATCATTGAACAAATTCAACGTTTAGTACTGGAAGACCGCGGATTAAACTAATTTGAGCAAGCAGAAGCCATAAACATATCAAAAGAACTTTCAGGTAATATTTTAAGCGATGGTCTGTGCTTTCACATGGTCTGTGAAAGGTGGATGCCGCGTTTAATGACACCTAATCAAAAGTTAAAAATAAAAACTGTTTCTGATAAAATTTTGTAGTTCGACCGGAAAAATCTGAGTGAATTGTTTAATTTATTATCATGGATGCAACTTGGATACACTACTAGATTCTAGAAGGTAAATAAGAGTCATAACAGTGGATTGCACCAGGTGAACCAACTCCAAAAAAACAAAGTCAATGTTGTCAAGACAACTTCTCTGGAATGTATGCTATCTTTGTAATGGCGATACGAATATTTTGAATTATATTTTTTATTTTCTGTACATCACATTTTACTTAGGGAAAGACCTGCATTTTACACAAATAGTCGTCAATAAGATTCTATTAGAGATGTATATGTTTTGAAGTCCTCTGTATCAAAAAGAGGCACTAGCACAACCTCCTATCCCCAAACTTGCATTAAACGTTGGTAAAAGTTATTCCTCTTCTATCTGGTTCATGTTCATGAAGATCATCATTCGACAAAATTTATTTTTCGATCTAATCGGATTATATAGTAACACTAATTTGGCATATACAATAGTAAAATGTTTTAGTAGTGTCTCGCTATGTTATTGTTTTAAATCTCCATGACCAAGAGATAAACAGCAAACGACGACTTTTTAGAAATTAAAAAAAATTGTCTGTGCAATATATGTGAAAGAAATAAGAACAACACTAATAACAACTTTTTTTCTCCCTTTCTAGTCAATGCTGACGTTAGGAGGCGTTTGAGTTCCATAGAGCGAGCGCCCGATTCGGTAGCGTGGTGGTAGCACGTCTGCCTGACGATCAAGACGTCCCGAGTTCGAGTCTCGGTCAGGGTGAGTTACCTGGATCAGGTTTTTCTGGGGTTTGACCTTATCCTTCAAGACGAATGTCGGGTAACTCTAAGCTCCTTGGACCACGGGCTACTTTGAGCATCATTTCATCCATTCCATTCATCGTCCGATATGACTTAACGTTGGAGGACATAAATTACAAAAACAAAGACAAAAAACAAACCTAGAGCAAGGGAGTCAAAGTATCTGACCTCAGATGAATGATTGATGGAGCAGTTGGTGGAATGATGGTTGGGGAAGCCGGAGGATCCGGAGGAAGCCCACCCAGCGCCATGTTGTCCACCACCAATCCCACTTTGAGGTCACCTGGGATCGGAGTCACCTTTATCATACTTGAGGTTCCTTAACCTCCTCCAAATACAGGTCACGTGACCCCTGGCTTCACTTTGCCTCTCCGTCAGGCTTGAAACAGCGACCTTCGGAAAGACTTGCTAGCATGGTACACGCATTACGGTTCCTCTTTAGCACATGCCGATTATTGTTTCAAATGATGTCCCATGGAGCGTGCTACATCGTCAGAAGGGATCATTTTAAACAGATTTTTTGGGTTCTAAAGGCTTCATATAGTCTGATTTCGACAGAATGTCACGTTTTTAGGCGTAGAATTAGCATTGCTTCACTAACTATTTTTGGCTGAAACTTCATGAGATATCTTTTAGCTGAAAGTTTGTATTAAATGCAAAAGGGGCCGACGTGAAGTCGTTGAAATCAGCTTCAAGTTCCAGTCATTCATGTGGTTATGAATGGTTTTTTTAATAATTGCTTATTTTCTGTACATCATATTTATTTTAGGGAAAGTCCTGCATTTCACCCAAATATTCGTTAATTACCTCTCATTAGGAATACATGTTTTTAAGTCCTCTGTGTCCAAAAAAGATACTTACACGACTTTCTTTCCTCAAACTTGCACAAAACGTTGGTAACAGTTGTTATTCCTCTATCTGCTTCATATTTATGGAGATAAACATTTGACACAAGCTATCTTGATAGATCTAACGGGATTATATAGCAAAACACAATTGCCTTATATGATAGTAAAATGCTTTAGGAGCATTTCGCTCTGTTATGACTTTAAATCTCCATTGTCTTTGCTTGACCAAGAGATAAGGAGCTAACGACGCATTTTCATCAGAGAAAATTAAAAAAAAAAAAGCGACTTGCCTTTGTAGTATCTATAAACAAGAACAAAAACAAAACAACTATAATAATAATTAAAATATTATGATAACCATGATAGTAATAATTAAAAAATAATAATAATTTTATATTTACTTGATATTCCATATTTTGGTTGCGTTTTAAGTTATGCAACACCTTACGTTTATTTATTTTTTGTTTTTTGTTTATTGTCATGATGCAGTCACAGAAGAAACAATCTGGAGAAACAGGGAGTAGTACACAAATCTAATTCTAGAGGCCGCTAACTCGCCATTCGTAAACAAAACAAGATCTTCGCGGAAAATTTTTATATTCAATTGACATTCGACATTTTAGTTGCTGTTCATTGTTCACGCTATGCAACATTTTAGTTTGTTCAATTTATTTGTCATCTCCCAAGATTGAACTAAGTGAAGTTTAAACTAACCTCTTTCTACGAGGGTAAAATGGTTCAATTTTCTTTGCCTTTTTTTATTCTTTCATTCCACATTCTTCAATTGTTTATAAACAGATAAAGTGTTTAGCTATTAAAGCTCGCAGTGCTGCAAACCAAACGAATTTTCGATGTTGTTTTCATTTTGCCTCCACTTTTTCTACCCTATACCTTTTATAACATTTATATTTATATACATTTTAAAACTATCCTGATAATTTTACGCAGTTGTGATGGAGATGAAATCATGGGACAAATCTAAAAGAATAAGTAATATTAACCCAAACTAATTTGTGAGGGCGCCACATCGCCATTTGTATATGGATCAAGATGACAACAGTAAATTGTCATGTTTAATTGACATTCGAATTGTTGGTTGTTTTTCGACGTTTATGCTATTTAACATTATTAATTTATTATTTAATTATTATTTATTCTTTTATTTATGTTTATCTATTTATTTGCTTAATATTTGTTTATCTCACTATCGAATTATCTATGTATCTATCAGTGTTTCTATTCATCTGTTTACATATTGGTATATTTATTTGGTTATATTTTTGCATGTATTTATGTATTTATATATTTAATTATCTAATTAGCTATTTATGTGCCTTTTGTTAAGTAATCAATTATTTTTTCTATATATCTATTTATATTTCTCTATATTTATTTTTGTATTTATTATTAAATAAGTTATTTGTTGATTTATCCATTCATTTTTTTATTCTCCCTAGATAGGAATAACTGAGGAGCTAAATGATTGCGATCTGTTTGCTGTTTTTTTTTTTTTTGTTACTCAAAACTTCCGCGAACTTCATATACTTTCCTTCAAATACAGTTGAATTTTGACTGTGTTTATCTAAATTTTTGGCGTTCACAGTTTATGTTTCTTTTGCTTTTCTTTTAACCCTTTTTACTCTTTATTGTGCCTTGTATCTTTTTTCTGGTTCTTCCGTACTTCCCTCTTAACAACAGTTGTACCTATTTTGCAATAGATGTTTCATTTAGAATGTTTATGATGGCAACATTAATTTCAAAATTTACTGCGATGTCTTGTTTCGTTTATGAATGGTGAAGCAACGCCTTCTAAATCTAGTTTTGAGCAACACTCTCTAATATTCTCTAACTACTTACGATAGTAAGTCGTCAAAAACGATGTATCTCGCCTACAAGAGCCCCTAGTGGTTTACCGGGGAAATATACGAGTCTATTGAAGAATTTAATGTCATGACGGCATGTTGTAGCTCGACAGGAGGGAAACCAGCAGTTGCGTGTTTCAAATCGCGGCCGTGGCATTGAATCTTTCGGTTTGACTCTATCTATACAAAACCTTAGGCTAAACACGGTTAGCGTTAGGGAATTATTAATTTATATCAATTAACTTAAATAATTTATGTGTTTGTTTAATGTTACTTCATGAACTAATGGTTTTCCAAAAACATAAACATTTCCAAACATATATTTCTGGTAAAGTCTCAGTAGCGATATTTGGTTAAATGCAGTACTTTCTCTAGGTAAATAGTACTGATATTTTGTAACATGATAAATCTTGTTATATCTACAGGCGATCAAATATACAATATTGTACGAAATGCTCCTAAGCACTGGAATGTTAGTACTTTAATTTTTCTCGAGCCGTAAATCATAGGAGATAGATAACATGCGAAGTTCGCACCTTCCGCCAAGCCAGTAGAATTAGAGAGCAAGTCTCAACTCGCGAAACTAGCAACAGATAGCGCTACCGGCTTATTTTCCACTACAAAATATAAATCACAAATATTTTGTTAAGGTATGCTTGCTTATTTATGTAAACTTGCAAATTTGCCAGAAAACGATTATTTGGTTAACAAACAGGAGAATTTTGAATTAAGCACGCAAATTTCGGAAATATCGGGATATACATTTGCATGCCTTGGAACCAAAGGAGCCGGAAAGAGGTTCAAATATGGCTAATAGCTTCGTCCACCTGGATCGCGGACTCACCTACGCACCTCATATCCGGGTCAAAGCCGGACGAGGGCATGCAGCGTTAACTCAGCTATACTCCATTTTAAGTCCACCATGCCTACTCACCTCAAACTACGCCTGTATCGGGCGATCATACCGTCCCTGATTCTGTACGGCTGCGAAGTCTGGGGATCAGCGGCTCCAACCAATATTCGTAGACTCCAGTACGTCCAGAACAGGGCTTTGCGCATGATCTACGATACCGGGCGGAAATTTCCGTCCCACATCCTACACACTCACTCCGGGGTCCCGTATATCGTTGACGTGGTGCGGGAGAGATCCCGCACCATCTACGATAAGCTGGACTCCCACCCCAACATACTGGTGAATACCCTAGGCCGTTACGACCATAGGGTTCCTCGCCGGAGACCCAGCTATCGGCTACCCAAAGATGCCTTGGGTACCTAACACTGAACAGGGCCACATTCCCCTGATCCCAACTTCCTAAGCCCAGTAATGGGCTAGGAAAACCTTACACAGTAACACGGATCCTTTCCCTCTAGCCTGTTTAGCGGACTGTGCCCAGAAGCCTCCCAGAAGGCGGAAGAGCGCAGCCAGCATTGGCGCATCCCCCTTTACGGGGCGATGGCGCTCACCAAGGCTAGATATGTCCACTGCCCTAAACAATCGCCTGTGACACTAATAACTCTTCTATACTGCCCAGATAAAGACGCTAGAAGCGGCTAGGTGCTGGGCAGCATACACTCCGTCCAGGTAAACCTGGACGACTCGACTCTTCTGCTGGTCTGCTGGTCTGCTTGTCAGCTATGATTTGCTTTACATACATTCGATATTTGTAACGGGCTGAATATTAGTAATTCAAACTGTATCTAAAATCTATCATATACAAATATAACATAACCAATGATCACGCCTCATTAGCGTGGTGGTAGCGATTCTACCTCATGTTCAAGAGGTCCCGAGTTCGAGTCTCGGTCAGGGTGAGTTACCAGGATAAGGTTTCTTGCGGGGTTTTCCTTATCCATAAAGGCGAGTGTTGGGTAACTCTAAGCCCATGGACCACGGACATATTGGAGCATCATTTACCCATTTCATTCATATTCCGATTATGACTTAACGTTGGAAGACGTAATTAAAACAAAAAATATTATAACCACTGAATTCCTTAGGACATGTTTACGTATAAAAAATGAAATGTGACTTCCAGATTCCAATTTTCTTGTTAGTAAAGAAAATGTTTTGTTACCTCATTAGTAAGGGAATGTTGATATCACATGTCAATTGTTGGAAATTATTTATAGCTACAGCATACAACACATTCCTTCTGCAAATTGTCCATTAGCAATCTCTGCCGAAATTTACCAAGCTCTGCTGGTTATTTGGAGAACCAGCATGCTACGTCACAAGACATCACTTTGCATGTTTCTTTAAAGTCGCGTCATTAGTACTTACTCTCATTGTCTACGTGATGGTCTTCTAGAGTTTAAGCAACTTGTCTCATAATTCGAAACCCTTTATTCTTTTCAAACGGCGATTGAAACTTTATTTTTGATGTTTAATTTTTTAGACTGGTACTGTGTGTTTTTTTAATAAGATTCATTTAACACTCAAAGCATAGTAGCCGCTAATTCTTTGAATGAAATCGCACAAGAAAGAAATTAGCATCAATACACGCCACGACATTCCTTAAATAACAGTCACATTGGAGATTATCAAAAATTACCGTAGATGAAACTTCATCTTTGTCCTTGTTCATCAACGATCAACTTAGACTTCTCAAAATGTCACACAGTACACCGCTGCTGAAAGCCAAGTGTCCCAGCGAGTAGCAATTGTTGTTGGTAGTAACTCAAAATTTGGGTGTTTGTTTCTAAACAGGTAAACATTCTTAAGAGCATTAACAAAAACCCTCTTTCATTGAATACCAATTTGTCCACATTGGGATACAGTGACCGAACAGCTCCGCACATCCTATGTAGACCTTGCACAACGCAAAATAATGTGATCCTTAGCACTTCTGCTGCGTCGGTCTGGGAAATATGCAAGAAAGGGTAAAGCATGCAACTGAATAAGTCATGTAAATAAATAAGATACATAGCTTCTCATGTGACGTTAGATTATAATGAATGGTCCACACTTATATGTGCTTATATTATATCATAATTCATACATGAAAGGTAGGTAAGCTAAAGAATGTATTTAAGTTTAGCACCTCCACGAATGAGAGCAAGATATTGGCAAAAACAAATCTGAGCTACAGTCATGTCTTTTAATGTATCATTAAAAGTGTCATCAGAAGGCTCCCAAAAAAGGTTTTGCACTCACTTGTTTTGTGTACTCTCTCCTGTTTAAACAATGATTACAAACACTTGTTCCTCTACTCACCTCATAATAATGGATATAAGCATTTCATAAATGCTTTATTATTTAATATTTTATAGAAGGTTGACGAATAGGTGAATATCTGTACTCACACTTGTTTAAGCCATTACTGCAGCGGTTAGTATTCTATCTACATTATATAAATATCCTTAAACAAGGGAGAGTACAGATATTCGCCTACTCATCAAGCACTTATAAAATATTTAATAAAACATTTATGAAATGCTTATATCCATTAATATGAAGTGGGTAGAAGAACAAGCGGTTGTTATAATTGTTTAAACAGGAGAGTGTACACACAACAAGTGAGTGCAAAACCTTTTTTGGGCATCTTCTGATCAAACTTTTAATGATACATTAAAACACATGACTGATCATATACAGAAGTTATCGTAGTAACAAAACTATAGTACAATTATAGAATCTCTCCCCGTTTTAATGGAACTGTAACCAACATACAACCTTGAGTTGCTTTAAGTGCTTCAAAAAATGCAATTATAGAACATATATCTTAAATTGTCTATGAAACCAAATAAGCTCGTTTATCCTGTGATTTACAATATTTGTACTTAGGCTCACTGACTTCTCAAGCGTTGTGTATTGGTTTCTAAAGATTCAAGCTGTACTACTGATTTTGAACGCTTAAATTTGAAATCAATTCATACCTTCAGTAAACGAATACTGTTTATAAGTACATGCTTTAGAATACTTCCCTTCTCACCTTCAATTATTTGTTACTTCGACAATTGCGTCTGTGAACATTCTAGCTACTTCTTGTTTTCACGCCATAAACAGCACTGAATCCTAAGTCACAAATAAAGTTCATAAATGACTGTCTTAAAAAGCTTTGAACATTATTACAATGCTTTTTCTCCTTGTTTAAGTTATTACAGGTGGAGCCATCTCTGGACAGCAAAAGCTGTACATAACTAAGATATTTTTTCGTGTGTAACGTATGTTTCTAAAAGTAGCTGATGGTATTTCAGTCGGCTCAAATGTTGGGTGAAAGGTTATTAATATATTAAATTGACAGCATTTCTAGTAGTAAATTTTATTCTCTCGGTACACCAAGAAAACGACACTAAAAATAACTAAACACTGTCAATAATCAAATCCCTATAGGAGAACAAAAGATGTAGTAATTAAAGGCTCGAGTTGACGTAGGCGTATTCAGTCTCCCACATCCTCCCCACTACATCGTCAAGTGACTCTTACACAACGTATATCTGTCCATTCAATAAAAATGAAACATATATGTTTGCAGATGTAGTTTCACAGGCGGGTTCGTTGTACATAAAGCAAGAAAATCTGCAGCCTATATATTCACGTTCAAACGCCCATATACCCCTGAGAGGTATATATACACGAACCCGTTGCTTTAACAACTCGCTTTGAACAGCGCATGTGAAGAGCCCATGAATCAAGCAACATCAAATATATATTTGCATATTTATATAGCACGTTAAAAATTAGAAATTGAAGTTCACATTTAAAACAGACCGACCAAAAATTGTGGCATTAACTTTCATACTCAGAAACAGGAAGCTGACGAAGAACACAGAGGGGGGAAGTGGAAGTTTTCAGTGACGTTAGAAGGGAGCAAAAGAGTGCGTTTCAAACATTGCGGAGCTAAAACGATATTTGGGCAAAATCATTTATAAATGTCTGTGGAATGTTTACAATAGGTTCGTACCAACAAGCGGTTCTGAACGCATTCCGAACTGTTTCGAATACCAAAATTATGTTATACACGTGAGCCAATCAAACTGGTCCGAAATTTTGTACTGTTGGAGTGTCGGAACTCTACCCGAACTGTTGGTTCAAAGTTTTCTTGCCTCCGCTGCTGCTGAATTTCTGAATACAGTGAGTATATCTCATTTTTTATACTCTCTGTTCATGAACATCGATATTTTATAGTTATTACACCGTTTCAGCAGATCAAAAGTTTGCAATTTCTGAATTTTGAAAATGGAAATAGTGAATTCGATGAATATTGGTGTAATATTGATATTAAAAAAACAACACCTAAACAATGAAATATTATTTTATAAAACTGCGTGTTTGAATAGCTCTGGCGAGCAAAATACAGAGAAAGGTATTCTCTTCAGTAAATGTTATTTTCCCTCAATTTTCGTTTTCTCAATTCTCGGTTAATTTATACAGATCCTCACAACACACGCTCTATGGATTATGAAGAATCAGAAGATGTGGAGTCCCCAGTCCTGAACGAAAAGCTATTTCCATAGTTCCGAACGGTTCCCAATTAGTTCTCAAATACGTTGGAAACAGCAATTTGGAAATTCAGAACTAGTTCTGCTTTTAATTTCTGTCAGGTTGCTCAACTAAACCATAATCGTTTTAGAAACGTTTTATAATGAACCGGACATCATGTAAGAAAAGGAAATTTTGTTTTTTCACGTAAAGGCTCACTTCCCGACTTCGTGGTAGAACAACAAAGCAGAACGCTCCAAACAGTTGCTTCCTGCTATGCACACGCCCGCTGTCAAATGTCACCTCAAACTTTAAGGATAGTATAAATGGAGCTAAGTGTACTAAGTGTGTAGTTTTTGTGCAGTTACATCTTTTTTATTTCTTACAGTGTACCAGTTATTTAGTGCTCGTCCCTAGTGTACACTGCCTCAGGCATCAGGGAAAACTCAAGAAAAACATTTTAGTTTTCATGAAAATATTGTAGGATTAAGATTACTATGGAGTGGATTCTGCGCCGAAAACTGTGGTTTATTGTACCTAAGCCTCAAATGGGAAAACCCGAGAGGAAGGATGGGGCGATATCGGACAGAGGGCGGCCGTTCCAAGGGACCACGACAACCGGCATCCTGCATGGAAACAGCCCAACATGTCCGCCCGGAGACAAGACACCATCATACTCGAGGAGGAAATGTTTTCAGGAAACATATCATCCTACCATGCAGCGCCGAGACCGCCGCCGGGACTTCTACCCTGAAGGAGACCACCAGATGTGTGTCGATATCAAATAATAAGGAGATGAAATGAAGGGACAGGAAATATGGGGGATGCAATTAATTTACCCAGCATTTGCATAGCGAACCGGAAAAATCCTCGAAAAAACCCATGGGTCAGGTAGTTAGGCAGGTCAAGGGAATCGAACCCGGACTTCCCGTGTACAGGCCACAGACTAAACCGCCTGAGCCATACCGCTGGTTAGAATACCTTGAATTTCTGGGCTTTCAGTCAAAATCGCTAGCGCCATTTTTTATAAGAGAAAATTGGACTCAAAGAATCTCAAAACAAGTACTTTGGTGAAATGTCGGAGTGGAATGTTCGGGTAGAATACAATACTTGCCCTGCCAACTTCAAGTAAGTAAACGTTAAGCCATAAGGTCAAAATACTACACAGCTATAGCTGGAAGAGAATTTGAGAAAATATCATTGGCACCAAATACATAAAATTTGTCGTTTTTTGTGAGGGGGGGGTTAAAATGTCTCTTACGAGTTTATAAATATGTCATTGGTTCAACATATTTGTATAACAAACAAAATATGCAGCTTTAATTGCCTGGGCAAGGTCTCAGAAATACTTTTCGTTCTCTATTAATTTTGTAAGATTTCCCTCGCTTGCAAATAATACACAAAAATCATTGTTAAAGAGCACCATTTACTTATTCCATTGATGTTTCTGGAGATGTTCTTTGCTTTTAGAATCATTTTTGCTCTATCGTTGTATATTAAATACGCTAGCCTTCTTCCTGTTCTATAGCATCAGCATGGAGTTTGAAAGGCGACTTGTGTTGACCAATTTTTAAACACGAGTGACTGTATCCCTGTTGTATGTAGAACGAAACCGGCTGTAAAACTGCATCTGCAAACATATAGGAGGGGGAAGGTCCAAAAGAAGCCGGATTGTTGCCATGAAAACGTTATTGAAGAACCCTTTCACAAAATAACTGCAGTTACCGTCAAAATATTCTGCATTACATGCGATGCACCTGTCAATCCCTTTTCCCACTGTTGGAAGCATGCTTGGGACCCTTCAAGATTGATATTGCCTAGTGCTCTTTGCGAAGCTGCTTTTACCGGCTCCACATCGTCATAACGCTTCCGTTTAACGGTTTTTTTCATTCGTGGAAATAGGAAAAAGTCGCGCGAGGCTAGGTCCGGCGAATACGGAGCATGGAGAACTACGGACTACCTCTGAGATGCCAAATAGGTGGTCACTCGGAAAGCTGGAGCATTGCCGTGATGCAGAAACCAGTTACTTGATCGCCAAAGTCCCGGTCGCTTCTTCCTCATATCCTCTCGCAGACGCCTTAAATAGTCCAAGTAAAAGTGCTGGTTAACAGTCTGGCCAGGGGGTACGAATTCCCGATGCACAATTCCACGAAAATCAAAAAAGACAATGATCATCGTCTTCACATTTTACCTCACTTGTCCTGCTTTTTTGGCCTGGCATAGGTGGAGTCATTTAGCTTGGAGCATCATGACTGCTCTTATTCCAGAAAAAAAATTAAGCAGATTTTTTGAAAGTGCAAAATCATAAACAACTGATTTTACAAGTTTTAAGAAAGCTTGTTTCTTCGGATATTTATCTTTCATTTTTTGATCAGAATTATTGCCCTTGTGGGAAACCATTATCAGATATAAGAGAAATTATTTTAAATACAATTTCAAATATACTTATAAATAATTATACAAAACATAAAAATGATAGTTTGGTACACATACAACAGACAAATTAAGAGCAAAAACTTAAAGTATTTCAAGGAAGGAAGTCAACAATTTGTATTAAGAATGGAATATAGATTCATCTATTTTTAATGCTTTTATCTCATGCCATTGCTATACACACTATTTTAAGAAGTTTCGCAGAGACTAAGAACTGGTGCAGGCTTTCTGTTTAAAATAAGTTTAATTATTTTATGGATTACAAAATAAATTTTTTAAAATAAATTTTGTAGGATATGTAATATGCAGACTAATTTATATATGTGAAATAAAGGTTGATAAACTGCAAGTTCTATCATTTTTTTATAAGCTGTCTTCCCCTCCCTAGTGAATGTGCTACGAAGTGTAGATATGCTGTGCTTTTAAATTTCATCATCATCATCATCATCATCATCATTATTATTGTTGTTGTTGTTATTAATCTGTCAAAGAAAGGTATATACGTTTTGCTATGCGTGTTGATTTTTCTCTTTCTGGGCTGAACTCATTTTATGCTTTATTGCCAACGATCTTGAAATACAAGTTTTTAGCATTGTCGGATTATAAGACAAAAAGCAGTATTATCAACTTAGTGGCATGTTAGCAATATTAATATAAACAGTCATCTCTTAGAGAGATAAAGTGATTACAATTGCTTTAATTAGATAATTCCTCTAGTTTTTAATTTCAATTAAAATTTCCTATGTTTGGTCAAAAATGTCAGTGAGTTTAATAATAAGCTTTTAGCATTGTAAAAAGTCATGAAACAAGACTAGCAACTTACTGCCATGTTTACAATAGAATTTTGAAAATTGTAAAACAAGAAATTATATGAATATGACAGTAATCTCCTGGAGAAATACAGTAATTGCAGTTCCTTTACGTAGATCCTATTCCCTCCAGTTTACACAATGGATTTAGAATTTAATATACAAAAATGTTACGCTTTGCTATTTTTAATTTTTCAGGTAACAAACTTAAAAGTCTGAACCATTTACTAGGTCCTTTACTAGAAATATTTTGATAAACAGAAGCAAAGAAGATGCACATTTTGAGTCAATGACAAGTTTGAGTCACATCTTCATTTCAAATTAACAACAAAAATTTGGTGACTAATATGTTCAAAAATATTAATTTGTTCTCCACAGGTATCCTTAATTAATTTTGGCGCAAGTATACAACAACACACCAGCTCTAAGTTTAAAAATTGGTAAGTTTTGTAGAGTCGCCCATGCTACACTGACATCGTCTGCACAGCTATTTCCTGAACACCATCTAGCGTGAGAATCCTGCACTACGTCTACGAATGGCAGCGCCCTCGGAGACCGGTTACTCTTGGGCCCAACATCATATGTTACATTTTAGTAATGGACAGATATACGTTGTGTAAGCGTGTCTTGACAATGTAGTGGGGAGCATGTGGGTGATTGAAGACACCTACGTCATCTCTAGTCTTTAATTACTACATCTGTTGTTCTCCTAGAGGGATTTGATTATTGACTTTGTTTTGTTATTTTTAGTTTCGTTATCTTAGTGTACGGAGAGAATAAAGGTTTATTACCAGAAATACTCTCATATTAATATATTAATAACCCTGCACGCAACATTTGAGCCGACTGAAATACCTTAAGTTACTTTTAGAAGCGTACGTTACATCCGAAACAGTATCATAGTTATAAACAGCTTCTGCTGTCCAGAGATGGCTCCACCTGTAATATCTTACACAAGGAAAAAAATAATTGTAATAATGTTCAACGTTTTATAAGACATTCACTTATGATCTTAATTTGTGACTTAGGTTTCAGTGCTGTTTATGGCCTTGAAATCAAGAAGTAGCTAGAATGTACACAGACGCAATGTCTAAGTAACAAATCTTTGAGCGTGAGAATGGAAGTGTTCCAAAGCGTGTACTTATAAACATTTTTCGCTTACTGAAGGTATGAATTGAATTCAAATTTAAGAAATCTAATTTTCTTTATTGAGGTCATCATGCTACAGAACTTATTTTTTAGATCCAATGGGATTATATAGGAATACTCAAACGGCATATACACTAGTAACATATTTTAGGCATGTTTAGCTATCTTATTGCTTTAAATTTCAATTACCAAGAGATAAACGACTGACAACGACTTTTTGAGAAAATAAAATAAAGGTTCCCTCTGCAATACCTATGAAAAAATTAGAACAACAATATTAATAATAATGAAAATAATAATAATAATAATAATAATAATAATAATAATAATAATAATAATAATAATAATAATAATAATAATAATAATAATAATAATAATAATAATAATAATAATAATAATAATAATAATAATAATAATAATAATAATAATAATAATAATAATAATAATAATAATAATAATAATAATAATAATAATAATAATAATAATAATAATAATAATAATAATAATAATAATAAAAATAATAATAATAATAATAATAATAATAATAATAATAATAATAATAATAATAATAATAATAATAATAATAATAATAATAATAATAATAATAATAGCAATTTTTCGTCAATACAAATGTTAGAAGGCACTTGGGTTCCCTCAGGGCGAGGGAGCGAAGAATCTGACCTGAAATGAATGATTGATGGAGCAGTTGGTAGAATGATGGTTGCGGAAACCGGAGGACCCGGAGGAAACCCACCCAGCACCATGTTGTCGACCACAAATCCCACTTTGCGGTCACCTGGGATCGGAGTCACATTTATCATACTGAGGTTCCTTAACCTGCTCCAAATATAGGTCACAAGACCCCTGGCCTTACTTTGCTCTCTCCGCCAGACTTGAAACCGCTACCTTCTGAAACGCGTGCTAGCATGGTACACGCATTACGGTTCTTTTTTGCTTTAGCACCTGCCGTTATAAGTTGACGATTATTGCTTCCAATGATGTCCGCTGGAGCGTGCTACATTGTCAGAAGGGTCATTTTAATTAGGTTTTTTGGGTTTCTAAAGGATTTATGTAGCCGGAATCGACAGAATTTCACGTGATTAGGCTTAGAATTAGCATTGCTTCAGTGGCTCATTTTGGCTGCAACTTCACGAAATATCTTTTAGCTGAAAGTTTGTAATAAATGCAAATGTGCCGACGTGAAATCTTTGAAATCTGCTCAACTTCCAGTCATTCAGTTAGTTATGAATGTTTTTTTAATAATTGCATATTTTCTGTACATGATCTTTAACTTGGGGAAAGTCCTGCATTTCACCCAAATAATCGTCAAGGACATTTCCTTAGGAATACATGTTTTTAAGTCCTCTGTATTCAAAAAAGATACTTACATGACTTCCTTTCCTCAAACTTGCACAAAACGTTGGTAAAAGTTATTATTCGTTTATTTGCTTCATGTTTATGGAGATAAACATTTGGCACAAGTTATCTTTATAGATCTAACGGGACTATAAAGTAAAACCTAATTGGCTTATATGATAGTAAAATATTTTAGGAGCATTTCGCTAAGCTATGACTATAAATCTCCATTGTCTTTGCATGACCAAGAGATAAACAGCTAACGACGAATTTTCATCAGAGAAATAAAAAAAACTGCCTTTGTGATATCTATAAACAAGAACAAAAACAAAACAACAATAATAATGATCATTATAGTATTATAATCACGATGATAGTTACAATAATTAATAAATAATAATTATTGTATATTTACTTGATATTGCATATTTTGGTTTCTTTTTAGGTTATGCAACATCTTAGTTTATTTATTGATTGTTTTTTGTTTATTGTCATGATGCTGTCACAGAAGAAACAATCTGGAGGAATAGCGAGTAGTACACGGATGTAATTCTAGAGGCCACTCCCTCGCCATTCGTAAACAAAACAAGATCTTCGCGGAAATTTTTATATTTAATTGACATTCGACATCTTAGTTGCTGCTCATTTTTCACGCTAAGCAACATTTTAGTTCGTTCTATTTATTTGTCATCTTCCGAGTTAGAGCTAAGTAAAGTATAATCTAACATCTTTCTACGAAGGTAACAAGGTTCAAATTTCTTTCCGTTTTTTTTTTTTTTTTTTATTTTTTCCTTCCACAATCCTAAATGTTTATAAACATAGTGCATTGCCACCAAAAAGATGAAGTGTTTAGCTATTAAAGTTCGCAGTGTTGCAAACCAAACGAATTGTCGAAGCTGTTTCCGTCTTGCCTCAACTTTTTCTACCCTATACCGTTTATAACATTCATATTTACATACATTTTAAAACTATCCTGATAGTTTTACGCAGGTGAGATGGAGATGAAATCAGGGGACAAATCTAAAAGTATAAGGAATATTACTCCAAACTAATTCGTGAGGGCGCCACATCACCATTTGTAAATGAATCAAGATCACAACAGTAAATTTTCAGGTTTAATTGACATTCGACGTTTTGATTGTTTTTTATTGTTTACGCTATTCAACATTATTTATTTATTATTTAATTATTTATTATTGATTATTTTATTCATTTTATCTATTTATTTACTTAGTATTTGTTTATCTCACTATCCAGTTATCTATGTATCTATCTGTGTTTCTATTTATATATTGCTATATTAATGTAGTTATTTTTTGCATTTCCATGCATATTTGTGTCACTCTAACATTATTTATTTATATATTTATTTATCTTTGTATCTAATTATGTATCTATGTATCTATATATTTAATTATCTCCTTAGATATGTATGTGCCTTTTGTTAATTATCTTATTTATTTAGCTGTCTATCTATGTATATTTCTCCATATTTGTTGTATTTATTTTTTAATTATTTGTTTATTTATTCTTTATTTATATGTTATTCTACCTAGATAGGAATAATTGAAGAGCTATCAACCATTTTTTGTACGACCTCAAATTATTCAGATCTCATTGGGTTTTTTTTTTTTTTTTTTTTTTACACAAATTTCCGCGAGCTTCAAATACTATACTTCAAATACAGTAGAATTGTGACTGTTTTAAATTAATTTTTTTGGCATTCACAGTTTATGTATCACTTCCTTTTCTTTTAACACTTTTTCCTCCTTTTCGAGCCTTGTTTCTTTTTTCTGGTTCTTCCTTACTTTCCACTTAACAACAGTTGTACCTATTTTGAAAAAAATTGTTTCGTTTAGAATGCTTATGATAGCAAAATAAACGTTAAAATTTACTGCGATGTCTTGTTTCGTTTATGAATGGTGAAGCAGCGCTTTCTAGAATTAACTTAGAGTAAAACTCTCTAATATTCTCTAAGTACGATAGTAAATCGTCACAAACGGTGTATCTCGAATAATATAAGAGTCTATTAAAGAACTTAATGTGAGAACGGCATGTTGGCCAATGTAGCTCAATGAGTAAGAGCGACAGGACGGAAACCAGCAGTTCCGTAATTCAGATCGCGTCCGTGATATTGGATTTTTCAGTTTGACTCAATCTATAAAAAATCTTAGGCTATACACGGCTAGTGCTAGGGAATTAATAATTCCTATCAATTAACTTAAATAATTATAGCGTTTGTTTAATATTGCTTCATGAACTAATGGTTTTGCAAAAAATGTAAACACTTCCAAACTTATATTTCTGATAAAGTCTCAGTATCTATATTTCGTGAAATGCAGTACTTTCCCTAGGTAAATAGTACTGATATTTTGTAACATGATAAATGTTGTTATATCTACAGGCGATCAAAGATACCATATTCTACGAAATGCTCCTAAATACTGGAATGTTAATACTTTTATTTTTCTCGAGCTGTAAATCATTGGATTTGGATAACATGGGATGTTCGTACTTCCCGCTAAGCCAGTAGAGTAAGTGAGGAAGGCTCAATTCAAAACTCTAGCGACAGATGGCGCCACCGTCTTATTCTCCGGTACTAACTATAAAACACAAACATTTTGTTAGTGTGTTCTAGTTTATTTAAGTAAACTTGCAAGCTCTGCCAGAAAACGTACATTTAGTTTATATTAGAAGACTTTTGATTTAAGCACACAATTTTCGCAAATATGGGGTTATACATTTGCACGCTTTGTAATCAAAGGGGCCGGAGAGAGGTTAAAATATGGCTAATACCTAGTTAATCATGTATCATTTCATATATGTTTCAATGAAATTTTTGTAACGGATTGATTTTTAGGAATTCAATCCGTATCTAAAAGTCTATAACATATAAATATTATAACCAATAAGCCCGCAACGGTAGCGTGGTGGTAGCTTGTCTACCTCACGTTCAAGAAGTCCCGTGTTCGAATCTCGTTCAAGGTGAGTTACCTGGATCAGTGTTTTACCGAGGTTTTCCTTTATCCTTAAAGACGAATGGCGGGTAACTCTAAGCTCCATGGACCCCGGACACATTGGAGCATCATTTCACCCATTTCATTCATCGTTCGATACGACCCAACGTTAAGAGGACGTAAATAAAGCAAACAAAAATAGTATAATTAATGAATTCCTTAGAACGTGTCCACGTTCTAAAAATGTAATGTGACTTCAAAATTCCAACATTCTTGTTAGTAAAGATAGCTCATCAGTAAAGCAATGTTGATATCATATGTCAATTTTTGGAAATTATTTAGCGCAACAGTTTACAAAATATTCCTTCTGTATATTGTCCATTAGCAATCTCTGCCAATATTTACCAACTTCCCCGCTTATTGGGAGAACGACTATGCTACGTCACATGACATCAATCTGCAAATAATAATAATAATAATAATAATAATAATAATAATAATAATAATAATAATAATAATAATAATAATAATAATAATAATAATAATAATAATAATAATAATAATAATAATAATAATAATAATAATAATAATAATAATAATAATAATAATAATAATAATAATAATAATAATAATAATAATAATAATAATAATAATAATAATAATAATAATAATAATAATAATAATAATAATAATAATAATAATAATAATAATAATAATAATAATAATAATAATAATAATAATAATAATAATAATAATAATAATAATAATAATAATAATAATAATAATAATAATAATAATAATAATAATAATAATAATAATAATAATAATAATAATAATAATAATAATAATAATAATAATAATAATAATAATAATAATAATAATAATAATAATAATAATAATAATAATAATAATAATAATAATAATAATAATAATAATAATAATAATAATAATAATAATAATAATAATAATAATAATAATAATAATAATAATAATAATAATAATAATAATAATAATAATAATAATAATAATAATAATAATAATAATAATAATAATAATAATAATAATAATAATAATAATAATAATAATAATAATAATAATAATAATAATAATAATAATAATAATAATAATAATAATAATAATAATAATAATAATAATAATAATAATAATAATAATAATAATAATAATAATAATAATAATAATAATAATAATAATAATAATAATAATAATAATAATAATAATAATAATAATAATAATAATAATAATAATAATAATAATAATAATAATAATAATAATAATAATAATAATAATAATAATAATAATAATAATAATAATAATAATAATAATAATAATAATAATAATAATAATAATAATAATAATAATAATAATAATAATAATAATAATAATAATAATAATAATAATAATAATAATAATAATAATAATAATAATAATAATAATAATAATAATAATAATAATAATAATAATAATAATAATAATAATAATAATAATAATAATAATAATAATAATAATAATAATAATAATAATAATAATAATAATAATAATAATAATAATAATAATAATAATAATAATAATAATAATAATAATAATAATAATAATAATAATAATAATAATAATAATAATAATAATAATAATAATAATAATAATAATAATAATAATAATAATAATAATAATAATAATAATAATAATAATAATAATAATAATAATAATAATAATAATAATAATAATAATAATAATAATAATAATAATAATAATAATAATAATAATAATAATAATAATAATAATAATAATAATAATAATAATAATAATAATAATAATAATAATAATAATAATAATAATAATAATAATAATAATAATAATAATAATAATAATAATAATAATAATAATAATAATAATAATAATAATAATAATAATAATAATAATAATAATAATAATAATAATAATAATAATAATAATAATAATAATAATAATAATAATAATAATAATAATAATAATAATAATAATAATAATAATAATAATAATAATAATAATAATAATAATAATAATAATAATAATAATATTTACTCATCACTTTTGAGATTTAATATCCACTTATACAAGCTTCGTTACCTGCTCAGCATCGTTGCTTTAAAAATGTTCTGAATTTCAACCGCATGGCACTCTGTTCTTACTTCAACAAATTATTACTGCGCGGTTTCGTGTACTTATAGTAGTAGAGATAACGTATAAGCAAACACTTTTTTGTCTTTATTTTCGATTTGTATTCATTTAAGCTTTCTGAATCTTTTAAGTGGTGACAGAGAACTCGTACTTTCACGGTTCGTAGATTTTCTTGAAGTCACGATGGCTGCAGGAGCATACGGTAGTCCAATCCGTTAGTAGGTGTAGACCATGTGTTGACTTTGATATTTAATATTCATTGGACATCTAGAAGTTTGTAAAACTCAAGCGCGCCGTCACATTTGACTGCAATGATATATGGGTAATTTACACATACTCAGAAGGGTTTTTGACAAAAACTGTGCTTTAACGAGACATAAAGTTTTTGCTGAATAGGAGTTTACTCATATTTCACCGCTTAACTAGTCCAGAGTCTGATTGTTGCAGTAGGTGTATACAATATTTGGAATTTTTAACACCCTTTAGAAATATGTTGTTGCATATATAAACACACAAGAATCTGAACCTGTAAATTTTTTTTGTTACACCACATTGTCTCCAAACGGAGTTCCGCTTATCAAACGATGTCCAACGTTTTGGTTAGAATGCAATACCTTTGTAAAAATCAGCTATTTTAATAAAGTCATTTAGCAATATTTTATCAAATAAAACCGTTTCGAATTATTTTATTTTTAGTGTAGAGAATGCTCTAGAAAGCAACTTGTCGAATAGTTGCTACATGCTGAACTTAAGTACAAATTTTGCAATTTCAGCAAAGATTAATTTGGGTTTTTCTGTTAAATTAGGTTCCTTGACCTTTCTCTGAAAGTCTTTTCTTTTTGGTGCAGGGTCCTAAAACTCTGCACATTTATTGAAATTGTGGTGAAGGTTTTTTGGTGAATTGTAATACTGGCCATAAGTGGTTAGCATTGATACAAAAAGAGGATTAAACCGACTGGTTTGTCCTTCTGAAAATCTAATTTATTTATTTGTATTTACTTTGAGATAAGAAGCGTCGCAAGGGTTTTGCAGCGATAAGCATTCCGCAACACCCGGCTATGAGGTAATTGCCGATATTACATTGGATTTTAATAGTTAAATGTTTAATAATTTACACTTTAATCACTGACACACAACGGAAGCCAGGTTTCCGTTATGTATTTCGCGAAAGTCTCACAAAGATAACCATTTGCAGTACACATACAGGATTAAGCTAACCACAAGAAGATCACATTGAGCACATATGGAAATTCCTGTTTAAAAATTCTTATTTTCATCCCCATACTTGTGGAACGTTCCAAAGCAGTGCTGGTGGTACCTTTATAGAACTTACAGGAATTACAGTGACTCATAGTGACGTTGTGGGTGGTTACTAAATGAAATGAAATGTGTAGTGTTTAACGCCCGCTTTTACTACATACGGCACCGCAGGCGGTGACACTGATGATGCATGAGATGAAGATGGAGCACCGGTGGAATGAGCTGGCGGGGGAAACCGGAGGTCCCGGAGAAAACCCGCCCCAACGCCGTGTTGTCCACCACAAATCTCACTTTGCGGTCGCCTGGGATCGAACCCGGGCCGCCTTGGTGAGAGCCAAGCGGTCTAACCACTGAGCCACGGCGTGGCCGTGTGGGTGGTTACCATTAGGAGATAATTGAGAGCTTAAAGAAGTATAAATGTATAGCGTGCTAGGGGTCTCGGTTTCGATTGCCGGCGTGGGGTTGTGGTTTTTTCTCCTACCAACGTAAATCCTCCTCCTCTAGAGTCTGGAAGTATGAATGAGTGCGAATGTCAGCGTGATTGAACCCAACGAATACGAGTTAAACACTTCGAAATATTCCAAAGTAGAACGACAGCCGCTTAGACCATTGCAGTTAAAGGCGGGGGATAGACGGAATACAAAAGGAAGTATTAACTGCCCATGAAAACGATATTTCGGTATGAGGGAGCTGTAGGAGAACTTTAATCACATTTGGCTACAAAATTTTGTAGAAAGTAAAGTTCTAATGCCAAAAATAGTATTTAGAAGAGTTCTATTTGGATGCGTTGTTGCCTGCGAAGAATATGACTCATAACCAAGGTTTCGAATAAATACTAAATAGCGTTGGAAACTCTGCTATCCGAACTCCAAAAAACTATATCATCTCAATGAAACTGTTAAAAACGTGAATTGCTTTTTCTTGAAAATTCCTTAAAGATTTGATCAAAATGCAGTACTTTAATATGTACATGACAAAAGAAAAATATATTTGGAACTTCCTGGCTATAGACTGTGGATTCTGCTTCATTCTGAATGTTTGTTCAAATTTTATAACAAGAAAATCATGACACATCTACAAGTGCATTAGCTCTTTATTTATTTACTATCCAATATTTTGATTCCTATTTTACCCAAGGTATATTAGGAATGTAGCTAACTATTTATGAAAATAATACAATTGACAAAAACATAACAAAGTTCCATATAAAGCTGAGAAACAGTAAACATCAAAGTGAATCATTTAGGATAAGAAATATTTTGTTTTAGAAAGCCATGAAATATTGATAAGCTTTGTACTTCATCAGAATATGTGTAAGTGGTTTTGAGAAGGTGTAAGCTTTGGACTTAAGTAATAATTCAAGTTCGTATCTCTCAAAACACAAAAACGGGCAATCAAATACAGTGTGAGGGTATCTTTAAAATGATTGCCACAAATCCATTCAGATGTGGTTTTTATTTTGCATCGAAATAAGTAAGCCGAGTATTTGCCATGTCCAGTTAAGAATTGATTGAGGGCATAGTTAGGATAATTTACATTTGTGTCTGTCAGCAACTGCTGAGAAATATAAATCCTTAGTCAAAGCACCACAATAACCTTTTAACCAGTACTCATTCCAGTCGTTTATGATAATCTCCTTTAATGTTTGCCTCAAATAAGAAATGCGGCATAGACATTAAGTCTCAGGACCACTTGAAGTCGCAGCTCTCTTTGCAAGCTAATATGTACGTTCATTTCTGGCATTCCCCACGTGCCCTCTGACCCATGAAATGCAAAGGAGAGAATCACATAATAATTCCCTTCTTATTTCACCTATTGGAAGCTTGTACCTTCTCTACTTACTAAATGAAAAGCTTTGAAATAATATGGATTTAAAAATTTTCTTCTCGCAATTTTTATAAAAATGGCAGATGTCTAAGAAGGTGCTGTTACCCAATCAGATTTCCGAAAGGGCATCTTTTGAGACTCTCTGATGCCACCAAAATAATTGAAAACAACCGCTGCATTTGTGTTTTGGTATGCATGAACGGTATAGCACATAACCGTGCAGCAACACCCGTCAGAGTAATTAAACCGTTGTATAACAGTCAGTTGAGAAAGTATGATGAATATAATACACTCAATGTGAGACAAAATATAGAAAGCAGACACTCTGTTAGTTACGTGGATTGCCCGGGTGGATATACAATCTATCAGGCGCTGCTGCCCATAGATGGCTCTACCTGTATTATTTTACAGCTTGGATAAAAATTTTTAGTTATACATAAGATTTTGTATCAAATTACAATTATGTTACTTTTTATACCTTAGATTTAATTGCAACTTGTGGCTTAAAGGTACAGACCACCTGTAATGTATAATGAGAGAATACCGTACGGACAAATAACTGTGTATGGGAAAGGAAGTGCCTAAAGCTAAGTATATCTCTTGGCATTTGCATCAAGCATCTAGCGATTTGATATAAATAAGGGCATACGCTTATCTATTCAACCCTCCTTCTATTCCAGGCGATCCACCCAGGGCCTCTGGTTATGGTTGGACCCCCTGTACAAATACCCAAAACTGAAGCATCGAAGATGCACAGTGACATAAAATAAAGACTTTTGACCCACTAGCACATCCTTTGAAACCCCGGCGATCCATCCAGGGCCTCGCCGGTAATGGCTGGACCCCCGGACACTACCCTTTTGAGCTGCAACGTGCCCCTCTGGCACCTGCGCTCTTACGACCGTTACTAACGTGGGGGCTTCCGCGGGACCCCGCCACTTCTCTCCCCTTACTCTCTCCTAAAGCCTCGTTTAAAAAAAAAATAGAAAAAAGAGGAAATCATTGTCCTTTTATAATATTGACGCTCTAATCTGAAAGAGTTGTAGACGGTTATTTTGGTAACATAGTTAATGATAAGGTACAGCGACATTGATATTGTTGGCTGAGTGTTACTCCTTTATTCAGTGCATTGTCTTAGTGCCGTAAACTATATTAAAATCATGAAGCACTTCTTTCTCTTTCAGATGAAGCAGATTTCGAAATGTTATTTGCCACAGTTTATTTTTCTCACTTTTGAGATTTAATATCCAGTTATACAAGCTTCACTACCCGCTCAATGTATTTCTTTTAAAATGTTCTGAATTTCATCCGCATGACACTCTGTACTTACTTCAAAAATTATTATTACAGGATACCGTGTACTTATAGTAGTAGAGATAACGTATAAGCAAACCTTTTTGATCTTTATTTTCGGTTTGTATTCATTTAAGCTTTCTGCATCTTTTAAGTGGTGATAGGGGGAGCACTCGTAATATCACAGTTCGTAAATTTCCTTGAAGACACGATGGCAGCAGGTGAATACGGTAGTACAATCCGTTATTGGGTGTAGACTATGTGTTGGCGTTGATATTTGATATTCATTGGAGATATAGAAGTTTATAAAACTGAAGAACGTCGTCACATTTGACAGCAATATAAGTAGATATGGGTAATTTAAAAATATTCAAAATTTTTTGACAAAAACTGTGCTTTAACGACAGATAAAGGTTTTGTTGAATAGGAGTTTGCTCATCTTTCAGCGCTAATTGGTCCAGAGCCTGATTGTTGCAGTAGGTGTGTACAATATTTGCAATTTTTAACACTCTTTGCAGATATAACGTTGCATATATAAACACACAAGTGTCTGTATCTGTAAATTCTTTCTGTAACACCACATTGTCTCTAAACGGATTTCCGCTTATCAAACGATGTCGAACATATTACGTAAAATGCAATACCTTTGTTAAAATAAGCTATATTAATAAAATCATTTGGCAATATTTTATAAAATAAAACGGATCCTAAGTTTTATTTTTGTGTAGAGAGTACTCTAGAAAGCAACTTGTCAAATCGTTGCAACATGCTGAACTTACTTAGAAAGTTTGCAGTTTCAGAAACGCCTTCATTGGGTTTTCTGTTCAATTAGATTCCCTGAGCTTTCTCTGAAAGTCTTTCCTTCTTGGTGCAGGGTCCTAAAACTCTGCACTTTTATTGAAATTGTGGTGAAGGCCTTTTAGTGAAATGTAATCCTGAGCATAAGTTGTTAGCATTGATCCTAAAAGAGGATTAAAACGACTGCTTTGTCCTTCTGAAGATCGAATTTATATATTTGTATGTAATTTGAGATAAGAAACGTCGCAAGGGTTTCGCAGCGATAAGCCTTCCGAAACACCCGGCTATGATATAATTGCGGATATTACATTGGAGTATAATAGTTAAATGTTTAATAATTTACAGCTTATTTACTGACACACAAAGTAAACCAAGAGTTCATTATGTATTTCGTGAAAGAGTCACCGAGATAACCATTTGCTGTACACAAACAGGGTTAAGCTGACCACAAGAAGATTGAATTGAACGTATATGGAAATTCCTGTTTAAAAAATTCTTATTTTCATCCCCATACTTAGAGACCTATCCAAATGTGGTACCTTTACAGAACGTACAGGAATTACAGTGACTCATAGTGGCTTTGTGGGTGACTAACATTAGGAGATTATTGAGTGCTTAAAGAAGTATAAGTGCCTAGTGTGCTAGCGGTCTCGGTTTCCATTCCCGGCCGTGCGAATGTATGCGTGACCTAATGTTTGAACCCAACGAAAACGAGTTAAACATATCGAAATATTCCAAAGTAGAACGGCAGCCGCTTAGACCATTGAAGTTAAAGGCGGGGGATAAACGGAATACAAAAGGAAGTATTAACTGCCCATGAAAACGATATTTTGGTATGGGGGAGATGTAGGATAACTTTAATCACATTTGGCTACGAAATTTTGTGTAGAAAATATTGTTCTAGTACCCATCTAATGCCAAAAATAGTATTTAGAGGAATTCTATTTGGATGCGTTGTTGCCTGCGAAGAATATGACTCATAACCAAGGTTTCGAATATATACTAAATAGCGTTGGAAACTCTACTATCCAAACTCCAATAAACTATATCATCTCAATGAAACTGTTAAATATGTCATTTGCCTTTTCTTGAAAATTCCTCAAAGATTTGATCAAAATGCACAACTTTAATATGGACATGACAAAAGAAAAATATATTTGGAATATCCTGGCGATAGACTGTGGATTCCGCTTCATTCTGTATGGTTGTTCAAATTTTATAACTAGCAAATTATGACATATCTACAAGTGCATTAGTTGTTTGTTTATTTATTTACTATCCATTATTTTGATTCGTATTCTACCCAAAGGTATATTAGGAATGTAGCTAACAATTTATGAATATAATACAATTGACAAAAACATAACAAAATTCCATATAAATCTGAGAAACAGTAAACATTAAAGTGAATCATTTAGCTTAAGAAATATTTTGTTTAAGAAAGCCATGAAATATTGAGAAGTTGTGTAATTCATCAGAATATGTGTAAGTGGTTTTGAGAAGGTGTAAGCTTTGGACTTAAGTAATAATTCAAGTTCGTATCTTTCAAAACAGAAAAACGGGCAATCAAATACAAATACAATGTGAGGGCATCTTTAAAATGATTGCCACAAATCCATTCAGAAGTGCTTTTTATTTTGAATCTAAATAAGTAAGCTGAAAATTTGACATGTACAATTAAGAATTGAGAGAGGGCATAGTAAGGATTAACGAATTTATATTTATGTCTGTCAGCAACTGTTGAGAAATATAAATCCTTAGTCAAAGCAACACAATAACTTTTTCACAGTATTCATTCCAGTCGTTGATGATAATCTCCTTTAATGTTTGCCTCAAATATGAAATGGGCCATAGTGAGTAAGTCTCTGGAACACTTGAAGTCGCGGCTCTCTTTGCAAGCTCATCTGCACGTTCATTTCCGGCACTCCCCACGTGCCCTTTGACCCATGAAATGCAAAGAAGAAAACCACATAATAGCTGCTTTCTTATTTCAGCTATAGGAAATTTTCACATTCTCTCATCACTAATTGAAAGGTTTGCAATAATACGAATTTACAAATATTCTTCCCGCGATTTTTATGAAAACGGCAGATGTTTAAAAAGGTACTGTCACCCAAGCAGATTTTCGAAAGGGCATATTTTGAGACACTCTGAAGCCACAAAATGAATTTAAAAATACTGACACATGTGTGTTTTCGTGTACATGAACAGTATATCTCATAACCGTGCAGCAGCACTTATCAGAGTAATTAAACCTTTGTAGAAAACAAAGTTCAGTTGGTATGATGAATATAATACACTCAATGTCACTCAAAATATAGAAAGCAGACGCTCCGTTAGTTATATGGATTACCCGGTCGTATATACAATGTATTCATTTATTAGGCGCTGTTACCCATAGATGGCTCTACCTGTAACATCTTACAGCTTCGATAACAATTTGTAGTTATACATAAGATTTTGTATCAAAATGTAATTATGTTAGTTTTAATATCTTATATTTAACTGCAGCTTGTGCCTTGAAGGTATAGACCATCTGTAATGTATAATGGGAGAATACCTTACGAACAAATAATTGTGTATGGGAGAGGAAGTGCCCACAACTAAGTATAACTCTGGGCATTTGTCCCAGAGAAAATTGTTCGGTTATAATGCTTGTGCTCTACTCTGATAGAGTTGTAGATGGTTATTTTGGAAACATAAGTAATAATAAAGTACAGCGACATTGTTATTGTTGAGTAAGTGCTACTCCTCTATTCAGTGCATTATCTTACTGCTGTCAAATATATCAAAACTAACAAACTTGTCCTTCTCTTTGAGATGAAGAAGATTTCGAAATGTTATTTGCCACGGTTTATTCACTCATCGCTGTTGATATTTAATATACACTTATACAAGCTTCATTTCCTGCTAAATGTCGTTCTTTTAAAATGTTCTGAATTTCATCCGCATCACACTCTGTACTTACCTCAAAAAATTGTTATTACAGGATACCTTGTACATATAGTAGTAGAGATAATGTATAAGCAAGCCCTTTTTTGTCTTTATTTTCGGTTTGTATTCATTTAAGCTTTCTGCATCTTTTAAGTGGTGATAGGGGGAGTATGCGTAATATCACGGTTCGTAAATTTTCTTGAAGTCACGATGGCTGCAGGAACATACGTTAGTCCAATCCGTTAGTAGGTGTAGACTATGTGTTGGCTTTGATATTTAATATTCATTGGAGACCTAGAAGTTTATAAAACTCAAGAGCGCCGTCACATTTGACTGCAATGATATATGGGTAATTTACACTTACTCAGAGGTTTTTTTGACAAAAACTGTGCTTTTACGAGAGATAAAGGTTTTGCTGAATAGGCGTTTACTCATATTTCACCGCTTAACTAGTCCAGAGCCTGGTTGTTGCAGTAGGTGTGTACAATAATTGGTATTTTAACACTCTTTAGAAATTTACTCTTGCAATTACAAACACACAAGTATCTGTATCTGTAAATTCTTTTAAACACCAAATTGTCTCCAAACCGATTTCCGCTTAACAAACGATTTCGAAAATATTGCGTAGAATCCAATACCATTGATAAAATAAGCTATTTTAATAAAATCATTTGGCAATATTTTATAAAATAAAACCGTTACGAATTGTTTGATTTTTTTGTGTAGAGAAGGCTCAAGAAAGCAACTTGTCGAATCTTTAAAACATGCTGAACTTACGTACAAAGTTTGAAATTTCAACAACGCCTTCTTTCAGTATTTCTGTTCAATTAGATTCCCTGAGCTTTCTCTGAAGGTCTTTCGTTTTGGTGCAGGGTCATAAAACACTGCAAATTTATTGAAATTGAGGTAAAAGTGTTCGGTGAAATGTAATACTGACCATAAGTGGTTAGCATTGATACTAAAACAGGATTAAACCGACTTGATGGTCTTTCTGACGATCTAATTTATACATTTGTATTTACTTTAAGATAAGAAACGGTGCAAGGATTTTGCAGCGATAAGACTTCCGCAACACCCGGCTATGATGTAATTTTGGATATTACATTTGATTTTAATAGTTAAATGTTTATTAATTTACAGTTTAATTACTGACTCTCAACGCAACCAAGTGTAAGTTATGTATTTCGTGAAAGACTGGCCGAGATAACCGTTTGCAGTACACAAACAGGATTAATCTGATCACAAGAAGACCACATTGAACAAATATGCAAATTCCTGTTGAAAAAATTCTTATTTTCATCCCCATACTTGTAGACCGTTCCAAAGCGGTGCTGGTGGTACCTTTACAGAACATACAGGAATTACTGGGAACCATAGTGGCGTTGTGGGTGACTTACATTAGGAGATTGAGTGCTCAAACAAGTACAAATGTCTAGCATGCTAGGGGTCTCGGTTTCGATTCCCGGCCGTAGGGGTGTGGGTTTTTCTCTGCGCAACGTAAATGCTCATCTTCTCGAGTCTGGATGTATGAATGCGTTTGCGAATGTATGTGTGATCTAATGATTGAACCCAACGAATACGAGTTTAACACTTTGAAATGTTCCAAAGTAGAACGAGAGCCCCTTAGAACATTGGAGTTAAAGACGGGGTATAAACGGAAAACAAAAAGAATTATTAGGTGTCCATGAAAAAGATAGCTTGGTATGGGGGAGTTAATCAGATTTGGCAACGACACTTTATAGAAAATAAAGTTCTAAAGCCCATCTAATGCCAAAAATAGTATTTAGAAGCGTTCTATTTGTATGCGTTTATGCCTGCGAAAAATATGACTCATAACCAAGGTTTCGAATAAATACTAAAAGGCGGTTATATGGGTTCACTGGCGTTGAGCAGGTCTACTATCCAAACTCCAAAAAAATATATCATCTTAATGAAGCAGTTAAAGATCGTAATTGCTTTTTCTTGAAATATCCCTTAAAGATTTGATAAAATGCAATACTTTAATATGTACATGACCAACGAAAAATATAACTGGAATGTCCTGGCGACAGACTGTGGATTCCGCTTCATTCTGAATGGTTGTTCAAATGTTATATATGAGCTCTCCAGGCTGATCCCTAAAGTATCCCCCTGTGGCCGTCAGTGGCCTTACCGACATTTAGTTTTATGGTGACAGTTGAACCAATTTGATGGTCTCAATTAGTACTGAAGGTGAATTTTAATTGAAGTGCTATTGACAACTATCTAAAGTAAGTGAACAAGAAAACTGGGCATAAATAAGAGACAATAAGAAAACTGGGTATAAATAAGAGATAATTAAAATCATCATAAGTATGAGCACAACATGTCATTGTATATCATAATTTCCTTTACTGTTGTTCGTGATAAATGGCAAATCTAATTCAACAGTCGTGTGCAGTTTTCTTTTTACTAAGGTCGACTATAAGGCAGGCCGTAAAATTAAAGTGTTGAAAACAGGAAGTATTCCAAGCCTTTTCCCGAACTATCCAGATTAAAAATTAGTGAAACAAGCAACACCAAGGCGACAAATTTAAAGATACGCTTACACACAGAAAGCAGAATATGGTGACACAGTTCTAGCAGAGAAAGCGTTGACAGTGCTGCTGATGTTAATGCGCTGGATCATGTCACAGTTGCACGTACTTACAACTGCGCTGCAATTCAGACTGAGGAAGACATAATTTCCAAATTAAAGAGATTGGACAGGGAGAACAACACCTTGATATGTAAAATATGGGGAGCAAATAAAAGGCACAAAGAATTTGTAAACAAGCAGCAAGCAAATGAAGATAGATTACTTTATTATGGAAACAATAATTTTCTAAATCAATTCAGTTATTGATAAAAGACACTACTGTACACTGCAACAGAGCTTCCAGACACAATAGTCGCAATATTCGGCGAATTGAACAGCATTAAAGTAATGTGAATTTCCGTCTTATAAGACCTATTAACGTATATTGTTAAAGTGATTTAACTGTATGCTTATTTAGTTTTTTTTTTTTTTTTTTTCCTTTTCTTCCTATACAGCCTCGTTTCATGCAACAGTCCACTTATCACTGGCATGTATAAGAGGTTTTATAGTTTAAAAAAGTAGCGGCCGATTTCTCTTGTGCCACCTGTCTTACTAAAATGTCTACCGTCAAGTATACAGCATCCCATGTAAATCAAATATTCAAAAGGGACGAAAACTTCACGTTCTATTACCCATTTTCAGAGTTTGTTTCTCTTTTGGCAGTTATAGAGAAATGTATAACAACTGCTGTACCTAAGCTACCTAAAGTATCTGTGAGAAAACAGAATGCAATATTGTTCTTAACTCGTGTGTGCAGAGAACTGAAAGCATTCGGAACTGCTAAGTGAGCTGATATACAAACATTACATTCCTGTTATATTACGGTGCATTGAAGTGTTTGAAAACGTAAATTCCTAAACTGTAAACCATTGCATCGGAAAGTTCTGCGTCTGTAATGTCAACAAATTGCAGCTGTACTTTGGAACAGGGTTGCACAGGGGTCATCAGCCACCGCCATACGTTTGGTTGTGGAGAAATCTGTATTTGTAGTCATAACACTCCAGCTGGCAGTTGCCGGGGCTTAAAGGAGTTTGAGCGGGCTATGCCCTAATAATGCCATCCAAAGCAAAATAAGCAATATGGCGACTGACGTTTATGATCAAGTCATAGAAAAAGTAAACAAAAGTTCTTTTGTGTCCATGCAATTTAATGAATCAACGGATATTGAGGGTTGTGCGCAGCTTATGGCTTTTGTGCATTTTGAATACACTGAAATATTTATGGAAGAAGTACTATTTTGCAAGACACTTCCCAGGAACACTTCAGGTCAGTGCTTGATGATATGTCCCATGAAGCTACGCAAGATATGAATATTGATTGGACACAAAAATGCATTGCTATTTATAGTGACGGAACAAAAGCCATGACTGGTGCGAAGAATGGGTTTATTGCTAGACTGAAACAGCATATGCCAAACGCTTGATGGATGCACTGCTTTCTCCATCGCGACGAGCTTGCAGCCAAAACCTTGTCACAAGGATACAGTCAAATTTTAAATATTATTATTAACAATGTACATTCTAATAAAGGTAAAGGGTTGCACACTCGATTGTTTCGAAACATTTTTGAAGATATGTGGACTCAACACCACAATTTCGTTTACCATACAGAGGTTAGCTGGCTACTATAAGCCAAAGTACTGACCAGAGTTATGGAACTTCACGCTGAACAATTGGTATATTTACAGCAAGCCAAGTCACATTTTTCTGAATACATTTATGAACCGGAATTCCTTTTGTAATTGGCTTTTCTTTAAGACTTATTTGAACATATAAATAACTTAAATAAAAGTGTTCCAGGGCGGGATGTAAATGTCATAACGGTACAAGACAAACTCCATATATTTATAAAAATTGAATTTTAGTCATCATCTATAAATCAAAATAACTTTGATTCAGTTTCATTAAGACAGACTTTCATTGAAGAAGTCGGAGGAGAGACAAACGTCAACTCATATACGTGGTATGAAAATTGTGTTAGAGAATTTGAACAAAGTATTGTCATTACTTCCCAGTGCAAGAGATATCGGGAAGCACTGGGCAAAGATGGATCTTAAATCAGCTTCTAAATGCAGATATCAATGAAGCAAATTTAGAAAATAAGCTCAAAGACAATCTGCTTGAATTATCTGCCGATGGGATATTACCCTTGGAATTCAAGTCTGAAAATTCGGATACCTTTTGGTTAAAAAGAAAAACAGAATACCCAGAATTAAAAACCGAGGCTTTGAAGTGTTTGGTTGCATTTTCTACCTCATACTTGTGGGAGTAGGCATTTTGATCAATGACCCAAATAAAAAGTAAACTAAGAAATCGCTTAAATTTGGTAAACGGTTTAGGTAATACTTAATGTTGCAAAAACGGATCCACGATGAAAGAAATTGATTGAACGAGCTCAAGCGCAACCTTCACATTAAAATGAACGAGTAATTTTTGTTAAGGCGGTTATAGAAATAACAGAATGAGTATCATTTTCTTAACTTTCCCTTAATATAGTTACCTTTTTAAAATAAGTTGAGTTTTTTACACAGTTATCTCGACCTCTCGCGGCCACCCCCCCCCACATAGAAGCTTCTGTAACCCAATGTTTGTATTCATTATGTAAGAAAGGATAAAAAGATAAATTTCCTAGAGTGAACGACTTATAACTAAAACTAGCACTGTAATTTATAATGTGAAATATAACAAAATATGTCCTTTGTTAAACCCAGTTGTACTGTAATATGAAGTTAAATAGTACTGCATGGTAACTTGGCAAGGACTATTTCCTTGCTGTGCCATAATCGTCATGAGTGGGGATGCAGTAGTGGAGTGTGGGACCTGGTCAGCTCCGTTAGGTAATTTATCCTTGTATCCATTCTTTCATACTGAATACAACCCTGTTTTGTACTCACATGGTGTGTGTACACTCTCCTGTTTAAACAGTTGTTCTCGTTCTTCTACTGACTTCAAATCAATGAAGATAAGCATTTCACAAATGTTTTATTATCTATTATTTTATAGAAATTTGACGAATAGGTGAATATCTGTACCCACACTTGTTTAAGCCATTACTGCAGCGGTTAGCCTTCTATCTACATTATATAAATATGCTTAAACAAGGGAGAGTACGGATATTCGCCTATTCATCAAGCTTATATAAAATATATAATAAAGCATTTATGAAATGCTTATATCCATTAATATGAAATGGGTAGAAAAACAAGCGGTTGTAATCATTGATTAAACAGGAGAGTGTACACACACCATGTGAGTGCAAAAATGTTTTGGGAACCTTCTGATCAACCTTTTACTGATACATTAAAAGGCATGACTGGTCATATACAGAAATTATAGTAGTAACAAAAATTTAGTACAATGATAGGATCTCATCCCGTCTTATTGGAACAGTAACAATCCTACAACCTTGAGATGTTTTGAAGTGCTTACAAAATGCAATTTTAGAACATATATTTTAAATTTTCTCTGAAACCAAATAAGCTCGTTTCTCCTGTGGATTTACATTATTTGTACTGATCCTCACTGACTTCTCAAGCGTTATGTATTATTTTCAAAAATTTCAAGTCGTACTACTTATTTTGAACGCTTAAATTGGAATTCAGTTCATACTTTCAGTAGGCAAAAACTATTTATAAGTACACGCCTTAGAATACTTCCGTTCTCACACTCAATTATTTGTTGCTTCGACATTGCGTCTGTTTACATTCTAGCTACTTCTTGTTTTCACGCCATAAACAACACTGAAACCTAAGTCACAAATAAAGATCATAAATGACTGTCTTATAAAACTTTGAACATTATTACAATTCTTTTTCTCCTTGTGTAAGATATTAGAGGTGTAGCCCTCTCTAGAGAGCACAAGCTGTTTATAACTAAGATATTATTTCCTGTGTAACGTATGTTTCTAAAAGTAATTGATGGAATATCTGTCGGCTCAAATGTTGGGTGCAGGGTTATTAATATATTAATATGACTGCATTTCCAGTAGTAAATCCTTATTCCCTCCGTACACCAAGATAACGAAATTAAAAATAACAAAACACTGTCAATAATCAAATTCCTCTAAGAGAACAAAAGATGTAGTAACTAAAGACTAGTAATAAAAGACCAGTTGCAAGTGAGAGAAATCTTACAACATTTATACAGAACGAAAAGTATTTCGGAGACCTTTCCCAGAAAATTGAACCTGCAAAATTTCTTTGTTATACAAATATGCTAAACCTACGGCATATTTATCAACTCGTTAGGGACATTTTACGCCCCCCCCCCACAAAAACGACAAAGCTTATACATTTGGAGCCAATGGTATTTTCTCAAATTCTGTTCCAACATTAGCTGTGTAATATTTTGACGTTACGGTTTAACGTTTACTTACTTCAAGTTGGCAGGGCAGGTATTGTATTCCACCGGATCATTCAACTCCGACATTTCTCCAAAGTACTTGTTTTGAGATTCTCTGTATCCAATTCTGACTTGTCAAAAATGGCGCTAGCTATTTTGACTGAAAACCCAGAAATTCCGGATATTTTGCCCATTTTTTTTTCAAGATACTCCAATATATATATTATTAATGCTGGAAAAATTTAATACCAGAAATTCACAACTTAAAAACTGCAGCAAAACAAATCAACTCCTGCGGAATATTTTGAAGGCATTGTGCTGTATACCTAGAAAACGGATCAAACTGTAGCCTCAGGTATAGGAAATAGAAAAAGATAGATATTCTTCAGTAAAGAAAAACTACTTTCCTTACAAATAGTATTAGTATTCTATATACTGTTTCTAAACCACGAGGTTTAGCGAAATGGTGGGAAATTTTCAATTGCTGTTTTGCCTTTTGAGCTTCCATTGCTGAGGAGCAACTGAGGACATGCCTTAATATCAGGTATCTTGAAATACATTTCAGAACCATGTAAGAAAATCTGCAGGATATATATTCACGTTCAAACGCCCATATACCCCCGAGAGGTATATATACACGAACCCGTTGCTTTAACCACTCGCTTTGAACAGCGCATGTGACGAGCCCATCAATAAAGCTACATCAGATATACATTTGCATATTTACATTGTACGCTATAAATTAGAAATTCAAGTTCACATTTAAATCAGACCGAACTGATGTTGAGGCATTAACTTTCACACTAAGAAACACGAAAGTGACAGAGAACACAAAAAGGATAGCTAGAAGGTTTCAGTGACGATAGAAGGGAGCACAAGAGTGCTTTTTAAACATTGCGGACCTAAAACGATATATGGACAAAATTATTTATAAATGTCTGTAGAATGTTTACGATAGGTTTGAACCAACAAGCGGTTCTGAACGCATTCTGAACTGTTTCGAATACCAAAATTATATTATACACGTGAGCCAATCGAACTGGTCCGAAATTTTGTACTGTTGGGAGGTCGGAACTCTACTCGAACTGTTGGTTCAAAGTTTTCTGGCCTCCGCTGCTGATGAATTTCTCAATACAGAGAGTATATCTCATTTCCAATACTCTGAGTTCAAGAACATCGGAATTTTATAGTTATCACACCGCTTCGGCAGATCAACAGTTTACAATATCTGAATTTTGAAAATAGAAATAGTGAATCCGATGTATATTGGTGTAATATTGATAATACAAAAGTAAAATCTAAACAAAGCAAACGAATTTTCGATACTGTTTCCACTTTGCCTCTACTTTTTCTACCCAATATCTTTTATAACATTCATATTTACATACATTTTAAAACTATCCTGATAAATTTATGCAGTTGTAATGGAGATTAAATCAGAGGGAAGATCTAAAGCAATAAGGAATATTACTCCAAACTAATTCTTGAGGGCTCCACATCTGCATTTGTAAATGAATCAAGATGACAACAGTAAATATTCATGTTTAATTGACATTCGACATTTTGGTTGTTTTTCATTGTTTATGCTATTGAACATTATTTACTAATTATTTAAATATTTATTTACTCCTTTATTTGTATTTATCTATTTATTGACTTAATATTTATTTAACACACTATCCAATTATCTATGTATCTATCTGTGTTTCTATTTATCCATTTATATATTGCTATATTAATTTAGTTATGTATTTGCATTTTCCATGCAAACTTGTGCTCCTCTAATATTACTTATTTATATATTTATTTACCATTTGTCGAATTACGTATTTAGATATTTATCTATTTAATTATCCATTTAGCTTTTTATGTGCCTTTTGTTTATAAATTAATTCATTTTTCTATCTATCTATTTCTATTTCTCCATATTTGTTTTGTATTTATTTTCATTTAAGTCATTTCTATATTTATTTATTTATTCATTTATTTGTTATGCTACCTAGATAGAAATAACTGAAGAGCAATCAAGCATCTATTCTACGACCCCCCAAATGATTCAGATTTATTTGCTTTTTATTTACGCAAAACTTCCGTGAACTGCAAATACCTTACTTCAAATAGAGTAGAATTTTGAGTGTGTTTAACTAATTTTTTTGGCATTCAAGATTTATGTTTCAGTTGCTTTTATTTTATCTCTTTTTACTCCTTTTTGTAACTTGTTTCTTTTTTCTGGTTCTTCCTTACTTTCCACTTAACAACAGTTGTGGCTATTTTGAAACAAATGTTTCGTTTAGAATGTATATGATGGCAAAATTAATGTCAAAATTTACGGCGATGTCTTGTTTCGTTTATGAATGGTGAAGCAGCGCCTTCTAGAATTAGTTTAGAGCAACACTCTCTAATATTCTCTAATTACTTACAATAGTAATTCGTTAAAAACCGTGTATCTCGAATTCGCGAGACCCCAGTGGTTTACCGGGGAAATATACGAGTCTATTGAAGAGTTTAATATCATGACGGCATGTTGGCCATAATGGTAAGGGCGACAGGATGGAAACCAGCAGTTCCGTGTTTCAAATCGCGGCCGTGGTATTGAATTTTTCAGTTTGACTCTATCTATACAAAATCTTGGGCTATACACGGCTAGTGTTAGGGAATTATTAATTTCTATCAATTAACTTAAATAATTTCAGTGTTTGTTCAAAGTTACTCCATAAACTAATGCTTTTCCAAAAAAACATAAACACTTCCAAACATATATTTCCTTTAAAGTCTCAGTATCGATATTTGGTGAAATGCAGTACTTTCTCTAGGTAAATACTACGGATATTTTGTAACATGATAAATCTTGCTACATCTACAGGCGATCAAAAATACGATATTTTCGAAATGCTCCTAAAACTGGAATGTTAATACTTTAATTTCTCTCGAGCTGTAAATCATTGTATTTGGATAATATACGAAGTTCGTACTTCACTCCAAGCCAGTAGAGTAAGAGAGGAAGCCTCAACTCGCAACTCTAGCAACAGATAGCGCTCCCGTCATATTCTCCGTTACAAAATATAAAACACAAATATTTTGTTAGTGTGTCCTTGCTTATTTATGCAAACTTGCATACTCTGCCAGAAAACGATCGTTTGGTTAATAAATAGGAGAATTTTTATTTAAACACGCAAATTTCAGAAAAATCGGGATATACATTTGCATGCCTTGGAGTCAAACGGGACAGAAAGAGGATCAAATATGGCTAATAGCTAGTTTATCATCCATTCTTTAGCTATGTTTTTGAATTTTTGTAACGGGTTGAATGTTATGAATTCAATCCGCATCTAAAAGTCAATAAAATATAAGTATAATATAACCAATAAACCCGCCTCGGTAGCGTGGTGGTTGCGTGTCTACCTCACGTTCAAGAGATCCCGAGTTCGAATCTCGGTCAGGGTGAATTACCTGTATAAGGTTTCTTCCGGGGTTTTCGTTACCCCTAAAGAGGAATGTCGGCTAACTCTAAGCTTCATGGACACCGGACACATTGGAGCATCATTTCATTCATCGTCCGATATTACTTAACGTTGGAGGACGTAAATAAAACAAACAAAATAATATAACCAATGAATTCCTTAGAACAAGTCCACGTATAAAAATGTAATGTGACTTCAAAATTCCAATTTTCTTCTTAGTAAGGAAACAGGATTGATAGCTCATCAGTAAAGGAATGTTGATATCACATGTCAATTGTTGGAAATTATTTAGTGCTACAGTATACAACACATTCCTTCTGTAAATTGTCCTTTAGCAATCTCTGCCGATATTTACCAAGCTCTGCCGGTTATTGGGAGATTGACCATGCTACGTCACATGACATCACTCTCCATATTTCGTTAAAGTCACGTCATTAGTACTTACTCTCAATGTCTACGTGATGGCCTTCTAGAGTTTGTGGCAACTTGTCTCATAATTTGAAACCCTTTATTCTTTTCAAACACCTATTGAAACATTACTTTTGATGTTTTAATTTTTCAGACTTCTGCTGAGTGTTGTATATTAAAGATTCGTTTAACACTCAAAGGATAGTTGCCGCTAGGTTTTTTAATGAAATCGCACAAGAAAGAAATGTGCATCAATATACGTTATTAATATATAAAAATGAGATGATTTCTGGTAGTAAACCTTTACTATCTCCGTTCACCAAGATAACGAAACTAAAAAAAGCAAAACATTGTCAATAATCATATCCCTCTGGGAGAACAAAGGATGTAGTAATTAGAGGCTGGAGGTGACGTAGGCGTCTTCAATCACCCACATGCTTCCCACTACAATGTCAAGTCACTCTTTAACAACGTATATCTGTCCATTCAATAAAATGCAACATATATGTTCGCAGAGGTAGTTTCACAGCCGGTTTCGTTGTACATAAAACAGGGATACAGTCACGCGTGTTTAAAAATTGGTCAACACAAGTCGCATTTCAAACGCCATGCTGATTTTATAGAACTGGAAGGGGGCTAGCGTATTTAATATTGTGACATTGTGGGTTCTTAGAATTAAATGTCCAATTTACCGAAATTCTAAACATTCTGTATTTGCGTAGAAATACACTGCTTAGCAGCAGAATTGCATTACATTTCACAATCTACCACACCAAGGTCAATAACAATAACAAACAGCTTACTCAACTTCCACTGTTTACAAAACTCTTGTTACATGTCTTTACAACTGTTTACTACTCACGACAGACTCTTGGCGAGTCGTCGCTCTCTTGAATACCTTATTGATAAATTCGAGAGACTTCTGGAGCAAATAAGAGAAGTAAATATTCCTTGTCAATCGAAATATCACTAGAACCTTCCTTACGTGAAACCCTATCTGGGCCGGCAAGTCATTTGTTTCAAGCGCTATGTTTAGCTTGTTGTGCAAGCAATATCCACCTGTTATGTTTATCTGCAGGCTCTTTGTGTAGTCAAGCCGCGCTTATCTCTCTGCACCGAAAGTTCTGTGACTTTTCCCAAAAAATTGAAGCTGCACATTTTGCTAGTTATACAAGTGTGTTGAACGGCATATTTATGAACTCCTTAGAGACATTTTACCGACCCCACAAAAATCGACAAGGTTTATCCATTTGGAGCCAATGCTATTTTCTCAAATTCTGTTCCAGCTATAACTGTGAAATATTTTGACCTTATGGTTTAACGTTTACTTACCTAAAGTTGGCAAGGCAAGTATTGTATTCTACCCGAACATTTGACTCCGACATTTCACCAAAGCATTTGTTTGGAGAATCTCTGAATCTAATGCTGACTTTTCAAAAATGGCGCTAGCTATGTTAACTGACAACCCCGAAATTCAAGGTATTTTTCCCAGATTTTGTTATGATATTCAAATATATATTTTATGTTCCTTTATTTATGCGCTGGCAAATATTATTGATGCTGAAAAAGTTTATTACCGGAAATTCACAACTTGAAAACAGCAGCATAACAAATCAACTCTTGCGAATTAATTTGAAGTCTGTGTGCTGTATACTGTAACACCGGATCAAACTGCAACCTCAAGTATAAGAAATAGATAAAGATATATAATCTTCAGTAAAGCAGAACCACATTCCTAGCAAATAGTATTAATATTCTATGTACTGTTTCTAAACCTCGAGGTTTGGCGAAGTGGTGGGAAATGCTCAATTGTTGTTAGGCCTTTTGACCTTCAATTGCTGAGGAGCAACTGAGGACATGCCTTAATATCAGGTATCTTGAAATACCTTTCATATCTTCGTAAGAAAATCTGCAGGCTATATATTCAGTTTCAATCGCCCATACACCCCCGAGAGGTATATATACACGAACCCGTTGCTTTAACCACTCGCTTTGAACAGCGCATGTGGAGAGCCCATGATTAAAGCAACATCAAATATATATTTACGTATTTACATAGCACGTTAAAAATTAGAAATTAAAGTTCACATTTAAATCAGACCGAACTGAAATTGAGGCATTAACTTTCTTACTAAGAAACACGAAAGCGACGAAGAACACAGAGAAGGGAAGTGGAAGGTTTTAGTGACGTTAGAAGGGAGCACAAGAGTGATTTATAAACATTGCGGAGCTAAAACGGTAATTGCGCAAAATGATTTATATATGTCTGTAGAATATTTACGATAGTTTTATACCAACAAGCGTAACTGAACGCATTCCGAACAGTTTCAAATGCCAAAATTTTGCTATACACTTGAGCCAATCAAACTGGTCCGAAATTTTGTACAGTTGGGAGGTCGGAACTCTACTCGAAATGTTGGTTCAACGTTTTCTTGCCTCCGCTGCTGCTGAATTTCTGTATACAGAGGGTATATCTCATTTCCTATACTTTCTGTTCATGAACATCGGTATTTTATAGTTATTACACCGCTTCGGCAGATCAACAGAGTACAATATTTGAATTTTGAAAATGGAAATAGTGAATACGACGAATATAGGTGTAATATTGATAATAGAAATGTAGCACCTAAACAATCATATATTAATTTAAAAACTGCGTGTTTGAATACCTCTGGCAAGTAAAATACAGAGAAATGTATTCTTTTCGGAAAAGTTTATCTTCCTTCAATTTCCATTTTCTCAATTCTCAGTTCACTTATTCAGATCCATTCAGCACACGTTCCATGGATCCTGAATAATCAGAACAGGTGGAGTACCTAATCGTGAACGAAAAACTATTTCATCAGCTCCGAACTGTTCCCAATTAGTTCTCAAATACGTTGGAAACCACAAATTGGAAATTCAGAGGTAGTTATCATTTTAGTTTCTTTCAGGTTGCTCAAATAATTGATGCCGTATTTATCAGCCGTATGATTGAATACGATTTTAACAATGAATAAAATGATAATTAAATTATAATGAGGAAGTAAGGTGAAAGAATTTAAGATAATGTATATTACAGATGGATAAGTTCATGAAACGAAGCAACAGCATTTAAATTCAATTACTAGAATGCGAATAAGTATTTTAACCCAGAGCTATATAATAAAGTTGCTGGTCTATATGGATGAAAATGTTCCGTCGAAAGGCTGTGGTCACGGGAGGGTCGCTACCTGAGTCATTAGTAGACCGGTCCAAACCTGGCCCAAACCAGTATTTCGGGGAAATGTCCGCGTGGTTGTAGCTCGCTAACTAGAGTTTTGCAGAGAAATCCAGCTGGAGGCGAGGTTATATCTGTTTTGGTAAGGAATATTAGGTTTTAGCGTCGGTCTTCTAGTCTGAGACGTGATACCGTGTAGACGTGTTTTGCCTGCCGGGGACACAAACGTCGGATTGCGCCGAGAAGTACAATCAGTAATGAGAATCTTATTAAGTGAACAAGATCTCCCAGCAGTGAATTAAGCGGCGAAGTATACTTTCAAAACAGTGTTAGTAATTTATTCCATCGCGATAGATTTCAGCGATTCAGTATAGTTTTAACGTGATAGTGGAAATCTAGAGTAATTCGATCTGAACGCGGCGGCAACTCCTGGTGAACTGTAAGCACGAAACGAACTGAATAGTAAAGCTGATACTATGAACTGTGTTGTTTTTATTTCGTCAACCTATCTCACGCATACCCTGTAGATAGCGTGGTCTCAGCTCTGATGACTAGCCAGGGCAAAGAATATTCAACTCATAGAGCAATCTACTAGGCGACCAGAACACCGGAATCCAGGCTGCTAAGGTCACATCCAGAGTGGCTGATACCCGAGACAGAGTATCAGCAGACCCAGCTGGAGGAAAAGGCTACAAACCTGGCGAACCAACGTGGCGCTTCGAGAGACGAAAAGCAACCAGCATCAGGATCGTCGGAAGCTCCAGCAGAAAACCAAAGGTACTGAGTGTAACATTTTAGTGGTGTTGTCGTTGTTGCAATGAACTGATGGAGAGTATTTTAAGAAACGGAAAGGTGAAAGGTCGGTCAAATTCACAAAGCATGGACGTGCAGGGGAGTACTATACAAATTGTTAAAGAGAAAGTAGCAGAAATAGGAGAAAGTGCTCAGAATATACAGAATAGATTAGAAAAGACAATGGAAAGTAATAATGCTCAGGGTCTAGAAAATAACGTAGGAAGGGATACAGAATGTAGTAGTAACAATCAAATTGTACAGGTTAGTGTAGCTAAGGAAACAACTAATAGTAGCCAGGGAGTAGATGTAAATGACTCAGATACGAATATGAGTATGGTAGCCATGATGAAAGCGATAATGGAGAAATTAGAAAGTACGAACCAGAAATTAGAAAGTAATAACCAGGAATTATGTCAGAAATTAGAAAGTACCAACCAAGAATTAACTCAGAGGTTAGAAAGTAATAACCTAGAATTAAGTCAGAAATTAGAAAGTACTAACCAGAAACTAGAAAGTAATAGTCAGAAATTAGAGGCAGGAGAGCAAGATTTGGTTAGGAAGCTCGAAAGTCAGCAGAAAGCATTAGAAACCTTTCAAGCAGAGGTTAGAGGGGAAATCAATCAAGTTAGAACTGAAGTACGGGGGGAAATAGAAAGTATAAGAATCGAAGTTTGTAATCAATTAAGTGAGAAGTCAGGCAGAGAATACAAGAAATTACGAGAGGACGTAGCAAAGCAATTTGAAAAAGAGAGGGAAATAGTTAGCAAGGAATTAGACCAAATTAGAGAAATGGCTAGCAAAGAATCAGGGGAAAATAGAAGTAGATTAGAACAAGCAGAAAGGGAAATTAGAAGGCAAGGTAGGGGTGTAGACGAAATAAATGAACAAATGAAATAGTTAGCTACAGAAATTAATGGAATGAAGGAAACATTAAAAAATTTGAGGTTGTGTGTAACTGAACCTAATTCTAATGCTAGTCAGATAAGTGAAAGCTCTGCACGAAACGAAGCGAGACAAAGTGCCTCAGCCGACAATTCGATGCTTAATATAGGTCCAAGTACCTCCAGTTATGAACCCAGAGGTAATAATGTACATGTTTAAAGGAGTGGTGGTCAAATGCAATGGCCAAACCACATCTTAAATGAAATTGTGCCACCTGTGTTTGAACATGAGGATTCTGATAATACTAAGGATTTTATGAGGAGTCTGCATGAATATTTTTCTGTAAAGTGTATTCCTGAACAGTATTGCATGACAATTGTTGGGAAATGCCTTAAGGGAAATGCAGCTAACTGGTTAGAGGTATCAATAGGAAACGATAATAACTTCAGGACCTTTGAAAGGTTATTTATGAACAGATACTGGGGACATAACAGGCAGTCTAGCATAAGATTAGAACTGAGTAGTGGAAAGTATGACACAAGAACTGATCAGTCGATGGTTAATTATTTCACGAAACTTTCTAGGAAATCTAAAATGCTAGATCCACCTATGTGTGAGCAAGAATTAATCGCCATTATCACGACACACTTCCCAGAGGCACTCCAGAACTATTTAATTATAGCTAAACCCACAAACGTCGCCACCATGATCTATTTGCTGTTGGCATTGGAGACAAACAAATCAAAGAGTAAAAATAAAAGTTTCGCTAGACCTGGAGCGAGCAACGAAAGGGAAATTTCAAATAATTTCGGGCAAGGGGCACATATCAATTACAATCAAAACCAGGATGTCCGAGATAGATACCGAGGTCCCGCACCCAGAGGAGGAAATTCGCAGTGGGAGAACCGAGGCCGAAATAATTTTGACCGCAACCAGAGGAACCGCAACGGGCACGACCGAAACAGAAATGTACAAGTAAATTACGTAAACGCGGCGAGACATGAAAGGAACCGAGGAGGATGGAACGAGAGAAAAAGAAGATAGTCAGGAAATGACTACTGGAAAGTTGACAATGTACCAGAAGTTACGCCGAGGTCACCCAGGCAGGGAGAACGGAGCACGGGAAATGGTTACTGGAGGGTCGACAACATTCCAGAATTTAGGCCAAAGTCGCCGCTGCACGGAGAAAGGAGCAGGAGCGGTAGAAATTCGCCGATAAATGGAGAAAGGGCCGAAGCCCTACAAGTAGCCAGGCAAGTGTTCGAAAACCGCGGCCATCCTTCTCAGGAAGCTAAGTTGGAAGGAAAGAATGCAACGAGAACTGGAGCTTACAGCAAGACAGAGGGAAACTATGTACCCAGTCAAACGCGCCTTCAGTGAAGACTGGGAAGAAACTATGTGAACCGTATGCGAATAATAAGATCGTCAGAGGGCAAATGATGTTACAGAAGGAAACCAATCTGAGGAACAGAAGTGAAGACAGTGACAAAGTGCTCGAACCACCACGAATAGCAGTTTCCATTAACGGAATTCCGGACACTGCAATAATAGACACTGGAGCTAACAATACAGTGTGCTCGCAAAAGTTTTATGAAGAACTAATCAACCGGGGTTTGAAGATAATGTCTTTACCAGTAAGCGGTATATTTTGTTCACTAGCTGTAGGGAAGAGGAAAGAAAGAGTGAAATTTCAAGTCATGCTCAACGTAGAAATAAATAGTAGAGTTATTGAGGTTTTGTTCCTGGTCGTACCCAGACTCGTTACCGACATAATTATAGGATGTGATTGCCTGTATGAATGGAAAGCGATTGTTAATTTCGAGAATAGATTTGTCAAGTTAGAAACAGGGCAAGAAACAGTAGTGGTGCCATTTGTCGACGATAGCGGTTCAGAGGAAGTTGTACGAGATGAACGTGAAGATGAAATCCGGGGAGACGTATTCTTTGTTGAGTACATAAAAATTGGCGCAATGGAGCTTGGTGAAATAAACGTCGAAGAATATGCTGCCGAATCGAGTAACAATGAGATGTATGATGAAGATGTTGGAACGATTAGGGAATATGTGGAAGCTGAACCCCGAGAAAATCCCGCGAGGGATTGGAATTATGAGACTACAAATTTGTACTGCAAGGCGGAAGGCTACGAAAACTTGGAAGATTTGTTAAGAGAAAAAGTCAGTCAGGCTAACTACCTGAATACAGCGCAGAAAGAAGAATTATTTAGAATTTTAGTACGACACCAGGAGGTATTTTCGGATAAACCAGGAAGATGCACGAAATATATTCACTCTTTCGAAATGACGCCCATAGAGCCGTTTACACATAAAGCGAGACCCATACCATCCGCCATTCGGGAAGAAGTCGATAAAGTGATAGAAAACATGCTAGAAGACGGGGTTATCGAAATTTCAGACTCCATATACGTGAACCCCCTGTGCATAGTAAGCAAAGCTAGTGGGAAAATTAGAGTAACACTAGACGCAAGAAAGCTAAACAAGCATTGTAAACCAGACAGATTTAGACCCGAGAGCGTGGATGCAACGTTGAGCAAGTTGCACAAAGGAAAATTCTTCTCTACCTTAGATCTGACCTCCTCCTTCTGGCAGATTCCACTTAAGAGAGAATTGAGAAAATTTGCTGCATTTTTACATTCTGGAATTCTTTACCAGTTTACCGTCTGCGCATTTGGAATGAACACAAGCGGAGGCGCATTGTTGAGAGCATTGTATGCTATTTTTGGAGAAACCATAAAGAAATTCGTGGCTCAATATGTGGACGACTTTGTCATATTTTCGTCAGAAATTGGTGAACATCTGAAGCAATTTGATTACGTTTTAAACCGGTTAAAAGCTGCCAACATGACAATTAAACCAAGTAAAACTGCCTTCTTCGTCAAACAAACCGAGTTCCTAGGATATGTCATCTCCCAGGAAGGTATTAGACCAAATCCGGAACGGATAGACAGCATAAATAAAATTCCGGCTCCGAAGAATATAAAGCAGTTACGTCGATTCCTCGGAATCCTCAATTATCAATCCAGATTCATTCTCGACTTCGCAACTGTCGTAGCCCCTTTGAGACAGTTGTTGAAGAAAGATGAAAAATGGTGATGGACGCAGGATGAAGAAGAGGCCTTTCGGAGTGTTAAAAGATTATTCGCAGCTTCCATTTTGCTGGAAAAACCCCGGGAAAATCTGCCGTTCATTATTTTCACAGACGCGTCGGGATAGGGATACGGAGCGATAATGACCCAAAGGGATGAAGATGGAAGGGACCACTTAATAGCAGTAGCCTCCAGAGGAATATCCAATATTGAAGCACGAGCGTGCACGACTGAGAAAGAAATAGCTGCGATTTATTTTGCCTTGGTGAAATTCCGACAATATGTTTACAACAACCCCATCGTTGTGTATACCGATCATGTGAGTCTGGCCTTTATGAACTCTTGCAAGCTAACCAGTACAAGAATATCGAGATACGTGCACGAGATTACGTCACACCAAATAGAAATCCGTCATGTTCCGGGGAAACATAATATCTTTAGCGACCTGCTATCCAGAATGAAGACAAACTACCCGATACCGGACACGATCGACGACCACAAACACGATGTCACGATCTTGTACCTAGACACAATGGAAGGAAGATCACTCACGAAAGAATTGAGAAACTTGGCGAAGCTCCAGGAAGAAGACGAAGAATTGCAGAAACTTCGAGAAAAGGCGTCACCGATCACAGCAGAATTAAAGGAGAACATTGGAATATACAACGGAAAAATTTACAAGTTCCACGGACGGATAGAACCGAAGTGGAAAGTCATGATTGCGAGAGGGATCGAAAACCGGTTAATTACCGCATATCACAAAGCCTTAGCACATACCGGCAGTGAGAAACTAAATTTGGTAATAAGTGAACACTGCTACATAAAACACTTAGCCAGAAAAGTACGGAAAATATGTTCAACTTGCGACATGTGCCAACGAGCGAAACCATTCAATGTGAAATTCGATACAGAACCTCAAGCGATTTCAAGAGATGAAAAGAATGGGCTAGTCACAGTGGACGCTCACGGAGAATTACCTCGAGGTCAATTTGGGTGCCGATACATTTTTGTACTTCATGATGTCTTCACCAAATATGTAAAAATATACCCCGTAAGAAACATAAGCAGCAGGACTTGTGTAGGGAAGATAGTGAATGATTATATGCCGAAATACGGACCAGTAAAAGCGGTCTTGTCTGATAACGCGACCGTCCATCGGAGTAAATGCTTTAAAGGAACCCTCACAGATCACGGAATACAATTATATTATTGGTCATCCTATTTTCCATCAGGAAACCCGACGGAACGAGTACTACGCGATATTGGGATCTATTTCAGGATACTGACACATAAGAATCACAAAGATTGGGTAAGATACTGTCCAGTCATTGAAAAGATAATAAATAACACCATTAATGTGACTACAGGATTTGCACCCGTAACACTTATGTTAAACGAAGAACCCGAGCCCATCCTTAAGGAAATTGAAAAAAAAGTAAGTATTGAATATGAAACCCTAAGTGAAGAACAAAGAGCTAAATTAGCTTTCGACAGAATAAAGGAGAAGCCCGAAAAGAGGAAATCGAAGAGAAAACGAAGAAGGCACAAATGGAACCCAGATATAGGAGATCTAGTATTAATTAAAGATCACAAGTTGTCCTGCGCCTTGAAGAACAGAAACAAGCGCATGGAGTTACTATATAAAGGTCCTGGGGAAATTATTCAAAAATTTGGGGAACATACATTTGAAATAGTAGATGCGGTAAATAGAAAACTCATGGGTAGGTGGCACAAACAACTTCTCCGTCCGTACCGGACATAAACAAATAATCATGCAGAGGCATATAGGATAGGGTATAGATGAAAATGTATACAACTCAATTAATGAAAATGAATTCAGACAAACAAATATATATAATCTTAATGGTATCCAATCACAAAATATCGAAATTGTGAAAAAAAAAACTTGTGGTGATAAGTACTTTGAAGACTTAAAAGTGAAGTGGAAGTGCAGTGAATCCTATGAAAATAACCAACTCAAAGCAACAAAACTGAGTACTAAAACAATTTACAAATCCAAGAAGGTGCAAGGACTTTTGGCAAATTACACCTTTATATAGAATCAGAAGACAAACAGATTTTGTAAACTAGCTTAAGTTTTACGTAGTTCATAACTAATACGATGTAAACGTTCGTTGTATGACGCAAGAAAATGTAAAACTTTCAGAAGTGGAGTGTATATAGCGTATGGTAAACTAATCTGTATTGGATTATTTCAGATGTTTATAATGTGAAGTGTTGAAAACAAAAAGAAATTATGTACTAGTATTATAAATTTTGTCATTATGATTGTATGTAACGCAGCTGAAATGCAAAGAAAATTGTAAAGTGAACCAGAGTTGCCGACGTGTAGAGTTGTTGATAATAACAGTAATGTTATTCGGGCAAGGACGTTCCATTCTTAAATTATGGGATAATTAAATAATGAAACGGGGGCAGTTTGATGCCGTATTTATCAGCCGTATGATTGAATACGATTTTAACAATGAATAAAATGATAATTAAGTTATAATGAGGAAGTAAGGTGAAAGAATTTAAGATAATGAATATTACAGATGGATAATTTCATGAAACGAAGCAACAGCATTTAAATTCAATTACTAGAATGCGAATAAGTATTTTAACCCAGAGCTATATAATAAAGTTGCTGGTCTATATGGATGAAAATGTTCCGTCGAAAGGTTGTGGTCACGGGAGGGTCGCTACCTGGGTCATTCGTAGACCGGTCCAAACCTGGCCCAAACCAGTATTTCGGGAAATGTCCGCGTGGTTGTAGCTCGCTAACTAGAGTTTTTCAGAGAAATCCAGCTGGAGGCGAGGTTATATCTGTTTTGGTAAGGAATATTAGGTTTTAGCGTCGGTCTTCTAGTCTGAGACGTGATACCGTGTAGACGTGTTTTGCCTGCCGGGGACACAATCGTCGGATTGCGCCGAGAAGTACAATCAGTAATGAGAATCTTATTAAGTGAACAAGGTCTCCCAGCAGTGAATTAAGCGGCGAAGTATACTTTCAAAACAGTGTTAGTAATTTATTCCATCGCGATAGATTTCAGCAATTCAGTATAGCTTTAACGTGATAGTGGAAATATAGAGTAATTCGATCTGAACGCGGCGGCAACTCCTGGTGAACTGTAAGCACGAAACGAACTGAATAGTAAAGCTGATACTATGAACTGTGTTGTTTTTATTTCGTCAACCTATCTCACGCATACCCTGTAGATAGCGTGGTCTCAGCTCTAATGACTAGCCAGGGCAAAGAATAGTCAACTCATAGAGCAATCTACTAGGCGACCAGAACACCGGGATCCAGGCTGCTAAGGTCACATCCAGAGTGGCTGATACCCGAGACAGAGTATCAGCAGACCCAGCTGGAGGAAAAGGCTACATAATCCATAATCGTTTTAGAAACATTTTAGAATGAACCGGACATAATTGAAGAAAAGGAGCTTTTCACTTTTCACCTAAAGGCTCAGTCCCCGACTTCGTGGTGAAACAACAAATCAGAACGCTCCAAACACATTCCTTTCTGCTATGTACACGCCCGCTGTCAAATGTTACCTGAATCTGTAAGGAAAGTATAAATGGAACTAAGTGTACCAACGGTGTAGTTTTTCTGCAGTTACATCTTTTTTATTTCGTACGTGTACCAGTTATTTAGAGCACGTCCATAATGTTCACGGCTTCAGGCATCCGGGAAGATTCAAGAAAAAACATTTTACTTTTCATGAAAATATTTTAGGATTAGGATTACTATGGAATGGATTCTGTGCCGAAAACTGTGGTATATTATACCTAAGCCTCAAATGGGAAATCCCGAGAAGAAGGATGAGCTGATAGCGGACAGAGGGCGGCCGTTCCAATGGACCACGACAACCGGTATCCCACATGGAAACAGCCCACCAGGTCGGCCCGAAGGCGATAAACCATCCTACCTGAGGAAGAAATGTTTGCTGGGAGCATACCATCCTGCCATGAAGCGCCGATGCCACCGCCGACACTTTTATCCTGAAGGAGACAACCAGATGTGTGATGTTATGAAATGATAATGGAGATGAAATGAAGGGACAGGAAATTTAGGGGATGCAATTAATCTACCCAGCATTCTTCTAGCGAATCGGAAAAATCCTCGAAAAACCCAAGGGTCAGGTAGTTAGGCAGGTCACGGGAATCGAACCCGGACATTCCGTGTGCGGGTCACAGACTAAACCGCCTCAGCCAAACCGCTGGGTATAGTATCTTGAATGTCTGGGTTTTCAGTCAAAATTCCCATCTCCATTTTTGACAAGTCAGAATTGGATTCAGGAAATCTCAAAACAAGTACTTGCGTGAAATGTCAGGGTCAAATGTTCGAGTAAAATACAATATTTTCCCTGCCAACTTCAACTAAGTAAACGTTAAACCATAAGGACAAAATATTACACAGCTATAGCTGGAAGAGAATTTTATAAAATACCATTGGCATTCAAATGGATAAACTTTGTCGTTTTTTTTCTGGGGGGGGGGCGGCCGAAAAATGTCTCTAACAAGTTGATAAATATGCCGTAGTTTCAACATATTTGTATAAAAAACAAAATGTGCAGCTTCAATTTTCTGGGAATGGTCTCAGAAATACTTCTCATTCTATATAAATTTTGTAAGATTTCTCTCGCTTCCAACTAATACAAAAGTCAGTGTTAAAGCGCAACATTTATTTATTCCATTGACGTTTTTCGAGATGTTCTTGCTTTTGGTTTCAGTTTCGCTATATGGTTGTATATTAAATTCGCTAGCCCTCTTCCTGTTCTCTAGGATCAGCATGGAGTTTGAAAGGCGAATTGTGTTGACCAATTTTAGATACGCGTGACTGTGTCCCTGTTGTATGCACAACGAAACCGGTTGTGAAACTACATCTGCAAACATATAATAAGGGTGGGGGGGGCAAAAGAAACCGGAATGTTGTCATAGAGATTTTATTGAGGAACATTTTTACAAAATTACTTCATTCAATTTCAAAATACTCTCCATTACATGCGATGCATTTGTCAAGTGTCTTTTCCCACTGCTGGAAGCATGTTCGGAACCCTTCAAGTTTGATATTGTCCAGTTGCCTATGCGAAGCACTTTTTACTGTCCCCACATCCTCATAACGCTCCCCTTTTAGCGTTTTTTTTTTCTCGTGGAAACGGGAATGTCGTGCGGCGCTAGAGCCGACGAATACGGAGCGTTGGGAACTACAGACCACCTCTGAGATGCCAAATAGTGCGTCACTCGTAAGGCCGTGTGTGCTGGAGCGTTGTCGTGATGCAGAAACCAGTCACCTGATCGCCAAATTTCCGGGCGTTTCCTCCTCATGTCCTCTCGCAGACGCCTTAAAACATCAAAGTAAAGGTGCTGGTTAATAGTCTGGCCTGGGGATACGAATTCCCAATGCACAATTCCACGAACATCAAAAAAGACAATGATTATAGTTTTCGACCTCACATTTGACCTCACATGCCTTGCTTTTTTGGTCGGCGAGAGTTGGGAGTCCTCCACTGGCATGACGCTTGCTTGGATTCTTGGTCATACGAGTAACACCAACTCCCATCCCTGTAATGTCCTTCTTCAAGAAGTTTGGATTACATGCAATCTGTTTTCAAGTCCTGACACACATTTATGCGGCTGGTTTGGTGCTCCTGTGTGAAGGCACGGAACAAATGTAGCAGCAACACGTCTCATGTGCAAAACCTCCGTCAACATCCGCTGGCACGAGAAACAAATGATCCGTGTCGCTGCTGAAATTTGGTTGATCGTTTGGCGACGATCCTCGTTGATCCTTTGGCGGGCCTTTTCAATGTTGTCATTTCGCGATTTTCAAGGGCGTCCAGAACGAGCTTGGTCTTCAACACACCTCACCACGTTTAAAGCACCCAAACCACTCAAAAACCTGTGTGACTCATTGCGTCCTCCTGGAATTCTTTCTGAAGCATTTGGTGTGTCTCCGTTGCAGTTTTTTAAAGCAGGAAACAAAATTTCACACACACTCCTAGTTCTTTTAAAGTTGCCATCATGAATTCGAAGAGGTCACCCGCCAACAGTCAGAGAAACACAATACCACACTTGCACGTTCAGCTCTACACTGTCACCGTCTGCACAGCTGTTTCCTGACGGTCTCTTCTAACACCATCTAGCGTGAGAGCACGGCACTATGTCTACGAATGGCAGCGCCCTCGGAGACAGGTTTCTTTTGGGTCCCACCTCGTATGTTACATTTTTTCAATGCACAGAGATACGTTGTGTAAGAGTGACTTGGCAATGTAGTGGGGAGGATGTGCGAGATTGAAGACGCCTACGTCATCTCTAGTCTTTAATTACTACATCTTTTGTGCTCCCAGAGGGATTTGATTATTGACAGTGTTTTGTTATTTTTAGTTTCGTTATCTTGGTGTACAGAGACAATAAAGGTTTACTATCAGAAATACTCTTATTTTAATATATTATAAACCCTGCACGCAACACTTAAGCCGACTGAAATACCTAAAGTTACTTTTCGAAACGTACATTTCGCAAGAAACAGTATTTTAGTTATAAACAGCTTTCGCTGTCCAGAGATTTCGCCACCTGTAATATCTTACACAAGGAAAGAAAATTGTAATAATGTTCCAATTTTTATAAGATATTCATTTATGATCCTTATTTGTGACTTAGTTTACAGTGTTGGTTATGGCGTGAAAACAAGAAGTAGCTAGAATGTACACAGACGCAGTGTCGAAGTAACAAATAATTGAGTGTGAAAATGGAAGTATTATAAAGCGTGTGCTTATAAACAGTTTTCGCTTGCTGAAGGTATGAATTCCATGTTAATTACCATTAGTTTTTCATAATGATACGATTTTCTTTTGTTATAACAACCCAACCAGCTGCATCTGTTAGTCTCGTAACAAGCATACAGGACTCTTTGAGATCCATTATGATTCTCTACTTATGGCAATCCTTTAATTTCGGTATCAATTAAAACAAATTAAACTCGTCGAAAACAATGGTGTCATGAATAGTGTCATGATAAAAATTGGTAAACTTTGATCTAGAATCAAAGTTCTAAGGCTTTCACGGCCGGTGTCAATACCAGATACAATATTTACCGGGCTTGTGGGCCGTGGTCTATTGGGTTCCTTCTTCTTCCCAAACGTTTCGTCTGCGACTGCGGCAGACATCTTCAGTGGCGGCGACGTCGAAGTTTCCTAGTGGAGATTTCACCACCGACTGCCACTAGGAAACTTCGACCTCGCCGCCACTGAAGATGTCTGCCGCAGTCGCAGACGAAACGTTTGGGAAGAAGAGGGAACCCAATAGACCACGGCCCACAAGCCCGCTAAATATTGTATCTAGTTTTGATCTAGAATATCTGAACTAAGCCCGGTTCCTGGTAATTTTGACTCCACTCTTCATATTGGGTTGCTTACTAAAATTACAGTGCTTCATTGGTAATTCCAAGAGAAACCCTTTTATTTTTTCCTTATTTATACTCAAAAGGGCTTTCAGAATGGGCAGTTATTTATCTCCAGCTGAAAATAACGAGTTACCACAAGGCTTACTCGTTTTATAGACGATAAACAGGGAAGCCCGCTGTTATCTGACTACAACGAGTTGTTTGTCTCTCCATTAAGTTTTAACTGTGATGGTCTCCCATGTAGTAATGTGAATTTTAAAATATTGGGACTACGTCCAGTTTTTAAACTGCCACTTCACTCACTGTCACCTAGTTCAACTTTCAATGAATCTTCGCTTATGGTACTCTATGACTTCACTAATGTGAACTAGTTCGGAGTACCACATCACTTTCCTCGTGTGGTAAACAAATACTAGGCCCGACGTAGCTTCTACTTCCGGATATAAAACTTGCAGGGGAGTCTAACCGAGGACGACTGTAAACTGTTTCAGTAACAGCATTTGCTACATGTCACCGAGGTTGTCCAAATTCAATCGGAAAACAGGGCTCTTTGTCGTACCAGAAACGGATTGCCTAACTCGTTCATTCACTCACTTCGTTAGGATCGCTCAACTTGTTAGAATGTTCGCTTATTACAGCTTTTGGAATCCTGAGGAGCGTTCCAGAGCGTTCGAGATGGAGAAACTTGCAGAAGTTATAACTTCGGTGGTTTAGATGGGGCTAACTTGCTACTAGTTTGTTTTACTTCCGAATGCCTACCAATTAGCTTTCCCCAAAAGATGTTCATAGCCACATAACGCTCTTGTATTCCATATAAAGAAATTATGCAATTAATTCCGGATCACTTTAAGAACCCATTAATTTCATATTCATCAGTCATGCACATAACAGTGAATTCTGAATGTAGTGTAAAGCGACCACCAGCATGGCATTGGCATGTTCAAATGAGATTTTTTATTCCAACATGGGCTCTAGAAATGTTCAATATATCCTTCTTATGAGAAGCTTAAACTTTGTCTGTGTGTTCCAAATTGGGTGTTTTGGAGACACTCTTCTGAAACAAATGGTAGTTCGGTTTATTTTGAACACAGTAATGAAACTATAAATAATGAAACATTTAGGTATTAGTATGCAATTTAATGTTCACAGTTACTTCAAACCAGAGTTATTCCGATGGCTTAAAACTCCAAAATGTAAGGTCTTACTTAAGTCAAAGTTAAATACAAATATATAAGTCTCTAGTTAGGCAAGAAAAACACTTCTTTAAACTATCCTTTACTATCAATGCTAGGTAACTATAGCAAGTATTGAATTTCAACCAAAAATCTGGCTCTACAGTTTCACCAAAAATTATGTTTATGTGACACCGTGCATGTCAAAGGAAAGACTTTTAGAAAAAGTTAAAGGAGTGTAAGAGGACCGACTAACTCAAAGGACATGTTGCCAAATTTAAAAACCAGCTACTTGATTTCAGCACCTTATAGCTGATTCTACACAAAGGTGTCTACCATACTCCCTCCACATTAATCGAATTTTTTTACAACACTTTGATATCATGAAAGGAGTCTCCAAATTCTTATCAATGTTAGCCCCTATTTAATGATAGAACATTCCATTAAAATGATCGACGGCGATATTTCAACGGAATTAGATACGTTTAGAGTCACTGTGATGCCACTAATAATTTAGATACAGCTACGTGTGTGTTTTTTTATTTAACGTCCTCCAACACTAAGTCATACCAGGCGATGAATGAAATACGTAAAATTATGCTCAAAGGAGTCCAGCGTCCATAGAGCTTAAGAGTTAGGATACATTCATTTTTCAGGATAAGGGAAAACCCTGGAAAGGATCCCCATCAAATAATTCCGATTATCGACATTCGAACTCCAGATCGCTTGAACATGAGGCATAGTATGGTGCCATCTGCGCTACAGAGCCGGCACCACGACTAATCTCCAAAAGACATATTTCAAAAACGAAAGGTTGTAAATACTGAATATGGTACATACGTATTGCAGCATACAAGTTCTGATCCATAAGTGGTTTACGATGGACAACCTCTTACAACGCAAACAATTTAGATTTCGTTAGAAGACAGCTTCTGTCAAACACATTTGTACCCGGGGTGAAGGAACGAGTTCCTACTTTTGAATAACTTGAACTTTCAAATAAGTACATAATATTTTCCTCAAGCTTGAAATGATTACTCTTCGTTTTTATATGTGTTATTATTATCCAACCGGATTCGATCCCAGGTGACCGCAAAGTGGGAATTTTGGTGGACAGCACGATTCCGGGGCGGGTTTTCTGCGGGATCTCCGGTTTCCCCCGCCATCTAGTCTACAAGAAAATGTACAAATTTTAGTAAAACGAGCCCCTTCATGTTAGTATAAAGTAATTTAAAATACTTTACTGAACACAAACCGAAGAATAGAGCCAACAAAGCCGTGTGGGTGCTGTTTTATCTGAACTTAAAGGTACATTAATAATCGACTGAAGTATGAAGGGAGAGTCATGGGAAGAAATTATTTAAAACTTTCAAACGAATGAGTTTGACCGGACCTCAAAACTTACCCGTAAATAGTTTTTAGATATGTTTAAATCAGCAGGGTGAATTCATAAGCAACGACTCTGCGCCTGTTGAGCAAAGAACAAAGGTTCTAGGGTCAGGTAAACACAAGTGTAAGAGACCGACAGATGTGCGCGTTTTAAGGAATTCGAGTGTCCAGTAGGACCCGGAAAAATTTCTCTGGCACATTGCTTGGTGACCATGAAGGATGTTCCCACAACAGCTACAATGAAGGAGGATCTCTATAAGGAGGTAAAGAGAAGATCTTAACCTCTGTCTTGTTAGTGCTAAGGGAAATGCGCCAGTGCGAGAACAAATGAGCCTCTTCTCTTTTCACTTTTTACCAGCAGATGGCATTATTTCGGCCTAGTCGGCTGCATCTGTACCACGGGTAGATGGCAGCATATGCTCATTTAACATCTATTTTTATTTTTAGAGCCTTAATATTTTAAAACTGGAGTTCTATGCCTTGATATTAGCTGTCTGGGCGAAAAATATTATACTAAAGCTACTCAGTCAAACTTTAAGGTTCATGAAACCAGAATACGGTATATTTCCATTGCGTATCATAGACATTATCTCTTAGATTTCTGCGACTGTGAATATAACTCGGCGAAAATTACGATCATGTTCATTTCCCTTTTAAATTTTCCTCTTCCTCCTTGTCATTGGATGATACTTTTGTTGAAAGTATAACAAAACCACAAAATCTTAAGGATTTGCAGAACGTTTAAGAGAGAATTCATAAAAGGACAACAAAGAAAACCCAACTGATCTTTTTTATGGAATCAGCTGCTCCATCACTGCTCCATGGAGCATAGGTTTTTACAGCAAACAAGAGAGATGAAATTTCGTTAATTAGTTTGAACGTTATAAACTAGAAGGTAGATAAAACAGTGTAGCTATTGCTATGAACTGGAATGTTTGCTATAGGAGACAAAACGACTCATGTAGGTATAATCTGTTGAAACACGTAAACAGAGCGGTAGTAGAGAGAAGCCTACCCACTTCCATGTTAAGAAGAGACGAGTCTGCCTCGTATACAAGAGTACTTGAGGCTGGTCCCGTAGCTCAGTCGGTAGAGCATCTGACGGGTTCGATTCCCGGCAGTGGGAATGGGGACTTTTCTCCGGCCAAGATAAATCCCCATCCTTCCCAGAGTCTGGAAGTATGAATGAGAGTGTGAATGTGTGTTTGTGATCTAATGATTAAAAAAGAAACCTACCGAATACGAGGTATGTTCCAAAGGAGAGGCCGCCGATATGACCACTGTAGTTAAAGGCGGGGTATAAATTGGTTCAGCTACCTGGATAAAGCTTTCTTCCGCACACTGACTTAACCAATTCATCTGGAGGACTTTAAGTATCAAAGCATTCAAGAAATATGACATCATGTCAGCCAAATGTTTCTTGACATTGGAGCCCCCAGAAAAGAATATACTCTCAGCTGTTTATTACAGCATACACCTAACTGAGGGAAAGGTGCCATTGGACCTAGGAAACACTAAGAAGCTGAACTTGAAACCAGTGTTTTTTACAACCTAATCCATGAACGTATCTGATGATGTAATACATCGTATACCGTTTCAGAGATCTATAGTGCTCCAACTAGGACTTGATATAAGCAAGTACGATTACGATAAGTCTAGTTTACCATCAGATTAGTTTAATTTAAGTTAGACATAATTTATAACTACACGAAATCTATGATCATGACTCTAAAAGTTGAATCAGAAATGGCTGAATAAAATATTCGCAAAGAAATTTGTTGAATGTGTTCATTGTTATTACAGACCAGAACTCCACGAGTTTAAGCAGGAAGACGGTAACGAAAATCAAGTGCGACATATTTGGTTTTTTTAATATATAAGTGCCTGGTTGTGGATTTATCAATACCGCACCTCAGGCTACTTCAGTTCTAATGCAAAACTCTGCGAGGGAAGACGGGGAGATAGCGATAGTGTGGCAGGCTTCCTTCCCTTCCATAGTAGGTAAAGGGTGTTATCATTACCTTAACCGCCTCCTAAAAAAGGAGTATTGTGTGCAACCTTATGATCACTGCTCTGCGCGAAGTAGTTTTCGATTGACAAAAGTATGCAAATGCCTCGATTCATATAAAGCAAATAAATAGTCTGACTTTTTTTTTATTTGGTAGACGTCACACACCATGCAGGTGTGTAATGTGATCCTGAATTCTGAACCGAATTAAATACAACAGCATATACATAAGTACGATGTAGACGGAGAAGTCCCGGGCCTCACATAGAGATGGCGGCACTTGGCCGGTTTTGACGGATAGCATGATGTAGTCTAAATCTAGACTAACTTTTGTCAATAGTCAAAGGTCAGTAGACTGTTCAGTTTTTGGATGAAGGTATTTTAAACAAGGCAGGTTTAGAGGTTTCACGGAAATGGAGGATTTGGAAAACAGAGCAGCGACTAAATGTTCCAATTGAAATGCTCAACGCTTAAACAAATCAAGAAGGAAATGGAGAGTACATTGAAAGACTCTGCTCCTTCATATACAACAAGTAAAAGGTGGGTTGCAGGATTTAACATGGGACTTACGCTAGTGATGGGCCTCGCCCTGTGGAAGTCACAACTCTAGAAATCATTGAATAAATTCAACGTTTAGTAATGGAAGACCGCGGAATAAATTTATTTGAGCAAGCAGGAGCTATAAACATATCAAAAGAACTTTCAGGTAATATTTTAAGTGATGTTCTGTGCTTTCACATGGTCTGTGCAAGATAGATGCCGCGTTTAATGACACCTAATCAAAAGTTACAAACAAACACTGTTTCTGATAAGATTTTGTAGTTCGACCGTAAAAATCCTAGTGAATTTTTTAATTTATTATCATGGATGCAACTTGGATACACTACTAGATTCTAGAGGGTAAATAAGAGTCATAACAGTGGATTGCACCAGGTGAACTAACTCTAAAAAAACATAGTCAATGTTGTCAAGACATCTCTGGAATGTATGCTATCTTTGTAATGGCGATACGAATGTTTTGAATTATATTTTTTATTTTCTGTACATCATATTTAACTTAACGAAAGACCTGCCATTTACCCAAATAGTCGTCAATAGGATTCTATTAAAAATATATATGTTTGGAAGTCCTCTGTATCAAAAAAAGGCACTAGCACAACCTTCTCTCCTCAAACTTGCATTAAAGGTTGGTAAAAGTTGTTTTTCTTCTATCTGGTTGATGTTCATGAAGATCATCATTCAACAAAATTTATTTTTAGATCCAATGGGATTATATAGTAACACTCAATCGGCATATACAATAGTAAAATGTTTTAGTAGTGTCTCGCTATGTTATTGTTTTAAATCTCCATGACCAAGAAATAAACAGCTAAGGACGACTTTTTGAGAAATTAAAAAAAAAAGTTTGTCTGTGCAATATATGTGAAAGAAATAAAAACAATACTAATAACAACTTTTTTCTCCCTTTCTAGTCAATGCTGACTTTAGGAGGCGCTTGAGTTCCCTAGAGCGAGCGCCCGCCTCGGTAGCGTGGTGGTAGCACGTCTGCCTCACGTTCAAGAGGTCCCGAGTTCGAATCTCGGTCAGGGTGAGTTACCTGGAACAGGTTTTTTCGGGGTTGTCCCTTATCCTTCAAGACGAATGTCGGGTAACTCTAAGCTCCATGGACCCCGGGCTCATTTGAGCATCATTTCATCCATTCCATTCATCGTCCGATATGACTTGACGTTGGAGGATGTAAATAACAAAAAAAAAAAAAAAAAAAAAAAAAAAAAAAAAAAAAAACCTAGTGTGAGGGAGCCGAAGTATCTGACCTCAGATGAATGATTGATGGAGCAGTTGGTGGAATGATGGTTGGGGAAGCCGTAGGATCCGGAGGAAACCCACCCAACGCCATGTTGTCCACTACCAATCCCACTTTGAGGTCACCTGGTATCGGAGTCACCTTTATCATACTTGAGGTTCCTTAACCTGCTCCAAATATAGGTCACGTGACCCCTGGCTTCACTTTGCCGCTCCGCCAGACTTGAAACAGCGACCTTCGGAAGCACCTGCTAGAATGGTACACGCGTTACGGTTCTTGTTTAGCACCTGCCGTTATAGCTTGACGATTATTGTTTCCAATGATGTCCCATGGAGCGTGCTACATTGTCAGAAGGGATCATTTTAATCAGATTTTTTGAGTTTCTAAAGGTTTCATATAGTCGGATTTCGACAGAATTTCACGTTTTTAGGCGTAGAATTAGCATTGCTTCACTAAATCTTTTGGCTGAAACTTCACGAGATATCTTTTAGCTGAAAGTTTGTATTAAATGCATCTTAGCCGACGTGAAGTCGAAATCAGCTTCAAGTTCCAGTCATTCATGTAGTTATGAATGGTTTTTTTAATAATTGCTTATTTTCTGTACATAATATTTATTTTAGGGAAAGTCCTGCATTTCACCCAAATATTCGTTAATTACCTCTCATTAGGAATACATGTTTTAAGTCCACTGTATCCAAAAGAAATACTTACATGACTTTCTTTCCTCAAACTTGCACAAAACGTTGGTAAAGGTTGTTACTCCTCTATGTGCTTCATATTTTGGAGATAAACATTTGACACAAGTTATCTTGATAGATCTAACGGGATTATATAGCAAAACACAATTGCCTTATATGATAGTAAAATGCTTTAGGAGCATTTCGCTCTGTTATGACTTTAAATCTCCATTGTCTTTGCTTGGCCAAGAGATAAAGAGCTAACGACGCATTTTCATCAGAGGAAATTAAAAAAAAATTCAACTTGCCTTTGTAATATCTATAAACAAGAACAAAAACAAAAGAACTATAATAATAATTAAAATATTATAATAACGATGATAGTAATAATAATTAATAAATAATAATAATTTTATATTTACTTGATATTCCATATTTTGGTTGCGTTTTAAGTTATGCAACACCTTACGTTTATTTATTTTTTGTTTTTTGCTTATTCTCATGATGCAGTCACAGAATAAACAATCTGGAGGAACAGGGAGTAGTACACAAATCTAATTCTACAGGCCGCCAACTCGCCATTCGTAAACAAAACAAGATCTTCGCGGAAAATTTTTATATTCAATTGACATTCGACATTTTAGTTGCTGTTCATTGTTCACGCTATGCAACATTTAATTTGTTCAATTTATTTGTCATCTCCCAAGTTAGAACTAACTGAAGTACAATCTAACCTATTTCTACGAAGGTAAAATGGTTCAATTTTCTTTGCCTTTTTTATTCTTTCCTTCCACAATCCTCAATTGTTTATAAACAGATAAAGTGTTTAGCTATTAAAGTTCGCAGTGCTGCAAACCAAACGAATTTTCGATGTCGTTTTCATTTTACCTCCACTTTTTCTACCCTAAACCTTTTATAACATTTATATTTATATAAATTTTAAAACTATCTTGATATGGGACAAATCTGAAAGAAAAAGTAATATTAATCCAAACTAATTCGTGAGGGCGTCACATCGCCATTTGTATATGAATCAAGATGACAACAGTAAATTGTCATGTTTTATTGACATTCGACATGTTGGTTGTTTTTCGACGTTTATGCTATTTAACATTATTTATTTATTATTTAATTATTATTTATTTATTATTTTATTTATGTTTATGTATTTATTTACTTAATATTTGTTTATCTCACTATCCAATTATCTATGTATCTATCTGTGTTTATATTCATCTGTTTACATATTGGTATATTTATTTGGCTATATTTTGCATGTATCTATGTATTTATATGTTTAATCACTAATTAGCTATTTATGCGCCTTTTGTTAAGTAATTATTTTTTTCTATATATCTATTTATATTTCTCTATATTTATTTGGTATTTATTATGAAATAAGTTATTTGTTTATTTATTCATTCATTTTTTATTCTCCCTAGATAGGAATAACTGAGGAGCTAAATGATTCAGATCTGTTTGCTTTTTTTTTTTTTTTTTTTTTTTTTTTTTGTTATATATTTTTTGTTATATGTCTGGTAAAGTCTCAGTAGCGATATATGATGAAATACAGTACTTTCTCTAGGTAAATAGTACTGGTATTTTGTAACATGATAAATCAGGCGATCAAAAATACGATATTGCTCCTAAGCACTGGAATGTTAGTACTTTAATTTTCTCGAGCTGTAAATCATAGGAGTTAGATAACATGCGAAGTTCTTTCCTTCCGCCAAGCCAGTAGAATTAGAGAGCAAGTCTCAACTCGCAACACTGGCCACAGATAGCGCTACCGGCTTATTCTCCGCTACAAAATATAAATAACGAATAATTTGTTAAGGTATCCTTGCTAATTTATGTAGACTTGCAACCTCTGCCAGAAAACGATCATTTGGTTAACAAATAGAAGAACTTTGATTTAAACACGCAAATTTCGGAAATATCGGGACATACATTTGCATGCCTTGGAATCAAAGGGGCCGGAAAGAGGTTCAAATATGGCTAATAGCTAGTTTATCAGTAACCATTTCGCATCGTCAACTCAAATGCTCGGCATCATCCGACCCGAGTTCTTCGAGACACTCCTTTCGTCGACAGAAGCAGCATTCTAGGGTTTGCGACAGTTCTTCAGGGCACGAGCACGTGGATGTAAAACGCGTGCTCTGAACTGTGCCCATAAAGGAAGCAGCAGCCCGGCTCGCCTTCTCCTCTCTGCGCAGAGTAGCGTGCGCAGCAGCCTTCTTCTCACAGCCAGAAGCAGCGCCGCATGGCCCTCTTCTCAACCAAGACAGCCAAGATACGAATCGCAGCAGCCAGCAACCAGCAGTAGAGCGGAATTTTTCTTACTCCTCTTCTACTGTTTTCTATTTTTCCGACTAAGGACTTGACAGACTACGTGACAGCAGGGTCCGCAAGACCGTAGCCAAGGGTTTTCGGGCCAATGGTCCAAAACCCTGAGTCCATGACTCGTTCAGGCGCCTCCCTCAGGGGGGTCCGGTCCTCTGCGGACTGCCGGAGGGCAACTGCGGCGACCCGACTCACGCCAGACGATGGGCAACAACCCTCAACCTCGTCTACTCCCGATCCCGTGGCACCTACAGCCACGAAGACAAGGTCCACGAAGAGGAAAGCTTCGGCTCCTCCTCAGGGCCTTGCTCCGGTCCAAGAGGCACCAGTCCCCGTGACCGATTATCCCCCTCTGCCCGACTCTGAGTCAGAGGATGACACCGCCGACCAGGGGGGTTTCACCGTCGTCCAAGGCCGTCGGCGGAGTAACTCTGGCCCTAAGCCACAGGGCCAACCTGTACAGGCGCCCCAACCCCTAAACAAGAGGGGGTCCAAGCTTCCGCCCATCGTGGCGGATAGCTTTAAAAATCACGTGGCTGTTATGCGAAAGCTGGCAGCCACGCTGAAGCATCCCTTCGAGGCCAAGAGGAAGCCTCGCAAGGTCTTCATTTCCACCAGCAGTCCCGAGGATTTTGAGGCTGCAAAGCAAGTACTAAGAGACTGTGAGATACAGTTTTATTATTACTCCCCCCAGAAGCCCAACGTCGAAAGACGGGTTCTGCGGGGACTAGATTCCGAGTGCCCGCCAGAGGAGGTAAAACTCGCTCTGGAGCAGGAGCACGGCATAAAGGCCTCAGCTGTCGCCCAGCTGAGGAAGATCGTACACACAGAGGAAGGCTCTGTGCGTGTACCAATGCCTCTCTTCCTGGTAGTAGTGGACAAGGTTCCTGGAGAGGCGGTTCAGCCCATCGACGCTGTTCGGGTGCTGTTCCACACTGTAGTGAAGGTTGAACGCTTTCACGGACAAGGTGGGCCTGTGCAGTGCTACAGGTGCATGGGGTTCCACCACTCCAGCATGGCCTGCGAGCGTAAGCTTGCATGTCTGCGGTGTGCGGGTCCCCACCTCCTGAAGGACTGCGAAAAAGCGCCTGAGGAGAAAAGATGTGCAAATTGCCGCCAGGACCATGTTAGCACCTACAAGGGCTGTGCGACGCGGCAAAGGATCATAGAGAACCGCCGCGGAGGCAATGCGGGATTGGCAACTGTCCGTCGCGGGGTCTCATTCGCGGCGGCTCTCGGAAGGGCAGAGCGCACTCTGCAGGTGGCAGAGCAAGCGGCTCCTCAGCCCACTACACCAAAACCTCCACAGGAGGCACCACGTCCACAGCGTCCGAGAAAGGGCCGCAAGGCGCGCCGGACAGCCAAGCCTGCCACACAGGCCGCAGCCCCTCCCACCAGGGAGGTGGCTCCAGCTGAGTCAACCGGCCCGGCCACAGCGCCAGCGCCGGCACCAGCAGCAGAACCTGCTCCAAACAGAGCGCATGCACCTGCGAGAACACCTGCAGCGGCGCTTGCATCCTTCGGGGGGACCATCTCTGCGAAGGATGTCGACCAATTCAGGGAGCTTTCCCTGTGGTTCGGCGACCACATTCTGAGAGTTCTCCCCATCCTTAGGGATTGCAAGGAGAAAATGGAAGACCCGAGGCTTGACTTCCTCGAAAAACATACTATCCTCCTCCAAACACTCGAGGAGCTTTTCCCGTGCGCCGATGAGTAATGGCCCCCCGACTAGTCAGGAGGCCATTACGAGCTGCGTTTTGGAACGCAAACGGTGTACGGGACCAGCGTCCTGGAATGTTGGAGTTTGTACAGTCCTACGGGATTGACATCCTCATGATCTGCGAGACGCACCTGAAGGCTGGTGCAGACTTCTCGCTGCCAAGTTACGTCACCCACCGCACTGATCGAAACGGTCGGCGGGGTGGCGGTACAGCTATACTCGTGAAAAACATCATCACGCACACACCTGTTCCTCTCCCTGCCCTGCAGCACGTGGAGGCCTGCACCATCCGGCTTTCAGTCGGCGGACAGGACACCCTGCTGGTAGCGGCATATGATCCACCTGGCAACCAGTTCTTTGAACCTGACTACACTACCCTTCTCAACCTACACCCAGTGGTTTGCATTGCAGGAGACCTCAACGCGAAACACGGGCTCTGGCACAGCCGCACAAGCAACCAGAGGGGACGAGGGCTCTACCGCCTCATAAGCGGAGACCCAAATCTCGCCGCGCACGGACCGAGAGGTCCAACTTTCCATCCGGCTCGTGGCAGGCCGGATGTCATCGACATCATGATCACCAAGAACTTTCCATTCCATCTGGACCTCTCGGCGGTGAATGAATTGGACTTAGACCATGACCCTGTCACGGTCGATTCCGACGTCACCATGCCAGCTCTGTTAAAATCAGACTGGGAGCTAGAGGTAGACTGGGATGCAGCCATCCTCAAACTTAACCAAACCATCGACCCTCGTCCACGCATCGACGACGTCGAGGCGCTGGAGGCTGCGGCGATGAGTTTTTCCCAACAGGTCCGCCTAGCGGTGAGTACACACACTCACCGTATACCCACCAACACACATAACCCTCTGTCCATCACTAACGAGATCCGGCAGCTGCTAAAAGCCAAGGCAGCTGTTCGGAAGCTATGGCAGCGTTTCCGTCATCCCAGGATAGGAGCAGTTTACCAGCGGTTCAAATCCCTGGCAAGGCGGCTGCTCCGTGCCCACCGTAAGGTGGCCTGGGAGAACACATTCCGAAACGTCGACCTCCAGGAAAAGCACCCCTGGAAGATCATCAAGTCCCTCAGGAGGGACAAAACTCTGTACCAGCATCCGCTGCATGGCACTCGAGGGAGACTCGCTTACGAGCCCCAAGATAAGGCCACAGCTTTCGCGGATCATTTGGAAAGTCAATTTGAGCCGAGGGAGGACCCCCAGGACGAAGACTTCACTGACCTCGTGGAGGCTGCTGTGGAAGACCTCTATGAGGAGCCACAGCGGCGCCATGAGGCGATCCATATCCCAATAGTCACCCCAAAGGCGGTGACTGCTGAAATCCGAAAAATGAAACCTAACAAATCCCCTGGACATGACGGCGTCAGCGCACTCATGCTCCAGCACCTTCCCAAGAGGGCCGTTATCCATTTGACGCGGATCTTCAATGCGTGCCTCCACCTCCGCCACTTCCCAGCCTGCTGGAAAGAGGCGAGAGTGGTGTGCATTCTGAAGCCCGGCAAGGATCCGGTCTTTCCGTCTAGCTACCGATCCATAAGTCTTCTCCCAACCGTCTCAAAACTATTTGAGCGGTTGCTCCTATCCCGCCTGACCCCTCTCTTCGAGGAAAGGCAGCTCCTACCCGATCACCAGTTTGGTTTTCGTCATGGACACTCCACGACCCTACAGCTACTGCGCCTGGCCGAGAGGACAGCCCTGGGTTTCCAGGAAAACCTCAAGACAGTCGCGGTGCTGCTAGACGTAGAGAAAGCCTTTGCCACAACCTGGCACCAAGGCCTACTGTACAAACTCAGGGAGGCCAACCTACCTCCTCCCTATCTTGCCCTGATTAGTAGTTTCCTCAGAAACCGCACTTTCAGGGTGAGAGTGGAAGGAAGGATGTCATCCATCAGACCAATAGCCGCGGGAGTCCCGGAGGGCAGTGTACTGTCTCCGACACTCTTTGCGGCCTACATGTCTGACTTACCCCTGGAACCACAGACTGTTACGTGCCAATATGCTGACGACGTCCTCATAATGCACGTAACAAAAACTTACGATATTGTCATCCACCGCTGCAGCGCCAACTCCGAGCCATTGGCCGTTGGAGTGAGATGTGGAGAATGGCCATTAGCCCCGAGAAGAGCTCTGCACTTCTCCTGGCTAAGGTCCGAGCTAGGCGACCAGACTGGTCGCTGAGGTTGAGGCAGAGGCAAATCCCTTGGGTTCCCACTGCCAAATACCTTGGCGTCCACCTGGATCGCGGACTCACCTACGCACCTCATATCCGGGTCAAAGCCGGACAAGGGCATGCAGCGTTAAATCAGCTATACTCCATTTTTAAGTCCACCATGCCTACTCACCTCAAACTACGCCTGTATCGGGCGATCATACCGCCCCTGATTCTGTACGGCTGCGAAGTCTGGGGTTCAGCGGCTCCAACCAATATTCGCAGACTCCAGTACGTCCAGAACAGGGCTTTGCGCATGATCTACGATACCGGGCGGAGATTTCCCTCCCACATCCTACATACTCACTCTGGGGTCCCGTATATCGTAGACGTAGTGCGGGAGAGATCCCGCACCATCTACGATAAGCTGGACTCCCACCCCAACATACTGGTGAATACCCTAGGCCGTTACGACCATAGGGTTCCTCGCCGGAGACCAAGCTATCGGCTACCCAAAGATGCCTTGGGTACCTAGCACTGAACAGGGCCACATTCCCCTGACTCCAACTTCCTAAGCCCAGTAATGGGCTAGGGAAACCTTATACAGTAACACGGATCCTTTCCCTCTAGCCTGTTTAGCGGACTGTGCTCAGAAGCCTCCCAGCAGGCGGAAGAGCGCAGCCAGCATTGGCGCATCCCCCCTTCACGGGGCGACGGCGCTCACCAAGGCTAGACATACCCACTGCCCAAAACAATCGCCTGTGACATTTAAAATTTCTTCTATACTGCCCAGATAAAGACGCTAGAAGCGGCTAGGTGCTGGGCAGCATACACTCCGTCCAGGAAAACCTGGACGACTCGACTCTTCTGCTGGTCTGCTGCTGGTCTTCTCAGTAACGATTTGCTTTGAATACATGCGAGCTTTGTAACGAGCAGAATATTAGGAATTCAATCTGTATCTAATATCTGTGATATACAAATATGACATAACCAATGAGCCGGCCTCATTAGCGTGGTGGTAGCGAGTTTACCTCACGTTCAAGAGGTCCAGAGTTCGAATCTTGGTCAGGGTGAGTTACCAGGGTAAGGTTTGTTGCGGGGTTTTCCCTTATCCTGAAAGACGAATGGCGGGTAACTCTAAGCCCATGGACCGTGGGCATATTGGAGCATCATTTCCCCATTTCATTCATCGTCCGATTATGACTTAACGTTGGAAGACGTAATTAAAACAACAAATAATGTAACCAATGAATTCCTTAGAACATGTCCACGTCTAAAAAATGAAATGTGACTTCAAGATTCCAATTTTCTTGTCAGTAAAGAAAAAGATTTGGTAGCGCATCAGTAAAGGAATGTTGATATCACATGCCAATTGTTGGAAATTAGAGCTACAGTATACAACACATTCCTTCTGTAAATTGTACATTAGCAATCGCTGCCGATATTTACCAAGCTCTGCTGGTTATCGGGAGCACGAGCATGCTACGTCACAAGACATCACTCTGCATATTTCCTTAAAGTCGCGTCATTTGTGCTTACTCTCAATGTCTACGTGATGGTCTCCTAGAGTTTTGGCAACTTATCTCATAATTCGAAACCCTTTATTCTTTTCAAACACCGACTGAAGCTTTATTTTTCATGTTTTAATTTTTATGATTTCCCCTCAATGTTTTTTATTAAAGATTTGTTTAGCACTCAGAGGATAGTTGCAGCTAATTTTATTGAATAATATCGTTTTAGGGGACACAGGGACTGAACAATAGCCCAAAAGTCTCCAAAATTACAACTTGTAGATTTATAAATACAAGTGTTCTCCGAAACATTCTTTATTGAATTATGGCACAAGTTTTTTATATCCGTCATTCTTAAATGTCATGCGCAGGGTGTAAATGTTCGGGACATGGCCATTTAAATGCCCCCGTTCTCCATTATTCACCACGATGGCATGTTTTTGTCAATTCTGATCTACTACTAGGGGGTTTAAGGGTGTATCTACACCCAAGACTGCTTCAGGGCTCATCTCGCCCTCTTCAGCCAGTATGCCAAATCTGATCGTTTTTCGGCAGCTTTTTCTCTAAAATTGCGCTCAGATCTTGCGTAATAGCTTAGTGCTGCTATCTAGAGACACTTTGGTAAACTATTACTGTGTATTCAATACAAAGTGTTTAATGAGAAACATTCAAACATAAATGTCATATAAAAGGTCGTCAGCACACCTTGAGGTATTAGCACCTAATAAAATACAAAACAGTTCAGAATATCTGTGATTATTCTATGTTCTTTTCAAACAACTCAACGAATACTAGCAGATTCATTCCTGTTTTGACTGCCTGTGTTTGCTCCGCTGTATAATAGCGACTTCCATGAGAGAAATGTGCTTTTGTTTACAGTTCGTTTTAAATTATGAAGTAGGCGTTAATGCAAGTTATTTGTTTTTCCTGTAATGTGGGCCACTGTTAGGTATATAAACAGCAATTTGCACGCTGTTTCATCATGTTGGCATAAGCCAGTGAATACAAATAACGAAAAGAAGGAAGCTGTAAGAAAACATGTAGCAGCTAGATGGAAAAGCAAAAATTGGGAGCAGATTTCCATTTCATATGTACAGTTGGTCATTCAAGAACATCTAATATTTCAGCTTCACATTTGCAAATGGACATAGATGAACATGCTAATGCTATTCAAACTATATTTGTAAAAACCACAAGAAATTTGCAAGATTTCAAGAACAAAGTGCAAACTATGTATAGTCCATAGTGTAAATAGTAATTTAAATAGCAGACTATGCATTAGTGAAAATAATCAGCACATTTTGAGTATCAGTGTATATCAATGAAAAAATAGCAGAGCTAGTCCACCAGCATGGTTATTGAAGAACGTGCGTTAACTTTAATATTGCCATGAACTTTAATTAAAATAAAAATAAAAATTTAATTGCTTCAAAACTATTGATCAGAAATTACTATACATTGGTGTGGTGTTTCTAACATAAAACCCACTGAGTGTCCAGATTTTGAATTTTCTAAGTATAATAATATAGAAAATCGTAATTTCAGTCCCAGTGTCCCTTAAGCGATACTCATATGTTTTAGAGATAGGTTCTCGGTAATGACTCTTAAGTCCCATTCTCCTTTAATTACGAAGAGATAATGACAAGAATGTGCCTTGCAATTTGAAAAAAGTGTCAGTACTGTAAAATACTGACAGATAACAAGGACCTTTTTAACCACATATTTGTGTTTCTATAGGCTTCATATACCCGGATTGTATGTGTATAGCGATTGTACAGCAATGTATGTGCTTTAGGTCAATTTCTTTGATAAAATGTATCTCTTGTTGGAACCACAACCAACATATATTAAACAATTTTTATTAAACCCACTTTTCTGAAAACAATTTGCCTTTTAATGAGCAATCCCACCTAATTTCTCTTTGGGCAGTACTTACGAAAGTAGGTCTACAACGGTGTATCTCGAATACGCGAGCCCCTAGTGGTTTACCGTTGAAATATACCAGTCTATTGAATTTCAATTTGAATTCAACTTCATGACGGCATGTTGGCCATGGTAGCTCTATGGTAAGAGCGACAGGAAGGAAACCAGCAGCTCCGAGTTTCAGATCACGGCCTTGGTATTGAATTTTTCAGTTTGACTTTATCTATAAAAAACCTTAGGCCATACAAGGCTAGTGTTTTGCAACTATTAATTTCTCTCAATTAACTTAAATAATTATAGTGTCTGTTTAATGTTACTTCATCAACTAGTGGTTTTCCAAAATCGTAAACCTTTCCAAACATATATTTCTGGTAAAGTCTCAGTATCAATATTTGGTGAAATGCAGCACTTTCCCTAGGTAAATAGTAATGATATTTTGTAACATGATAAATCTTGTTATATCTACAGGCAATCAAAAATACGATATTGTACGAAATGATCCTATACACTAGAATGTTAATACTTTAATTTTTCTCGAGCTGAAAATCCTTGGAGTTGGATGACATGCCAAGTTCCTAAAACCCACGAAGCCAGTACAGTAAGAGAGGAAGCCGCAACTCGTAACTCTAGCAACAGATGGCGCTACCGTCTTATACTCCGTTACTAAATATAAAACACATATATTTTGTTAGTGTGACCTTGTTTATTTATGCAAACATGCAAACTGTGCCAGAAAACGATCCTTTGGTTTAATAATAGGAGAACTTTGATTCACACATGCAATTTTCGGAAATATCGGAATATACATGTGTATGCTTTGGAATGAAAGTGGCCGGAAAGAGGTTCAAATATAAGTAAAAGCTAGTTGATCATATTGCATATTGGTCATATCAAACCAATCATATCATGTCGCCGCTTTTGTATATACTTTTCTCTAATGACTACCCTGTGCACAGTGGCCATTTATGATTAAGATACTGCAATTTACAATCAACACAAAAATTATCGTTACGGTATTTTCGAAATGCGTCGGTATATTGACCGCTTCCTGTCATGGTACATGATTGGAAGATGAAAATTAACCCGAACAAATGCCAGCTTATTCATTTCTCAAAGTTCCGCCCTTTGGCTATGGACCTAACGATCGGTGGTCGAACATTGCACTGCCGTCAGCATGTAAAATACTTAGTCGTGACGCTATCACGCACTATGAACTGGTCCACCCATATCAAAGATACCGCCAACGAAGGACGGCATCAATTAAAGTTATGGGCCCCATCTTCAAGAGTAAACAGATCCAGCTGAAGACCAAAGTGGTCCTGTATAAAGCGTTCATTTTGTCGCTAGTCCTTTACGCGTGTGCGGCCTGGGCCAACGCCTCCAAATCCACCTTGTAATACCTCCAACCTTACAAAACTTTTCATTAAGAAAGATCCTATCCGCCCCTCTCCTCACCACCAACGCTCAAATCCACCAGGAAACGTGCATCCCTACCATTCCCGAGGCCATACTAAATAGGGCCTCTTCCACCTGGGCAAACATTAAAAGGCACAGCAACCCCACAATTTACAACATCGGCAGAGGCGAGCAGCAGCATCCCAAAAATGCAAGAATAAAAATCCTATAATTGATAGCGGCTCGACCAACCTGCGCGCCTAGCATACCCCGGCCCATGGCCGCACAATTTCCAAGGCAGAGGCCGCACTCATTGCTGCTGGATCGCTTTCTGTTGTACAACGTGTCTACCCACAGTTTAGTGTGAGTGTGCGTGTTACAGGTATGTATGCGTGTGTGTGAGTCAATGTAAGGAGGTAAAATTAACCCCCATGCATATATATAGCTATTTGTATTAATAAAACAAAACAGAAAAAAAGACTACATTAAGCTGTTCTCGGCGGTCGCAATAAGGTCGCCGAATGTGTTTAATAAAAACCATAAAGACAATCAAAATATCACTCAAAAATTATAAGCTCATGTAAATTTTAGCCTGTAAGCCGGGCCCCTTGTACCGGCACCAGGCCATATTCTTTAATAAAGATAAAGATAAAGATCATATTGCAATGGTGATCTTCACATATCTTACTTTTTGTAACGGATTGAATAGTAGGAATTCAATCCGCATCTAAAAGTCTATAATACATAACTGCAACATGACCATTGAGCCCGCCTTGTTAGCGTGGTGGTAGCGTGTCTAAGTACCGTTCAAGAGGTGCCGTGTTCGAATCTCGGTTAGGGTGAATTTCCTGGATTAAGTTTATTCTGGGGTTTTCCCTTATCCTTAAAGACGAATGTCGGGTAACACTAAGCTCCATGGACCCCGGACACATTGGAACATCATTTCACCCATTTTTTTCATCGCCCGATATTACTTAACGTTGGAGGACGTAAATAAAACAAACAAAAATAATATATCCAATGAGCTCCTTAGAACATGTCCAAGTATAAAATATGTAATGTGACTTCAAGATTCCAATTTTCTTGTTAGTATTGAAACAGTTTTGACAGCTCACCAGTAAAGGAATGTTGATATCACATGTCAATTTTTGGAAATTATTTATAGCTACAGTAACAACACATTCCTTCTGTAAATTGTCCATTAGCAAACTCTGCGGATATTTACCAAGCTCTGTCGGTTATTGGGAGAATGACCATGCTAGGTCACATGACATCGCTCTGCATATTTCGTTAAAGTCACGTCATTAGTACTTACACTCAATGTCTACGTGATGGCCTTCTGGAGTTTGGGCAACTTATCTCATAATTTGAAATCCTGTATTCTTTTCAAACACCGATTGAAATTTAGTTTTCATGTTTTAATTTTTATGATTTCCCCTCAATGTTTTTTATTAAAGATTTGTTTAGCACTCAGAGGATAGTTGCAGCTAATTTTATTGAATAAAATCGCACAAGAAAGAAATTAGCATCAATACACGCTTCGTGTTTCCTTAAATAACTGTCACATTGGAGATTATTAAAAATTAAGTAGATGACACATCATCTATGTCCAGTTCATCAACAATCAACTTACACCTCTCACCGAACAGCACCGCACATCCTATGTAGACCTTGTACAACGCAAGTAATGTGACCATTAGCACTTCTGCTGAGTCAGTCTGGGAAATAAGCAAGAAAAGGTAAAGTATACAACAGAATAATTCATGTAATTAAATAAGATCCATAACTGCTTATGTGAGGTTTCATTATATATAATGGTGCACACTTATATCAAAATTCATACATGAACGGTAGGTAAACTAAAGAATGTATTTAAGTTTAGGAATTCCACGAATCAGAGCAACATATTGGGAAAAAAATCTGAGCTACAAATTGCTCTTTGCATAGAAAGCCTTTCGTTATGTTTTATTTTATCAACGGTGCTTTAAATGTTATTTTTAAAATACCATAGGTATGCTTAATCTACAAATAAAACGTGTGCTATAAATTTTCCTGGGAACAGCCTATCACGTTCTCCGTGTCGATAATAGCTTTTGTATAATTAATAAACCGTAAGAAATAAACAAAATGTGTTGGGTGCTGTTTATTGTTGACATTATTGAACAATACCTCTTTATTTGTCACTAATTTAATTTGTTTATGATTATGACGATTTCATCAGAAGGAAAGTCCTAGAATAATTGGGAATTGTCGGGACGCACAAAGGGACAGTTAGAGCGACTCGGAGATAATATCTTACCGAAACAGACAAAGAACAAATAGCTTACTGGCAAGTTCTATTTCTTGTTTGTTACAAAACATTTTAGAAATGTCTAGAAATATGAATGGTCATAATTCATCTACTGTAAGGGTTGACCAAAGAGTGCTTCTACGGAAATAAAGAGCATTTTGAATTTCTGCAACCTGTACCTTTAATTCGAAGAACTCACAGTCCCATTACTAAAATGTAATTGGTGAGGGCGCTGCCTAGTCAGCTGTAAACAATCTATGTAATCGCAGTTAATTTTCACAGTTATTTGACATTCATCGCTCTGGTTACTCTTTATTGTTTACATTAAGGAGTACTATACATTTGTTTGTTAATTATTAAGTGCATTTTATGATCTTGATGTTTTCATAAGAAGAAAAAATCTATAATAATGGAGAATATTGCTCAAAATTAATTCTCGAGGGCGACAACTTCACCAATTGGACAGAAAGGAGAAGATCGCAGTAAATTTTGACGTTTGACATTCCATATGTGGGCTGCTGTTTATTGTCTACATTGTGGAGTATTATATATTTATTTGTTACCTATTTGGTGTTTTTATCGTCATGATGCTTTCAATAGGAGATAAACCTTGACATTAACATTAGCATTACCCAGCACTATCTTTCGAGGGCGCTACTTCGCCAGTGTAAACAAAAAAACAAAAAAACATAGCAGCCAATTTGACGTTAATTCGACATTTGTCGTGCTGGTTTCTGTTAATTCTTTACCTTATGTATTATTCTATATTTATTTCTAATTATGTACGGTTTTTATAATTATGATGCCTTCGTCAGACCAACTATCCTGAACTAATACGGAATAGTATTAAAAATAGTTCCTGAGGGCTAGAATGTCTGTCACTAGAATGTTCCTTTTTGTCTAACTTTATCTGTTTTGGCATGTCTTTTATCCCCGCGCTATTTTTATCTGCGTAGGCAAGCTCTGTATCTCCACACTACGCTGTCAGTTATCCCTCCGCGTCGTGCCATCGTAAATAATTGGTACGCGACAATACTATAAGCTTTCTCTAACCACTTGATATTTATATCTGTTACTTTGTACTTGCAGCTTGTGATGGCTGATAAAGCCAGCGCCCGTATTAGACAAGCATAGTGCATAAAGTTCCAAGTTATATCTCGTGCATTATAATTATCCATTACCATCTTTGGTTATATCGTTACAATATAATCAATACATAAGTTGAATAAGACTGGGCTTAACTTACACCCTTGCTTAAGACCTTTTTCTTGTTTGATTCCTCTTGTTGCAACTCCATCCTCCACTCTTATACAGAACGTGTTCTGCTTATACAATGTTCTAATAGTATCTACTATTTGTTTACTCACTCTTTTGTTCTACAACTTATGACACAACATCCGGAGCTCAATCCTATCATAAGCGTTCTCGAGATCAACAAAAGCCATATATAGCTTTTCTCTCTCGTACTTTAATATACATTTATATTATGACTTTGTCTACTGCAAAAGGGAAGTACCGTGTTTCACCAGAAATGCGATATTGAGATCATGCTTTGAGACCTTCTAAGTCCAATAAATAGCAAATGAGTACTAAGAACTGTAAGTGATACGTATCAGGATATCGAGGCAATCAGGGGCAACAATAAGTCAAAATTGCTTTTGCGAATTTTATTGGACTTTAAGAATAAATAATGAATTGTAAGCTAATAAAACGCTACATATAAATTATATGGGTAAAGTCTTCTTAATCACCCTTTTGTTAATGAATTGACTAAATTAATACATGTCTTGGTTTTTACGTTATTTGTTTACTTAACCCAGTTGATTCTTTCTATTTTTCATAGTTATTATAAAACAGTAACATTTTATAACAATAAGCAACCTTGCTACGAAAGAAGCTGCAGATCTATCACACGCATCACAAGATGTATTCAATAAATAAAAACAACTGAGTCGTCTTTTAATGTTATCTTGTCTAATTAATCATTTAATATTTCAATCTATAAATAATTCATAAGTTTGTATATTTTGCTAAGGATTCATTAATAACTTATTCTTTTAGGTTAATGTGCTGTTGAGTGCTATGCCATTTGCTATTGGCGCCGTAAGTATTGATTATTATATACCAGGTGATTCAGCCGCTCCTTATTCTTTTGAAAGATAGGCCTCCCATCAAGCGGCATGTCAGCCATAGCCCAGTTTTGCGCTTAGTAAACTGTATCGCTTGACATTCTTCAAAAGAGAAATGCGCAAAATTCAGAGGAATAGCGTTTTAAGGGACAAAACATACTGCTAGCTAAAGTACACCTCAAAAAAGTATGACTCCTTTACTGAGAACGAATTCCGGTTTCCAGGCGATTTTACAAACTTTCTATCAGAGTTTACGAGGCAAAGTAATTCAACAAACGCCTCGGAATACCAGTACATTAACGTCAGCTAAAAGAACAATGGCGGAGATTTGTACTTAGAGCAAGAGTTGGCTGCCAATAGTTAGGAAACAATTAGAGACACGCCTCATCCGTACAGTAAAAACGGGCATGTTATTAAAAAAAAGTTGATTCTCAATTTATCTTAAACTACGTTTCGTGCATCTGAAATAATATACACAAGAGCTTTTGCCATTTATTTATTAACATTAAACACCCAGCAAATCGTTAAAAGTGTCTTAAAAGGTTAAATCAAGCACGATAACTCGTGAGGTGGCAAAGGTATAGCGTCAGGCATACATGTCGTACTACTGAATCCAGAACGTGCTTTCAGTCAAGTGTCGAAGTAGCTCAATAGGGGTATAAACTCTCCTCTGCCCTAGCAAACAATGACACAGATTCGAGTATTAGCACTGTAATTTTTTTACGTTCATCAAAACTTGGAGACCAAATTCATAATAATTTTATTATAAAGTACCTGAGCACGTGCATTACACACGAACGTCATCAGCTCCAGCACTTCCTTCGCTAGATAAGTCGTGTTCCAGAATTAGAGAAATGGTCATTCCAGGTCCACAAATCATACCAATTTTAAACGATATTTTTAAAAGCACAATAATTCATGTCTGGAAAATTGTGTTTAACTTCCATGTTAAACTCTGATACTGTAATTTGCTAGCTTTCTGGGTTCAAAGGTGTATAAATGATCCTTATTTCAATTGCACCTACCTATATATGTGTTTAAACAGCTACCTACAGCTACATCAAACAGTAACATAAAATATAAATATAGGAATTTAAAAAAAACAATAATACTTTTTAGAAGAACAGTTGTAAATTGGGAGTATTACGTGGTAAAATTTAGTATAACTCTATGTAGGTGACTCGAGCCAACGTCACAGTAGATACATGTAGTTGCAGTTGTGCCCTCGCTCTAACTGAGCGATCTAGTAACATGTGAAACAAACATCCCGTTTAACATATAGCATTTACTGGTTCCAGTGAACCTATACAGACGTGCAATCAGCTGTCTAATTATGAATATACCACAGGCGATGCGAGAACATTTATATTAGTACTAATTCCATCGAGTGTTTAATATCCATGTTAAATACGCGGGTAGTACATAGTAATGGAATCGATGCTTTTACGTTGGAGTGTCAAATGCTGATTGCATCAAACAGGAGAATCAGGGGCAGCAGACTCATCTGGTATGGAAGACGTCAATTGGCTTATGCGATAGTAACATGTTTTAAGATCTCGCTACGTTAGGACTTTAAATCTCCATTGAATTTGCTTGAACAAGAGATAAACTGCTAACGACTTTCTATCTAAGAAAAGTTAAAAAAAGAGAAGGTTGCCTCTGCTATATGTATGAACAAAACAGTAAAAAAAATTAATAATAATAATAATAATAATAATAATAATAATAATAATAATAATAATAATAATAATAATAATAATAATAATAATAATAATAATAATAATAATAATAATAATAATAATAATAATAATAATAATAATAATAATAATAATAATAATAATAATAATAATAATAATAATAATAATAATAATAATAATAATAATAATAATAATAATAATAATAATAATAATAATAATAATAATAATAATAATAATAATAATAATAATAATAATAATAATAATAATAATAATAATAATAATAATAATAATAATAATAATAATAATAATAATAATAATAATAATAATAATAATAATAATAATAATAATAATAATAATAATAATAATAATAATAATAATAATAATAATAATAATAATAATAATAATAGTAATAATAATAATAGTAATAATAATAATAATAGTAATAATAATAATAGTAATAATAGTAATAATAGTAATAATAATAATAGTAATAATAATAATAGTAATAGTAATAATAATAATAATAATAATAATAATAATAATAATAATAATAATAATAATAATAATAATAATAATAATAATAATAATAATAATAATAATAATAATAATAATAATAATAATAATAATAATAATAATAATAATAATAATAATAATAATAATAATAATAATAATAATAATAATAATAATAATAATAATAATAATAATAATAATAATAATAATAATAATAATAATAATAATAATAATAATAATAATAATAATAATAATAATAATAATAATAATAATAATAATAATAATAATAATAATAATAATAGTAATCATAATAATAATAATAAAAAATGGAGGCACCTTTATCATACTTGAGTATCTTTAACCTGCTCTAAATACATGTCACGTGACCCGTGGCTTTACTTTACCCTCTCCGCCAGATTCAAAACCGAGACCTACTGAATCGCGTAATGAAATGAAATATGTAGCGTTTAACGCCCACTTTTACTACATATGGCACCGCAGGTGATAACATTGATGATACAAGTGATGAAGATGGAGCATCGGTGGAATCAGATGGCAAGGAACCGGAGATCCCGCAGAAAACCAGCCCCAGCTCCGTGTTGTCCATCACAAAATTCACTTTGCTGTCGCCTGGGATCGAACCTGGCCCGGCTTGGTCATAGCCAAGCGGTCTAAACACTGAGCCACGGCGCGGACTTCTGAATCACGTGTTAGCATGGTGTACGCATTACGGTTCTTTTCTGTTTGAGCACCTGCCATTATAGCTTGGTTCTGATGATGTCCGATAGATTGTGCTACATTGTCAGAAGGGACCTTTTTAATCACATTTTTGTGTTTCTAAAGGCTTCATATAAACGGATTTCGACAGAATTTCACGTTTTTAGGCGTAGAATTAGCATTGCTTTACTAACTCCTTTGGGTTCCAATTTTGCGAGATATCTTTTAGCTGAAAGTTTATATTAAATGCAAATGAGCAAATGGGTCTTTGAAATCTGCTTCAAGATCCAGTCATTTGTGTAGCGATGTATGTGTTTTAGGTCAATTGCTCTGATACAGTGTATGTCTTGTTGGAGCCACAACCATCATATATTAAACAATTTTTATTAAACCCACTTTTCTAAAAACAATTTGCCTTTTAATGAGCAATACCAGCTTATTTCTCTTTGGGCAGGACAACATCTATGGGATGTGTGTTATCATTGTAATGGCGATAGGAATATTTAGAATTATGTTTGTTATTTTCCGTACATCATTATTAACGTGGGGAAAGTCCTGCATTTACACAAATATTCGTCAATGACATTTCATAAGGAAATTATATTTTGAAGTCCTCTGTATCCAAAAAGGATACATGACTTTCTTTCCTCAAACTTGAACAAAACGTTGGAAAAAGTTGTTACTCGTATATCTGCTTCATGTTTATGGAGATAAACAGTTGACACAAGTGATCTTTATAGAGCTAACGGGATTACATAGCACAACTCAAATTGCTTATATGATAGTGAAATGTTTTATTAGCATTTCTCTATGTTATGACTTTAAATCTCCATTGTTTTTGCATTTCCAAGAGATAAACAGCTAACGACGACTTTTCATTGCCTCTGGAATATCTATGAACAAGAACAAGAACAACAATAATAATAATAATAATAATAATAATAATAATAATAATAATAATAATAATAATAATAATAATAATAATAATAATAATAATAATAATAATAATAATAATAATAATAATAATAATAATAATAATAATAATAATAATAATAATAATAATAATAATAATAATAATAATAATAATAATAATAATAATAATAATAATAATAATAATAATAATAATAATAATAATAATAATAATAATAATAATAATAATAATAATAATAATAATAATAATAATAATAATAATAATAATAATAATAATAATAATAATAATAATAATAATAATAATAATAATAATAATAGTAATAATAATAATAGTAATAATAGTAATAGTAATAATAGTAATAATAATAATAATAGTAATAATAGTAATAATAATAATAGTAATAATAATAATAGTAATAATAATAATAATAATAATAATAATAATAATAATAATAATAATAATAATAATAATAATAATAATAATAATAATAATAATAATAATAATAATAATAATAATAATAATAATAATAATAATAATAATAATAATAATAATAATAATAATAATAATAATAATAATAATAATAATAATAATAATAATAATAATAATAATAATAATAATAATAATAATAATAATAATAATAATAGTAATAATAATAATAGTAATAATAGTAATAATAATAATAGTAATAATAGTAATAATAATAATAGTAATAATAGTAATAATAATAATAGTAATAATAGTAATAATAATAATAGTAATAATAATAATAATAATAGTAATAGTAATAATAATAATAATAATAATAATAATAATAATAATAATAATAATAATAATAATAATAATAATAATAATAATAATAATAATAATAATAATAATAATAATAATAATAATAATAATAATAATAATAATAATAATAATAATAATAATAATAATAATAATAATAATAATAATAATAATAATAATAATAATAATAATAATAATAATAATAATAATAATAATAATAATAATAATAATAATAATAATAATAATAATAATAATAATAATAATAATAATAATAATAATAATAATAATAATAATAATAATAATAATAATAATAATAATAATAATAATAATAATAATAATAATAATAATAATAATAATAATAATAATAATAATAATAATAATAATAATAATAATAATAATAATAATAATAATAATAATAATAATAATAATAATAATAATAATAATAATAATAATAATAATAATAATAATAATAATAATAATAATAATAATAATAATAATAATAATAATAATAATAATAATAATAATAATAATAATAATAATAATAATAATAATAATAATAATAATAATAATAATAATAATAATAATAATAATAATAATAATAATAATAATAATAATAATAATAATAATAATAATAATAATAATAATAATAATAATAATAATAATAATAATAATAATAATAATAATAATAAGTTTATATTTACTTCATATTCCATATTTTGGTTGCGTTTTAGGTTACGCAACATTTTATGCTTATTTATTGTTTGTTTTTTGTTTATGGTCATGAGGCTGTCACAGAAGAAACAATTTTAAGAACAGGGAGTAGTACACAAATCTAATACCAGAGGCCGCTACCTCGCCATTCGTAAACAAAACAAGATCTTAGCGGCAAATTTTTATATTTAATTGATATTCGACATTTTAGTTGCTGTTCATTGTGCACGCTATGCAATATTTTAGTTCATTCGATTTATTGGTAATCTCGCGAATTAGAAATAAGTGAAGTACAATCTAACCTCTTTCTACAAAGGTGAAATGGTTCAAATTTCTTTACCTTCTATTTTTTTCTTCCACGATACCCAACTGTTTATAAGCATAATGTATTGCCGCCAAATATATGAAGTGTTTAGCTATTAAAGCTCCCAGTGCTTCAAACCAAACGAATTTTCGATGTTATTTTTACCTTGCCTCCACTTTTTCTACCCTATAGCTCTTATAACATTCATATTTACATACATTTTAAAACTATCGTGATAATTTTACGTACGTGTGATGGAAATGAAATAAGGGGACAAATCAAAAAGAATAAGGAATATTACTCCAAACTAATTCCTGAGTGCGCCACATCGCCATTTGTAAATGAATTAAGATCACCACAGTAAACTGTCATGTATAATTGAAATTCGACATTTTGGTCGTTTTTCAGTGTTTACTCTATTTAAATTTATTTATTATTTAATTATTATTTATTTACTCTTTTATTTATTTTATCAATTTATTTACTTAATATTTATTTATCACACTATCCAATTACCTATGAATCTATCTGTGTTTCTATTTATCTATTTATATATTGCTATATTAATTTAGTTATTTATTCGCATTTGTCATGCATATTTGTGCTACTCCAACATTACTTATTTATACATTTATTTATATTTTTGTCGAATTATGTATCTATGTATTTAACTATTTAATTATTTATTTAGCTATTTATGTGCCTTTTGTTAATTAATTTATATATTTATTTTCTATCTATTTACATTTCTCTATACATATTTTGTAATTATTTTTAATTAAGACATTTATTTATTTATTCATTTATTCGTTATGCCACCCAGATAGAAATAACTGAAGAGCAATCAGCCACCTTTTCTACGGCCCCCAAATAATTCAGATCTCTTTGCTTTTCTTTTTAGGTCAAAACTTCCACGAACTTCAAATACAGTTGCATTTTGACTGTGTTTAACTAATTTTTGGCATTCGCAGTTTATGTTTCATTTGCTTTTCTTTTAACCCTTTTACTCTTTTATGTACTTCGTTTCTTTTTTGTGGTTCTTCCGTACTTTCCACTTAACAACAGTTGTATCTATTTTGCAATAAATGTTTCGTTTAGAATGTTAATGATTGCAACATTAATTTCAAAATTTACTGCGATGTCTTGTTTCGTTTTTGAATGATGAAGCAGTGCTTTCTAAAATAAGTTTTGAGTAATACTCTCTTATATTCTCTAAGTACTTTCGGTAGTATGTCGCCACAAACGGTGTATCTCGAATAAGAGAGCCCCTAGTGGTTTACCGTGGAAATATACGAGTACATTGAGGAGTTTAATGTCATGACGGCAAGTTGGCCATGGTTGCTCGACAGGCGGAAACCAGCAGTTGCGGATTTCAGATCGCGGCCGTGGCATTTAATCTTTCAGTTTGACTCTATCTATACAAAACCTTAGGCTATAGAGGGCTAGTGTTAGGCAACTATTGATTTCTCTCAATTAACTTAAATAAGTATAGATTTTGTTTAATGTTATTTCTTAGACTAATGGTTTTCCAGAAAACATAAACACGTCCAAACACATATTTCTGGTAAAGTCTCAGTATCGATATTTGGTGAAATGCAGTACTTTCTCTAGGTAAATAGTACTGATATTTTGTGACATGCTAAATCTTGTTATATCTACAGGTGATCAAAAATACGATATTGTACGAAATGCTACCAAACACTGGAATGTTAATACTTTTATCTTTCTCTAGCTGTAAATCATAGGAGTTGGATAACATTGCAAATTTCCTACTTCCCGCCAAGCCAGTACAGTAAGAGAGGAAGCCTCAACTCGCAATTCTAGCAACAGATAGCCCTACCATCTTCTTTTACGTTACAAAATATAAAACGCAAGTATTTTGATAGTGTGTCCTTGTTTATTTAAGCAAACTTGCAAACTCTGCCAGAAAACGAACATTTGGTTTGTAAATGGGGGACTTTTGATTTAAACACGCAAGTTTCAGAAATATCGGGATATACATTAGCATGCTTTGGAATCAAAGGGGCCGGAAAGAGGTTCAAATATGGCTAATATCTAGTTTATTATCTAGCATTTTTCATTCGTTAACTGGAATGTTTGTAACGGATTGATTATTAGAAATTCAATCCGTATCTAAAAGTCTATAATATATAAATGTACCATAATCAATGAGCCCGCCTCGTTAGCGTGGTGGTAGCGTGTCTGCCTCACGTTTGAGAGGTTCCGAGTTCGAAACTCGGTCAGGGCGAGTTACCTGGATACCGTTATTTCCGTGGTTTTCCCTTATCCAGAAATACGAATGTCGGGTAACTCTAAGCTCTATGGATCTCGGACTCGCCTGAGCATTATTTTACCCATTCCATTCATCGTCCGATATGACGTAACGTTGGAGGGCGTAAAATTAAAAAAAAATTCAAGGAACTCCAATTCTACAGTATGTTTTCTCTTTGTTAGGTATGAGTTTATCAAATGATTGATGAACCTTTTTACAAAATTATGTCATTGACCTTCAAAATACTCTCATACTCTCCATTACATGCGATGCACTTGACAAGCCTCTTTTCCCACTGCTGGAAGCATGTTTGCAACTCTTCAAGTTGCCTTTGCGAAGCTGTTTCTACCGCCCCCACATCCTCATAACGCTCCCCTTTTAGAGTTTCTTTTGTATTCGTGGAAACAGGAAAATGTCGTAGGGCCGACAAAATACGGAGAGTGGGGAACTACAGACTGCCTCTGAGATGCCAAATAGTGCCTCAGTCGTAAGGCCGTGTGTGCTGGAGCGTTGTGGTTAGGCAGGAGCAGGTCACCTGATTGCCTAAGTTCCGGGGGTTTCTTCCTCATGTCCTCTCGCAGACGCCTTAAAACATCAAAGTAAAGGTGCTGGTTAATAGTCTGGCCAGGGTATACGAATTCCCGATGCACAATTCCACGAAAATAAAAAAATATAATGATTATCGTTTTTGACCTCACATTTGACCTCACTTGCCTTGCTTTGTTTTGGTCTGCGAGAGTTGGGGGTCCTCCACTGGCTTGACGCTTGCTTTGTTTCTTGGTCATACCCGTAACACCAACTCTCATCCCCTGTAATGTCCTTCTTCAAAAAGTTTGGATCTCATGCAATCTGTTTTCAAGTCCTGACACACATTTATGCGGATGGTTTTGTGCTCCTGTGTGAGAAGCCACGGAACAAATTTAGCAGCAACACGTCTCATGTGCAAAACCTCCCTCAAAATCCGCTGGCACGAGAATCAAATGATTCCTGTCGCTGCTGAAATTAGGTTGCTCATTTAGCGACGATCCTCGTTTATACTTTTGAGGGCCTTTTCAATGTTCTCCTCATTTTGTGATGTTCAAGGGCGTCCAGAACGAGTTTGGTCTTCAACACACCTCACCACGTTTAAAGCGCCCAAAACCCTCAAAAACCTGTGCGTGGCTCATTGCGTCCTCTTGCAAAGCTTTCTGAAGCATTAGTCGTGTCTCTGTTGCAGTTTTTTAAAGCAGGAAATAAAATTTCACACACACTCCTAGTTCTTTTAAATTTGCCATTACGAATTCCCAGAGGTCACCCGCCATTAATAGAGAAACACAATACCACACTTGCACGTTCAGCTCTACACTGACACCGTCTGCACAGCTGTCTCCTGACGGTCTGTTCTAACACCATCTAGGGTGAGAGTCCTGCACTATGTCTACGAATGGCAGCGCCCTCGGAGGCCGGTTTCTTTTGGATCCCCCTTGGTATGTTACACTTTTCAATGGACAGATATACGTTGTCTAAGAGTGACTTGACAATGTAGTGGGGAGGATGTGGGAGATTGGAGACGTCTACGTCATCTTTAGTCTACAATTACTACATCTTTTTGAGGGATTTGTTTATTGACAGCGTTTTGTTATGTTTAGTTTCGTTATCTTGGTGTACGGAGACAATAAAGGTTTACTACCAGAAATCCTCTCATTTTAATATATTAATAACTCTGCACGCAACACTTAAGCCGACTGAAATACCTTTAGTTACTTTTAGAAACGTACGGTACGTACGAAACAGTATTTTAGTTATAAACAGCTTTTGCTGTCCAGAGATGGCTCCACCTGAAATATCTTACACAAAGAAAGAAAAATTGTAATAATGTTCAAATTTTTATAACACAGTCATTTATGATTTTTATTTGTGACTTAGTTTTCAGTGTTGTTTATGGCGTGAAAACAAGAAGTAGCTAGAATTTACACAGACGCGGTGTCTAAGAAACAAATAAGTTAGTGTGAGAATGAAGGCATTTTAAACGTGTACTTATGAACAGTTTTCGCTTTCTGAAGGTATGATTTCCATGTTAATTATGATACGAATTTCATAACGATACGATTTTCTTTTGTTAGAACCACTCAACCAACTGAACCTGTTAATGTCGTAACAAGAATACATGACTCTTTGAAAACCATCATGATTCTTTACTTATGGCAGTTCTTGAATTTCGGTGTCAATTACAGCAAATGGTACTCGTCGAAATAATCGTGTCATGAATAGTGTCATGATAGAAGTTGGTAAACTTTGATCTAGAATATCTGAACCAAGCCCTGTGCCTGGTAATTTTGACTCCACTATTCTTATGGGTTGTTTACTAAAATTACAGTGTTTCATTGGTAATTCCAAGAGAAATACTTTTATTTTTGCCTTAATTACACTCAAAAAGGCTTTCAAAATAGGCAGTTATTTATCTTAAGCTGAAAATAATGAAGTCGTTGAAGTTAAAATATTTCTCTAGTTATTTCTCAGGATGGTGTAAGTAATGCCTCAATTCAGTGTTTTAATGGTATAACATAAAGTATGTCTAGTCATCTTCAATACGTGTGATGTGTTACATGCTTGTGATGGAACAACGTTTCACTTATTTGTAGGCTAGATAGAGGTGAGGGAAGAAAAGTCTTGATGCTATAAAACCATTACAGATATTTCGACAGTCCTTTCTCATAGCGACTTCGAGTTACCACACGCCTTACTCGTCTTATAGACGCTACACAGGGAAGACCGCTGATATATGACTACGAGTTGTTTGTTACTCCGTTAAGTATTAACTGTGATGGTCTCTCAGGTAGTAATGTGAATTTTATAATTTTGGGAATTCGTCCAGTTTTTAAAATGCCACTTCACTCACTGTCACTTAGTTCAACTTTCAGTGAATCTTCCCATGGCTAACTCTTTCACTTCACTAATGTGAACTAGATCGAAATACCTCATCAGTTTTTTCGTGTCGTAAACAAGTACTCGGCACGACGTAGACTCTACTTCAGGATATATCACTTGCTGGAGAGTCTAACCCAAGACGACTGTAATCTGTTTCAGTAGTAGCATTTGCTACACGTCACCCGAGGTTGTCCAAACTCATTCGGAAAACAGGTCGCTTTGTCGTACCAGAAATGGACTGGCTAATTCGTTCATTCACTCACTTCACGAGGTTCGCTCATCTTGCTAGAGTGTTTGCTTATTGCATCTTATGGAAACTTCATGAGCGTTCAAGAGCGTTCGAGATGGAGAAAATTGCAGAAGGTATGGCTTCGGTGGTTTAGATCGGGCTGGCTTGCTACTAGTTTGTTTTCACTTCCGAATGCCTACCAATTAGCTTTGCTCAGAAGATGTTCATAGCCACATAACGCTCTTGTATTCTATATAAAGAGATTATGTAATTAATTCTGGATCACTTTAAGAACTCATTAATTTCATATTTTTGAGTCACACTCATAACAGTGAATTATGAATGTTATGTGAAGCGACCACCAGCACGGCATTGGCATGTTCTAGAAGTATGGGAATGAAAATTGTGTTCTTTATTCCAACATGGGCTCTAAAAATGTTCAGTATATCCTTCTTATGAAACGCTTAAACCTTGTCTGTGTGTTGCAAATGGGGTGTTTTGGAGACACTCTTCTGAAACAAATGGTAGTTCAGCCTATTTTGAACACAGTAATGAAACCTTAAATTTTGAAACATTTAACTATTACAATACAATTTAATGTTCACAGTTACTTCAGACCAGCGTTACTCCGATGGCTTAAAGATCCAAAATGTAAGGCCTTACTTAGGTCAAAGTATAAATACAAATATATAAGTAACTAGATAGGCCACAGAAAGCATTCCTTTAATCTATCATTTACTATCAATGCTAGGTAATTATAGTAAGTATTGCATTTAAAACAACAATCTGACTCTACAGTTTCACCGAAAATTATGTTTATGAGACACACTACATGTCAATGGACAGAATTTTAGAAAAAGAACAAGGAGTGCAAGACTACCGAATAACTCAAAGGACATGTTGCCAAATTTACAAACCTGCTACTTGATTTCAGCATCTTATAGCTGACTCAACACAAAGGTATCTACCATATCCCCTCCACATTAATCGAATTGGTTTGAAACACTTTGATATTATGGAAGGAGTCTCCAAATTCTAATCAATATTAGCCCCTATTTAATGATATAGCATTACATTAAAATTGTTAGACGTTGACATTTCAATGGAATTAGATACGCTTAGAGGCACTGTGATGCCACAAAAATTTTAGAAACAGCTACGTGGGTGCTTTTATTTAACTTCCTCCAACGCTGAGGCATAACAGGCGATGAATGTGCTACGTGAAATTATGCTCAAAGGAGTGCAGCGTCCGTAGAGCTTAACAGTTGAGAGACATTCAATTTTCAGGTTAAAGGAAAGCCCTGGAAAAGAGCCTCATCCAGATAATTCCGATTATCGACATTCGAACTCGGGATCGCTTGAACGTGAGGCAGTGCAGAGCCGGCACCACGGCATATCTCCAAAAGACATATCTCCAAAATTGAAAAGTTGTAAATACTAAATATGGTACTTACGTACTGCAGCATACAAGCTCTGATCCATAAGTGGTGTACAGTGGACAATCTCTTACTACACAAACAATTTATATCTCGCTAGAAGACAGTTTTTGTCAAATACATCTGTTTCCGGAGTGAACGTACGAGTTGCTACTTTTGAATAGGTTTAACTTTCCAATTAGTACACAATATTTTTCTTAAGCTTGAAATGATAACTCTTCGTTTTTATATGTCTTATTGGTATCCAACCGGATTCCATCCCAGGTGACCGCAAATTGAGATTGGTGGTGCACAACATGGGTCTGAGGCGGGCTTTCTCCGCGATCTGCGGTTTCCCCCGCCATCTAGTCTACAAGAAAATGTACCAATTTTGTAATAACGAGCCCCTTTCGCTTTAGTACAAATTAATTTAGAGTACTTTACCCAATACAGACCGAAGAATAGAGCCAAGAAAGCGGTGTGGGCACTGTTTTATCTGAACTAAAAGATACATTAATAATTTATTGAGGTCTAAATGGTGAGTCATGGGAATGAATTATATTAGACGTTGAAACGAATGACATTGACCGGGCAATGAAACTTGTGTAAGTACAGAATAAACCTCAAAACATATCCGTAGACAGTACTTAGCAAATGTTTTTTCGAGACCGTGCCCCTCTGGCACAAAACATAATCTCTCGGAATGCATATGAGTTCTTCCCAGAGATGCTACAATACACGCGCGCGCGCGCGCGCGCGTGCACACACACACACACACACACACACACTCACTCATTGAAAGTCATATGGTGGAGAGAAGGTACAAATGCTACCCGGTTCATTGGTTTGAAATAATGTCATTCGCAACACAAATGCACGACAGACATCCTATGTAATTGCAAAATAGAAATGACACTCCTGTCGTTTGCCCAAATATATACTAGCTACAAGGTCGTTTCTTTCCCACACACATGTATTTGTCCGTGAAGTATTCTCTCCGATACATTACAGCTACTATTTGATTTCGTGCACTCAGTAAGTAAACGGAATAGCTTAAAAACAATGTTGCTTACTTTGCATTCTTGGTTTAACATATTGCAACCATTGAACATGGAGATCTCTAGCATAGTCTTTTAATCCTAATTGGTATCATTAAATGCCCATCACCCATTTTGGGGCTCAAATCGGGCATATTCGAGAGACAATCTCATCACAAAATTCACGGAGAGTAATAACTTGGTTCTCCTGAACACCTGAGAGGAGACGTTTCTTAAGACTCCTTTAACTCCTATTCCCTCATTGATTTGGCAAATTGTTCATCCCAGTTAGCAGTTTCATTACAATGGAATGTCATCTCAGATTTACATTCCAGTGACCACGTTCTACGTCTTTTTAATCCCTTAGAACAAGATGTGTCTTCCTCACTTATACCTCGCTGGCGCTTTGATTGTGCCAACTGGAATCTTTACCCCCAATTTGGCTGTCTTTTATTACAACGAGCACGATTCTCTGAATGATATAGTTGATCATCTGACAGAGAAAATTCTTTCCGCTGCAGAACAGTCTATTCCACGTTCGGCAACCCACCCCGCTCGATTTCCTGCCCCGTGGTGGACGAAGGACTGCCGGAATGCTTTTCTTGCTCGTAGACGTGTTCTAACGGTATTCCGACGACACCCTACATTATGTAATCTAATTGAGTACAAGAAAGCGCATGGAAAGTCTACGGAGATACTAAAGGATAGCAAAAAGACCTCATGCAGCAATTTTTATCATCTTTTCACTTACGTACACCTTCTTCTGTTGCATTGCATAGGCGAGTCGCGTGGCAGGAAATTTGCCAACCACTAGTCACTTGCCAATCGCTGGTCGGAAAACATCTGCAGGAGTTATTGTTGATTGGTTTGACGTGGCTAACACTTTCGGCTCTGCTTTTGCAAAAGTGTCTAGCTCAAATAATTATGTTCCTGTGTTCATCTAAATTAAGACTCAGGTAAAATCCTAAGGTTTCGTGTTTCGTTCCAGAAGTCTTGAAGTTTATAGCCATCTCTTCGCCTAAGCAGAGCTAGAACAAGCTATTTCATCTTCGCGACTGTCAGCAACAGGACAGGACGGAATCCACAGTCAGATGTTACAATATCTCTCACCGGAAAGTAAGGCTTTCCTGCTCGAGGTCTATAACCGTGTTTGGGTTGATACCATTTTCCTGATATGCGGCGACGGGTCACCATTATACCTATATTGAAACCTGGAAAGAAACGTCACCTCCCTTCTAGCTACCTTTCTCTTTCCCTCATCAGTTGCCTGTGCAAAGTGGTGGAACGCATGGCGGTTGATATGGTGGATGGAATGGCACAACCTACTAACATCCAGTGCGGTTTTCAAAGACGCCGTTCAGGAGTGGATCACCTTGTGTCCATGTCGACATAGATTATGAACGGATTCCTTAAGAACTGGCAAACCGTCGGAATACTTTTGACTTTGAAAAGGTCAGTCAATAGGACAGTTACGGCCTCGTACCAGCCGGTCTGACGGCATGATCCAGCGAGTGGAGAACGTTGTTTTGGAGGATCACCGTTTGAGCATTTACAGATGTTCATGCAGAATTACGTGCACAGATCCCACAGAAATGTCAGTTTTGCAGGCGATGTCTGCAAAGCTCAATCGGCGATCCACCAAAACAATGTTCTCCACTCGCTGGATCATGTCTTAGAACCGGCTGGTGCAAGGCCGTGAATGTCTGGGTTTGCTGCCACACTATGTTCTGCCGTGCTTGAACTGTCGCACCCAACGCACATTAGACACATCTATGGTACCATCACCACAAGTCTCACTCAACTGGCGATGAATTTCAATAGGTGGCACACGACGAAAATGCAGAAAAGAATGATTACACGCTGTTCTGGCAATGAAAACGTCGCCATTTTAAGTATTAAAACAGTCGTTACTCTCATCGCTGCCGCTAGATTTCTGTCCACTGTACAGTGCAGCTATCTCTGTCACGCATTCAGAAAATGTCCGCCTGGATTAAAAAAACAGAAATTCCTATCTGGCTCAGTAATGCAAAAAATAGGAGTTGTTATATCATGAACGCACCTTGTAGATATAGAAAATGCACCGAAATTTGGAAACTGATGGGAGAAAGACGGATGAAGTCGCGTTATCTGTTGCCTTGTTTACAATATGACAGTGGCTCCTCCTCTGTTGCAGCTCTAGATAAAAATCTTGAACATACCAAATGGTGTGAAATTAAGGATCTGTTGGAGGGGAACGGTCCACCTAAGAACAATATAGTACAATAAATTCTCATTAATACGAGCTCTTCCTTTCTTATTTTCTTTATTTATGATTCTTTCTATCCTTCCTTCTTTCTTCCCCTCTTTCTTTATGTTTCTCTCTTACTTTCTGTCTATCTCTCTCTGTCTCTCCACCTTTATTTCTAACGAATTCATGCTTGTTTCATCAGTCTATAGAATATCCAACTACGAGTTTATGTATGGTGCATTCATTACATATTCTTTCACGTGCCAATCTCTCTCCTAAAGTGTGTGGAGAGACGATGATGGATTGATAGTTGGCCATCGACAGCCCAAAGCGTGTCTTGCGTGTACCTGCTCCTGTTACAGCATAACCACTTATTCAGGGAAGGTGGGGTTTGCATGGCAACCGCTGTGATTTAGGCTGGGGAACGAAACGAGCTACTCAGATTGCTCCTCAATGTCTATTTGATCGTAGCCCAACTGCTATTCTGCACTGCTGCTGGATACCATTTAGCAAAAATTGTTGTAGTTTAATTTAACGTTTGATTTTCAAGTATCTCTGTTTAGTATAGTATAGAGCACAGCTTTCGCTGCTCAAGAGTTCGATATACCATTCAGGGAAGCCAGTGACGTCTGAAGCGGCCTCAAGTAATCGATCCCGGGTGCTCTGATGGAATTCCAAAATTACCTATTTTATTGTTTAAACATTACCTAGGGGTATTACCTAGAGTGTCGCATTTATATGGGTTTCTTTTAACTTCCCTTCCCTTCCCTTTGTACTGCTGGTCAGACAACACATGCACAGTAAACTAGTGTGTGTGTGTGTGTGTGTGTGTGTGTGTGTGTGTGTGTGTGTGTGTGTGTGTGTGTGTGTGTGTGTGTGTGTGTGTACGCGAAGTATACATTAATCCGCACACTTTCTTCCCAGGAACCTATTCCACTTGGGACTTTATTCTAATTGTTTTCAAATCTTAGCAACAAACAGTAAACAACTGAAAATCACGATATTGCATCACAGTTTAGCGTTACGTACTTAAGGAGGTTATGTTGAGAAATAAAGACTAAACATTAATGTTTTTTACTGTGGGGTCTGGGACTTATTAGCCGACCCTCGTATATACTAAAAAAACTTAATGTTGCACTCAAATGATATTCTCTACTCTTGTATAAACCACTTTACAAAGGCTTATTCCTCTATTTGAATTAAATTTTTAAAATGTATCTTACTGCTTTCTTGTATGTACAAAGGAATATAAAAATATCGATTTAAGTGGTGCTCATATGCTTTAGAGATAGGTGCTCTGTGATGACTCTGAAATTCCGAGCTCCTTTAATGACCAAGATATAAAGAAAAGAATTGCCATTTGAAAAAAATTGTCAGTAATGGAAATTTCTCACAAATACCAAGGATTATATCTACGAAAACACGTGTATCACATAAATTGTATGTTTACACGAGCTCTATTTATTTTGTAAAGTACGAATTTGTCTCCTACAGCAAATGTCAGCCAAAATGAAGACGACAAACTAAAATACATAGTATTTCAATAAAAGTCGTAAGTCCTACTTTTGAGGAAATCAAAATTTTCAAAAAATTCCATGTAAAGGACAGTTTGATGCGGGGGATTTTCCTGCAAATCTTCGTGTTGATATTTAACCGAGTTTTCGTTTTTCAGTTTTGCTGTTCATAGACAGCAGACGGACACACCCACCCACACACACACACACACACACACACACACACACACACCCACACACCCACACACAGACACACACAGACAGATTAAAGACACACAGATAGAGAGACAGAGACTGAGAAAGATGATCCTTTTTCTAAGAATCTGTTTTTTAGGATCAGGGTGATTAAAAATATGTGCTTCTACTGAAGTCTCGGTATTCAAATTATAAGTGGTGTGCAATACTTTCCATATGTATTGTACATAATAGATAACGTAAAAAGATATAACTTAGGCAGAAAAGGAACGAAACTATATACTGACACTGTTGTAACTGTTCAACAAAAAGCTGCCTAACATATGTTAGTGAGGGAGACTGAATATATACTACATGGTAAAGTGAGGAGACGTATCGGAAGGAATCTGAACTAACAGAGATGTTTACGCAAACCTATCGCACATGCACGGCGAGACAGTGTATGTACACTCTGTTCAAGTGCAACAATATCCTCTGGACAGCAAAATGTCATAAATCCGCAGGCGCGAGAAATCAGTATAATATCACTGAATGATGGGAGAAGCAGAAAGAAGAGGGAATCACAATCCCTTAGTGTCAAGCGACAAAACGTGGCTGCAACGGCAATTCACATTTGCGTGTATAATAATTAATTGGTTAATCTATAATAGCAGAAACACAAACACAAATACACTATTTCTATTTCGTCCTTACTGTACGCCATTTACAAGCATCTCGCTCTGCTATAAACAATATAAAGAACAAATACAGCGCTGTGTCACTTAATTCAATTCGCCGGTACTCGTAGCCGTGGTCGTTAGAACGTATATCTATCGCGTTCCACAGCGTAGAGGGTCGCGGGTTCAAGTCCCGCCCTGGGCATGGGTGTTTATGTGTATAGTGTATGTGTGTGAAACTGCAGAAAACAGATAGGTAATTAAACGGAAACAATAAAAAAGCTTAAAAAAGGAAAAGAAAAAATATATATAGATATATTTTTAATAAAAAAAATACGACTCAACGTTCTGTCAAGCAGTATCCTATACCAGACATCTCTCTCGGAATAGTCATTAGGTTTCAAGGTGACTGCTGATATGATGTTATCGTTTAGCTTCTGATAATCTGATATTTATGAATGTATTTCCCTTGGTCCGGGTAGGACGGTACAACCAGGCCAGGTCACCTTGCTGGAACACTTGGCTGTTGGCTTGCCTGTCAAACCGGGTCTTCATGCGGTCGCTCACCATCTGGATGTTCTGGCGAGCCATCTCGTTCATGTCGTGGAGATGGTCCACCAATTTCTCCACATACTCGGTCGTTGGCTGTTTCGCTTCCGGAGGGCTTCTAAAAGCCAGGTCACAAGGGAGGCGTAATCCTCGGCCGAACATTAACCTGGCTGGCGTCATCCCAGTTGTGTCATGTGTAGACGAGCGGTAGGCCAGCAAGAACAGTGGCACCTTGAGGTCCCAGTCTCGCTGATGGCTGGCCACGACCTTCCTCAGGTGTTCCTCTAAGGTCTTGGTGTACCTTTCCACCATGCCATCCGACTGGGAAAGTAGAGGCGTCGTTCGGGTCCTGTTCACCCCAAGCCTTTGTAGTGCCTCCTTCATTATGTTGGACTTAAAGTTGCTACGCTGGTCACTGTGTAGCTCTAACGGCACCCCATATAGACAGAACACTTGTTCCACGAGGCAGTCTGTAATTGTCTTTGCCTCTTGGTTTGGGATGGCATACACATCCGGCCACTTGGTGAAGTAGTCCACGACCACCACTAGGTACTTGTTGCCTCGATCAGAAACTGAGAACGGTCCAGCAATGTCAACGGCGATCCGTTCGAATGGCGTTCCGACGTTGTACTGCTGCATACGACCCCGGTTCCTAGATCGGGGGGCCGCGACTCGCCGCGCACACGTGACACTGAGGGCACCATCTCTCAGCATCTACTCGGAGTCTCAGCCAGTAGTAGCGCTGCCGTAGTTTGTCAATCGTTCGGTTCCCTCCCAGGTGTCCTCCTGAAGTACCGGCGTGCACTTCCTCCAACACTTCCGGGACCTTACTACGGGGAATTACCAACTGTCCTCTCTGCGTCTTCCCATCGTGTGATTCCCATACCCGGAAAAGCACGCCCTCTCTGGCCTTCAATGAGTCCCATTGGGCCCAGTACGACTTGTAGGTGGCGCTCCTCTGTGCGATGTCCTCCCAGGTTGGTCTCGACCCTGCCTCCACTTCCCTCAAGAGTGGCCCCAAATCTGCGTCCGCCAGTTGCTCCACCCTCAGGCCTGCGCTATCCCAGCCATCCACAGGAACTGGCGTGACTACTCGAACTGCTGCGGCACGTTCCTTCTCCTCCACTCTTGTGCATTGGCCGCATTCTTCTGGACAGGGTCTTCGGGACATATATCTGCGTTACCGTGGCTCTGCCCTCTGCGATGTTCCGAGGTGAAGTCGTAATCCTGCAGCCTCTGGACCCAACCTGCTGTCTGGCCGTCTGGTGGCGCCAAAACCATAACCTCGCTCCTCGCGGGGACAACCACTTCTCCGTTCAATACGACCCTGCAGATTCCAAGGCGCTCTTAAGGTTGACGGATTTTAGCCTCTTCTCCGTTTAGCCGCAGGACCTTCCTGCCGACGTCGACCGTCGCCTCGTGGCTCCTAAAGGGCATCCAGTCCCAGAATCACCTCCTCAGCCACCTTCGCGACGAACACCCACAGACGCACGGCAATCCGCCCCAAGGTCAGCTCCAGCAGGGCCTCCTTCACCACAGGCAAGGTGTCGCTCGATGCCCTGACAAGCTCGTATGGTCGGCTCGGCTTCTTCGTCGACAAACCCTTCGCCACGTCAGGTCTGATGATATTCACCGCTGCTGTTCCAGTGTCCACCAGCACGCGGCTTGGATTCCCTCTCACCCAACCTACCGCGATGAGGCTGTCATCCATACGCCGGCAGACGGCGCGCAGTGTCACTCGAGGGGATGGTGGTAATGGCGCCGACGTGCCCCTCTCCACGCCGGGCCTTACTCGTTCTTCCAGGTGCCCTTCCTGGTGTGGGCGGGGCGGGACCCCAAAAGAGCATATAGTGATTGTTTACTAGTGCTCAGAACCTCGGCGTAGCGGTGCGCTGTCGAGGTCATATAGTGAATTGGTGTCAGTTTGGGGTGCTCCCACGTCCACGTCGTCCGCCCCGGGCGTTAGTGTTCACTCTTTGAGTGAGCACTTTCGGCAGAGAGGAGCAAATAAACAAAATGAATAGGGACAAGAAGGGAAGGAAAGAGGAGGAGAACCTAGCAGAGGAAAGACCATTTACACCTAGAAGTTCCTTATCAAGGTCTCCGGTGCAATCGAGAGAAAGGACTCAGGAAATGTCAGATAAACAAAGTAAGACAGGAGCTATGTTAGAATCAACGGATGAAAATAAAGACATCCAAAATGATAGAGGAATAACCGATATGATTACCGATATAACACAAGTGGTATCGGCTGACAAAATGTCAGTATCCACGAAACATCGAATCTTGAATGCCTTGTCAGAAATCACGAAGGCGTATGATCAAATTAGGATGGAAAATGCTACCCTAAGAGGACAGTTGAAGGCTGCAAAGGAGGAACGTAGCTTACCAGTTATGTCTTATGCCAGCGTAGCTGCAATTCCAAAAGTAGATACTAATGTAGTCAGGATGCAAAAGGCCATGCAAAAGAAAAGATACACCGTAATCGTGTCATCTTCATCTGGCAAAAACACAAGAGAGGTCCAGGATGTGCTAACAAAAAATTTAAACCCGGCCAAAGAGAAACTTAAAATATGTAATATCAGAAGGACAGAGAAAAATGTCATCCTTGAGACGGAATCCATGGAAGATGTGGAAAAAATAATAAATGCCGAAAGTTTAAAGGAAAAGGATATAAAATTGGAAATGCCTAGAAAGAGGAATCCTTTATTAATTCTGTATGATATCTTTTCCAATATTGATGAAGAAGAAGTTAAAAGGACCATTTATGAGCAAAACTTTGACAAAGATACAAGTTGGGAAGAATTTGAAGGAAAAATAAAATTCAGATTCAAGACAGGACCCCGAAACAGGAATACAGTTTATCACGTAATAGAGGTATCACCAGATCTTAGGAAAATTATTCTTGGGAAGGATAGGCTGTACGTGGGATTCCAATCCATAAATGTTAAAGATTATATAGCAGTAGCGAAGTGCAGCAAGTGTCAAAACTATGGACATATTGCAAAGTACTGTTACCAAGAAAAGGAAGTGTGCCCACATTGTGGAGAACAAGATCACTCCAAAGATGAATGCCAGAAGAAGAACCAGGTAGGAATATGTGTACCATGCTATACAAGAAAGAAGTCTATAATAGCAAAAGATCCTGCTGGAGGAACAAAAATTGATACCGGATGTAAAGGTGGAAAAGACTGCCCTATCTATAAAATGCATTTTGAAAGGTTAATATTAAAAAGAGACTATGGAACAGATTGATCATTTGAGAGCCGTAACTGGATATGATGAAGAAGGAGGCGAAAAGGTTTTGAGAATAGGGCAGATAAATGCACAAAACTCGAAAACAGTGATGATGGAGTTACGTACTCTAATCACAGACATGCACTTAGACATATTATGCATACAAGAACCCTATACAATACGGGGGAAACCGGCTTATATTTCAGCAACAACCAGCTATGTATGTGACGGAGATAACCCACAGGCAGTAATACTAATAAATAACAAAAATATACAAATATTAAAGATCGCACAGGCATGTGACAAGTATGTCAATTGTATACAGATTATGTACAAAAGGCTAGACTTTATACTATGTAATCACTACTACCAGTATAAGGATGATGTGGAGGTACATCTGAGCAGAAAAAAACAGATATTAGAAATATTCCCTACGAACGCGATTATATATACAATGGACGCAAACGCCAAATCTAGATGGTGGCACAGCAAAAACCCAGACGAGAGAGGAGAGAGGTTGGAGGAAGTCATAGCTACTTATGAATTGGAAGTACTAAATCAACCGCAAAACCCATTCACCTTTGAGAACAGAAAGGATGCGTCAGAAAACATTGATATCACGTTAGCAAAAGGATACATACGTAATAAAATACGGAATTGGAGAGTGGGCCAACAGTTAACTACAAGTGACCACAACCTAATCTACTTCGATATAGCTTCCGTAGTCGGTCAATCAGTAGAGAGAAAAGGCAGAATAATGTACCAAATTAAGGATGCTGATTGGGGTAAGGTGGAAAGAAGCTATATACAACTTAACAATGAAGACCTTGAGTATGACTGGGATGTAGACAAAGGGCTTATAAGCTGACCAAGAAAATACAAATGGCAATGGACCACGGACTAACCAAAAAGAGGGTCACACAAGGAACGAGTACAATATGGAATGAGAAACTGCAAAGGAAAAGAAGGAAAGTACGGAAAGCAAGAAGAGCCTATCAACGCAGTGTAACTGCCCAACAGCGGGAAGAAAACCTGGAGACATACCGCAAGTTGAAAGAAAAATATAGACAAAAGCTAATAGAAGTAAGGATGAAATCTTGGGACGCATTCGTGGAGGAGAGCCTTAACCAAAATGTCTGGGGAACACCATATAAATTTGCAATGGAAAAGATAACAGCGCCAGAAGTATTGTCTACGTTAGAGAAAGATGATGGGGGAATGACAAAAAATTGGCGAGAATCAGCAAACTATATACTAAAGAAGCTATTACCAGATGATACTCCGCAAACGGATGAAGAAATACATAAAATAGTCAGGGAGGAATACAATTCAGAGTACATGAATGAATTGGCTGTTTATCCCTTCCACGAAACAGAAGTAAAGATAGCCATAAGAGACCTGAGAAGGAAGAAGGCCTCAGGACCTGACGGGATACAGGCGGAAGTGCTGCAGTGTCTTGAAAGCTTTATAGCTCCGGAGTTGTGTCACCTATTAAATTATTGTCTATGGTTAGGAAGAATACCATATTGCCGGAAGGAAGGACGCATAGTTATCCTGAAAAAAGCTAAGGACAAAGATATTACGAATGTCAAATCCTATAGGCCAATCTGCTTATTGAACACATTAGGCAAAGTTCAAGAAAAACTGTTATATAAGAGAGTCGTAGAATATCGCCTAATGATAGGACAAACTGAAAAGCAATTTGGTTTTAGAAAGAACAAGTCAACAGAAGACGCCATAAGGAAGGCTCTAAGTATAGTGAAAACTACAGAGTGCAAGTATCTAATAGGAATCTTCTTCGATATCATGGGGGCTTTCGATAACCTATGGTGGCCGGAGTTATTTAGGATAATGCAAGAAAGACGTTACCCAAGGAGCTTAGTATATATCTTAAAGGACTACTGTCGCAACAGAAGGGTTTTTATAGAAGGAGAAAACAACACCATAACAAAAAATATCACGAAAGGATGTCCCCAGGGTTCGATATTAGGTCCACTATTTTGGGATATTGCAACTGAACCATTATTGGAGACTTTAAGCAATAATGAAAATGTGATAGAAGTTGTCGCGTATGCGGATGACTTGTTGGTCCTGATTGAAGGTAAAAACGGGAAGGAAATAGAGAGGAAAGCAACAAAAGCAGTAGAAGAAATTGAAAATTGGTGTTACAGGGCAAAAATGCAATTGGCACCACACAAGTCGGCGTATGTGCTACTAAAAGGTGCACTCAAAAGGAATCCAATTATAAAAATCGGCAATGTAAACATAAAAAGAGAAAAGATCTTTAAATATTTAGGCATAACAATTGATGAAAAACAAAGTTTCCACGAACACATTAAGAGGGTTACCGAAAAAGGGAAAAGGCAGATGATGAAATTGGCAACTATCACCAGATATAAATACCGCATTCCATTAGAGGTAACCAGAATCTATCATACAGCAATACTAACAGGTATATTAGGATACGGAGCGGTTACTTGGGCATCTAGGACTAAACTAGTGAAATATTCAAATTTACTAAGAAGCGCACAAAGACAGGTGTTGATCAGATGTCTAGGAATAGTAAAAACGACACCCACAATGGCCATCCTTGTAGCTCTAGCCATCTGGCCTATAGATCTTACCATCAGAATGAGGGCAGCTTTATTCCTAATAAAGAAAAGAGAGTATGGGAAAACTAAAGATATCCTCGGGAAAGTCTGTGTTTCTAGAAGGGAAGTTAGGGAAGTACTCTTATCCGAATGGCAGAAAGAGTGGAATTCAATTGAGACAGGTCGTCGGACGTATCAACTCTTCCCCAACATCAGAGAAAGATTAAAACTCAAGCAGATTAAACCGAATAATAATGGTATACAGTTTTTGACCGGACACGGGCCTTTCGATTCCTATTTTAAGAAGATTGGGAAAAAGAACGACGATAAATGTGAACAGTGTAAGGAAATTGGCACGCCGGAACACGTAGTGTTTGAATGTCACAAATATGTAAACATAATACTTCAAGAAAGAGAAACACTACAGGGCAAAGCACTATGGAACATTGTTAGGGAAAAACAAGACTTTGAAGTGGTACAACAAATGACGGCGAAGATATCTGCGAAGGTTATGGAGGAATACAATAGTCGTAAGGACAAGGAAAGAACACATCCAGAAGAGGAGGTTGGAACCAGACAACAGGAGGAGGTGCGAAGATCAGAGAGAGTAAGGACGCGTAATAGGCAAACAAACACTATGGAAGGTTCAGAAGAAGGGCAACTGACAGAAATTCAACCAGCAACCTTACGAGTACCGATGAATCGTAGACGACACTATTGGGTGTCTGATAGAGGACGTGAAGAAGTGGAACAATAATCAAAAGACATCCACAGTAGGAGGATCCTCAATCCTGAACTTAGAATAAATATAGTAATATTAGTGTAGGTTCAGCAGTAGTAACTCAAAAAGTGAAATATTGTAATCCTTTATGGAATAAATAACTTATGTTTATATCTATGTAACGTTTGTAAATACAGCTGAATAGGAAATTAGAACATATTCAATGTAAGCTGCTGGGAACAGCAGCGTAGGTTTAGTTATAGTAGTTTAGTAAATTAGTATTAGACTTCTTCTGTAAATTATTGTAAAACTTGAATAACTAATAAAAGTACAAAAAGAAATAAATATGTAAACGATGTCCTGGTATAGACTCCAGACGCCAGGACAAAGTTATACAGAGTTTTTTTTTTTTTTTTTTATTTTTTTTTATTTTATTTTTTTTTTATTTTTTATTTTTTATTCCTGGTGTGGGCAGTCTCTCTGCAGGTGTCCGGGCTGTCCACACTCCCAACACAGGCCACTAGGTGTTCGCCGGCGTCCCTCGGCTGGTCTTCTGTCTTCGGTGTAGCGGACACTCCTCTTTCTCGACGTCGGGATACCTGTTTCATTGGCCGCCTCCATCCTTAATGCTGCTGTCAGCGCCTCGTGGATGGTTTTATAATCGCCGAGCATTAGGCACTGACAAATCTCCGGATCTCGTACCCCGTCCAGGAATATGTAGGCAGCTTCCCGAGATACGAACTCTGGTGGAAGATCGACTAGGGCCTTGCTTGCCAAATATTCAACTGCCAGGGCGAACTCTTGCAGCATCTCCCCCGGCTGCTGCGAACTTGCCTTTAGCTGGCTGCGGTACGCTGCGGCTAAGCGGTGGTTTCCGAAACGATTCTCCAGGGCCTCCCAGATGTCCTTGAGCGCCGCCGTTGTCTGCACGGCGTTTAGGACTTCCGCGGCCCGTCCCTGGAGGCTGGCTATTAACTATGTTGCCTCCTCCTCTGGCGTTGACGCGCCGTCATACTTGGGAGGTTGTGTCGCGTCCCGGCGCGTCGGCCTTCAAATCCTTCTGCTTTCTGCCGACGACGTCCTCCACCATGGCGTTCAGGTACTTGACGCTGCTGTCGGCCTTTCCCTCCAGGTTGTTTACGCGGTTCGCAAGGTCTTCGACGTCTTACACCACGGCGTTCAGGGACATGGCATTACTGTCGGCCTTTTCCTCTAGGTCATTGAAGCGGTTCGCCAGGTCCTCGACGCGCTCGTCCACTTGGCCCATCCGCTTACCCAGCTCCGTCACGTTATCCCTCTCGCCGGCCAACTGTTCTTCAAATTTGGCCGCGAGAGCCTCGTTGGCCACCTTCATTTCCGTGGTCAGTTCGGCCATATTTGCGGTCATTGACGTGGCCAAGTTGTTGTTTGCCGCTTCTGTTTTTGTTGTTAACTCGTTCATCTTCGCGGCCAAGTTGTTTTTTGCCGTCTTCATTTGCTTCAGTTCCGCGGCCAGGTTGTTTTTTGCCGATTCCGTCTTCTCTGTTAATTCGGCCTTCATTTCGATAATCTTCTGCAAATTTTTTTCCAATGCCGCGTCCATCGTTGTAATGTTCGTTGATGTTATCGTCCCGCTTCCTGACACCAGTGTGACTTTGTGGGTTCGTGAAATTAAAAGTCCAATTGCACCACTCAAAAATGTTGTTTATTTCCACCGACTTACAGTTATACACCTGCCAATTACACAGAATTACGTAATGCACACAATTAAGATTCACCAGTTCGTCCGTTACAATTCCACTTTGCTCTCGCAATTACGTACAATCCTCCGATGCACGTACACAGTCTTCTCGTCGTACACTAGCACTGCACTCTTACGCTGCTCGCCAAGAACTGTCTGACTGACTCAATTCACTCACTGCAACCCTTTTTATAGGAATGTCACCATTTTCTCGAAGGCCCTAGTTTACGTAGATCAATGCGAAGGTTCCAAATGTAGAAGGGGGGAAGAGGCGGCCAGCGAAAAGTGGCAATTCCCTTATCATCCCCTAAGTTGGTGACCGAGACTGATGGGTGGGTGTGGTTTGGCTGCCTCTGGCCCCTTACTCAGCTGTCGTTGGTTGTGCTTTCCGCTAATTGGGTGACAATATATATGTTTTGAAGTCCCCTCTATCCTCAAACTTGCATTAAACGTTGCTAAAACTTGTTATTCTTGTATCTGGTTCATGTTTATGGAGATCATCATTGCTAAAAATATTTTATAGATACAATGGGATTATATAGGAATACTCCATCGGCATATACAATAGTAAAATGTTTTAGGAGTGTCTTCTTATGTAATTGTTTTAAATCTCCATGAGCAAGAGGTAAACAGCTAACGACGACTTCTTGAGAAAAGTAAAAGGGGTTGCCTCTGCAATATCTGTGAAAAAGATAAGAACAATAATAATAATTTTGTCCCCCTTTTTAGTCAATGCTGACGTTACGAGGAGCTTGGCTTCCCTAGAGCGAGGGAGCCGAAGCATCCGACCTGAGATAAATGATTGATGGTGCAGTTGGTAGAATAATGGTTGGGGAAACCCGGAGGAAACCCAACCAATGCTATGTTGTTCACCACGATCGCACTTTGCGGTCACCTGGGATCGGAGTAACCTTTATCATACTTGAGGTTCTTTAACCTGCTCCAAATATATGTCACGTGACCCTTGGCTTTACTTTGCTCTCTCCGCCAGACTTGAAACTGCGACCTTCTGAAGCGCCTGCTAGCATGGTACAAAATTACGGTTCTTTTTTGTTTTAGCACCTGCCGTTATAGCTTGACGATTATTGTTTCCAATGTTGCCCCATGGAGCGTGCTTCATTGTCAGAAGGGATCATTTTCATCAGATTTTTTTGGGTTTCTAAAGGACTTATGTAGCCGGATTTCGACAGAATTTCACGTGTTTAGGTGTAGAATTAGCATTGCGTCACTGACTCTTTTAAGCTGCAACTTAACGAGATATCTTTTAGCTGAAAGTCTGTAATAAATGCAAATGTGCTGACGTGAAGTCGTTTCAAGTTCCAGTCATTCAGGTAGCTATGACTGGTTTTTTAATAATTACTTATTTTCTGTACATCATATTTAACTTGGGGAAAGTCCTGCATTTCACCAAAATATTCGTCAATGACATTTCACTAGCACATGTTTTGAAGTCCTCTGTATCCAAAAAAGATACTTGCATGGCTTTCTTTCCTCAAACTTGCACAAAACGTTAGTAAAAGTTGTTACTCCTCTATCTGCTTCATATTTATGGAGATAAACATTTGACATAAGTTATCTTGATAGATCTAACGGGATTATATAGCGAAACTCAATTGGCTTATATGATAGTACAATGTTTTAGGAGCATTTCGCACTGTTATGACTTTAAATCTCCATTGCCTTTGCATGACAAAGAGATAAACAGCTAACGACAACTGTTCAGCACAGAGAAGTAAAGAAAAGAAAGAGTTGCCTCTGGAATATCTATGAACAAGAACAAAAACAAAACAATCATAATAATAATTTAATATTTACTTGATATTCCATATTTTGGTTGCATTTTAGGTTATGCAACACCTTATGTTTATTTATTGTTTGTTTTTTGTTTATTGTCATGATGCTGTCACAGAAAATATCTTCTGGAGGAACAGGGAGTAGTTCACAAATCTAATTCTACAGGCCGCTAACTCGCTACTGGTAAACAAAACAACATCTTCGCGGTAAATTTTTATATTTAATTGACGTTCGACATTTTAATTGAAGTTCATTGTTCACACTATGCAATATTTTAGTTCGTTATATTTATTTGTCATCTCCCTAGTTAGAAATAAGTGAAGTATTATCTAACCCCTTTCTACGAAGGTAAAATGGTTCAATTTTCTATGCCCTTTTTATTCTTCCCTTCCACATCTCTCAATTGTTTATAAACATAATGCATTGCCGGCAAAAGGATGAAGTGTTTAGCTATTAAAGCTCGCAGTGCTGCAGACCAAACGAATTTTCGACGTTTATTTTTCATTTTGCCTCCACTTTTTACCCTATACACTTTATAACATTTATATTTAGATACATATTAAAATTATCCTGATAATTTTAAGCAGTTGTCATGGAGATGAAATCAGGGGACAAATCTAAAAGAATAAGTAATATTACTCCAAACTAATTCGTGAGGGCGCCACATCGCCATTTGTAAATGAATCAAAATGACAACAGTAAATTATGAGATTTAATTGACATTCGACATTTTGGTTGTTTTTCGTTCTTTATGTTATTTAACATTATTTATTTATTATCTAATTATTTTTATTTATTCTTTTATTTATTTTTATCCATTTATTTACTTAATATTTGTTTATCTCACTATACAATTATCTATGTATATGTGTTTGTTTTTATCTATTTACATATTGGTGCACTTGTTTAGTTATTTTTTTTTTGCATTCCCATGGATATTTGTGCTACTCTAACGTTATTTATTTATATATTTACTTATCGTTTAATCAAATTATGTATCCATGTATTTATATATAACTATCTCTAGAGCTATTTAAGTGCCCTTTGTTAATTCATTAATTACTTTGTCTATATATCTATTTATATTTCTCTGTAATTATTTTGTATTTATTTATAAATAAGTTATTTGTTTATTTATTTACTCATTTTTATTCTACCTAGATAGGAATAACTGAGGAGCTAAATAATTCAGACCACTTTGCTTTTTTTGTTTGATTGTTTGTTTGTTTGTTACTCAAAAATTCCGTGAACTTCATATACTTTCCTTCACATACAGTTGAATTTTGACTGTGTTTAACTAATTTTTTTGGCATTCACAGTTTATGTTTCTTCTGCTTTTCTTTGAACCCTTTTTACTCTTTTTTGTGCCTTGTATCTTTTTTCTGTTTCTTCCGTACTTTCCAATTAACAACAGTTGTACCCATTTTGCAATAAATGTTGCGTTTAGAATGTTTATGTTGGCAACAGTAATGTCACAATTTGTTGCGATGTCTTCTTTCGTTTATGAATGGTGAGGCAGCGCCTTCTAAAACAAGTTTTGAGTAACACTCTCTAATATTCTCTAAGTACTTACGTTAGTAAGTCGTCAAAAACTTTTTATCTCGAATACGAGAGTCCCTAGTGGTTTACCGGGGAAATAAGAGTCTATTGAAGAATTTAAGGTCATGACGGCATGTTGGCCATGGTAGCTCGACAGGACGGAAACCAGCAATTGCGTGTTTCAGATCGCTGCAGTGGCATTGAATCTTTTAGTTTGACTCTATCTATACAAAACATTAGGCTATACACGGTTAGTATTAGGGAGTTATTCATTTCTATCAATTAACTTAAATAATTTTAGTGTTTGTTTAATGTTACTTCATAAACTAATGGTTTCCAGAAAACATAAACACCTGCAAACATATATTTCTGGTAAAATATTTCTGTTTCGTAAAATGCAGTACTTTCTCTAGATAAATAGTACTGATATTTTGTAACATGATAAATCTTGTTATATCTACAGGCGATCAAATATACCATATTGTACGAAATGCTCCTAAACACTTGAATGTTAATACTTTAAATTTCTCGAGCTGTAAATCATTTAGTTGGATAACATGAGAAGTTCGTGCTTTCCGCCAAGCCCGTAGAATAAGAGGGCACGGTCCCTCTCGCAACTCTTGCAACAAATAGCGCTACCGTCTTATTCTCCGTTACAAAATATGAAACACAAATATTTTTTTAGCGTGTTCCTGCTTATTTATGTAAAATTGCAAACTCTGCCAGAAAACAATCATTTGATTAATAAATAGGAGAATTTTGATCAAAACACGCAAATTTCAGAAATATCGGGTTATACATTTGCATGCCTTGAAATGAAAGGGGCCGGAAAGAGGTTCAAATATGGCTAATAGTTTTTCAGCTATGTTTTGCTTTAAATACCATAATCATTTTTTAACGGGCTGAATATTAGGAATTCAATCTGTATCTGAAATCTATGATATACCAATATAACATAAGCAATGAGCCGGCCTCATTATCGTGGTGTTAGCGTGTCTACCTCACGTTCAAGAGGTTCCGAGTTCGAATCACGGTCAGGGTGAGTTACCAGGATAAGATTTGTTGCGGGGTTTTCCCTTATCCTTAAAGATGAATGTCGGGTAACTCTAAGCCCATGGAATGCGGACATATTGGAGTATCATTTACCCATTTCCTTCATCGTCTGATTATGACTTATCGTTGGGAGACGTAATTAGAACAAAAAATAATGTAACCCATGAATTCCTTAGAACATGTCTACGTATTAAAATGAAATGTGACTTCAAGATTCCAATTTTCATGTTAGTAGCTCATCAGTAAAGGAATGTTGATATCACATGTCAATTGTTGGAAATTATTTACTGCTACAGTATACAACACATTCCTTCTGCAAATTATCCATTAGCAAAATCTGCCGATAATTACCAAGCTCTGCTGGTTATCGGGAAAACGAGCATGATACGTCACAAGACATCACTCTGCATGTTCCGATAAAGTCGCGTCATTAGTACTTTCTCTCAATGTCTACGTGATGGTCTTCTAGAGTTTTGGCAACTTGTCTAATAATTCGAAACTCATTATTCTTTTCAAACACCGACTGAAACCTTATTTTTATTGTTTAAGTTTTTTAGACTTGTACTGAGTGTTTTTAGAAAATATTTATTTAACATTCAAAGGATAGTTGCCGCAAATTTTTGAATGAAATCGCACAAGAAAAAAAATTCCATCAATACACGCCACGTTATTCATTAAATAACTGTCACATTGGAGATTATCAAAAATTACCGTAGATGAAATTTCATCTTTGTTCAGTTCATCAATAATAAACTTACACCTCTCAAAATATCACACAGTACACCGCTGCTGAAAGCCAAGTGTCCAGCGAGTAACAATTGTTGTTGGCAGTAAATCAAAATTGCAGTTTTTGATTCTAAACTGATAAACATTCTTAAGAGCATTGACAAAAACCCTCTTTCACTGAATACGAATTTGTCCACATTGGGATACAGTGACCGAACAGTTCCGCACATCCTATGTAGACCTTGCACAACGCAAGTCATGTGACCTTAAGTACTTTTGCTGCGTCGGTCTGGGAAATAAGCAAGAAAAGGTAAAGTATACAACAGGATAAATCATGTAATTAAATAAGATACATAGCTTCTTATGTGAGGTTTGATTATAATCAATGGTGCACACTTATATGGGCTTATATTATATCATAATTCATACGTGAAATCTAGGTAAACTAAAGAATAAATTTAAGTTTAGGACCTCCACGAATGAGAGCAAGATATTGGCCAAAACAAAGCTGAGTTACAAACTGCTCTTTGCATACAATGACTTTCGCCATGTATTATTTTTTCAAGGATGTCTCCAAATATTATTGTTAAAATACCATATATATTATTAAACTACAAAATAAAAGAACGTGTGCTATAAATGTTCTACAGAACTGAATATGCAATGCATTCTTTTGTCAGGTGTTTTGTTCATGAAGATTTTGGTTTTCTTCAAACTCATTGTAGTTTTTCTATATGGATTAATGCCTCCAGTATAAATATACAGCCAAGAGGCAATATTTTTAGCTCTCTGAAAAGAACTCTTCAGGACGACCGATTGCCCTTGTCACTTATACTTCTAATGCCATTTTCTGCAGTTTAAGTATTTACTCTCTTTCATCATATGTTCCCCAAGCTATTATTCCATGGGACATAAGACTGTGGAAATTTGCATAATACACCTTTCTTTGGACATTCAAAGTTACTTCATGTTTAATTGATCTTTGTAATAAGGAAACTAATTTAAATTTAGGTATTAAATTTTAATATGGTTCTTCCATTTTAATTTCTCGTTTAGAATACTTTCAAAAAGCCTTACACCTTTCTTACATTTTATATCGCGTGTGTTAAAATGGATTTGCGGTTAAAAATGTGCTGTATTTTTATAGGTATGGAATGATATAACGGTAGTTCTACTTACATTTATTATTATCCTGATTGCTTGAAACTAAGAGCACAGTTCAGCCATTACCTGATTTGCTGTTTTATGTAGATCCCTTTATCACCACATTGGTATCGTTAAGAAGATGAGTTATATGTGCTTGTTTGACGGATAATGCCATATCGTTTATACAGATTGAAAACTACAACGGATCCAGGGCTGAGCCTTCTGGCACTCCTATATCAATTGCACTGTGTTTTGAGCTATACCCGTTGATGTATTACCTTCAAGGAACTCCAATTCTACAGTTTGTTTTCTCTTTGATACGTATGAATTTATCAAATGACTGATTTCTCCACGAAATCCGTATTTTTCCTATTTGGATAACTAGAAGTCATGACATCTTACCCATTGGATAAATACAAGAAATCCCCAATACCTGACAGTTTTTTTGACGATAGACTCTTCTGCTATATCTAATAACTGCCAATTACTGATTGTGCTGACCTGTTATATCTAAAATTAAACAATGCCTCTGAAAGTACATGTTTTATGTCATATTATTGAAACACTGAATTGAGGCATTAGTTACAGCACACTGAGAAATAATTAGTTAAGTATTTTAACTTCAACGATTTCATTATTTTCAAAAGAAATTAAATAACTGCCCATTTTAAACACCCTGTTGAGTATAAATAAGGCAAAAATAAAAGGTTTCTCTTGGAATTAGAAACAAAACACTGCAATTTTAGTAAACAATCAATAAGAACTGTGGAGTCTAAATTACCACGCATAAAACCATATTTAAAATATTTTAGAGCAGGGTGTATCAACCTTTTTAATGACACTACCCCTAGTATCAAAAAAATATTTCGCGACCATCCGACCCTTTTTTCATGTATGTTGCAAATATAATCCATACAAATATTTTGGTCCTTTGTGTTATTAGGATTCGGATCTAAATATATAATTTAGTACGTAAAACACATAAATATAAATCTAATACGTGGCAAATTGATAACTAACAAACAAATACATACATATTGTTAGGGCCAAGTCTCCTAGCGCCACCTGTTGCTAATAATCGGAACTTGTACCGATTCCGCGAAAGTTTCGAGACGTTTTGTAACACATTGATATGATTCTCGCTAAAATGCTCTGGCCTATAAATAGGACGGTTAATTTCGGCCGCGATAAATGGAAACGATTTGGAAGCGAAACTACAGTGTTACACGGACTGTGCGTAATGTGTCTTGTTGTTGGACTAATTGTAAAATGATCTGTGAGCGTGAGAAACGCGCGATGGTGTCGTTTTTGTTTAGTTGTTTGAAGAGCGAAAATCACTTTTTATGCAAAAAATGCAAACAAAATGAGCTAAGGGTTAGTGATGGCAGGTAAAACTTGATTATCGCGATTCCTGGAAACGCTGATAGAATATGCGTGAGACGGGGATTGGTAAACTATCTTGCGACGATCTTACCCATACATTAGTTAGGGTTCTACCTTATTTCCCGCCGTGTTGGCTTTAATGCTTAGAAGTTCCTTTACCTAGAGATAATGCTCTTAAAATGCTAAAGGATTTTTCTAGGCAACTAATAAAATAAAACCAAAATAAAATGGTCATCGGCACACAAAAATTTATTTATGCCTTTTTGTGTGGTCAGAAATATGTATTTCTTTAAAAGATGACTGGAGAGGACAACACCAAAACCAAAAAGAATTGCATAATTAACTTATGTACACAAAAATGGGACGGACAGCATAGGTGTAAAGCAGCAAAGAGGATTCATAACCAAAGGCTACGCGACTGCTGAGTAAAGGATAAAGTCTCGATATTCAGGCAAACACAAGCGTAACAGACTGACAGATGTGGGCGTTTTAAGTAAGTCGAGTGTCCAGTAGTACCCTAAAATATTTCACTGGCACAGTGGTTGGTGACCATGAATGATGTTCCCCCAGCAGCTTCAGTGAAGGAGGATCTCTATAAGGAGGTAAAGAGAAGATCTTAACCTCTATCTTTTTAGTGCTGAGAGAAATGTACCAGTGCGACAACAAATGAACCTCTTCTCTCCCCCTTAGTACCGGCAGATGGCATTATTTGCGTGAAGTCGCCTGCATCTCTTCTCCAGGTAGATGGCAGCATAGGCTCACGTATCACCTATTTTTATTTTTACAGTGTTTATATTTTAAAACTGGAGTTCTGAGCCTTGATATTAGCTGCCTGGACGAAAAAATATTATACTAAAGCTATTCAGTTTAATTTTAAGGTTGAAGGGACTGGAATACGGTATATTTCCATTGTGTATCACAGACGTTATCGCTCAGATATCTACGACTGTGAATATAACTCGCTAAAAAATACGACTGGTTCCGACCACAATCCGCAGACTGCAAATCATGCAGAATCGGGCGTTAAGGATGATCTATGGTACTGGGCGTAGATTCCCTACGCACATCTTACATGAATATTCCCAAATCCCTTACATAGAGGACATGGTAAGAGAGAGATCTCGAACCTTCCATCAAAAACTTTCTACCCATTCCAACCAGCTGCTCAACACCCTGGGTCGGTATGACCACAGAGCTCCTCGCAGGAGGAGGAGGTACAAAGTCCCCAAGGACGCCATGGGCTATTAGCCAGATGGGGTTCTCTCCATCACACAGAAAACACCAGAACCAGAAATGGGTTTAGATAATTTTCCCACATAGCTTCCTATCCCCTCTGATCGTGCTGTCTTCATTCCGACCTTCTTCAAGCGGAGAGTCGGGTGAGGACGGCCTTGGGAATATATACCCCAGGCGGCAGCCTGAGCGACTTAACCCAACAGATCAGAGAAACCTATGCCCCGACATAAACGCTTGAGACAAAAGACAAAAGACTACTACACCACCCAGATAAAGCCGCAGAAAGCGGCTAGGTGCTGGGCGAAACCATTCCGTCCAGGTAAACTTGGACGACTCGATTCTTCTGCTATGTTAATTCCCTTTTTAATTTAGACTCTTTTCTTTGTCATTGGTTAATATTTTTGTTGAAACTATAACATATCCACCATATCTTTAGGATTTGCAAAACAATTAAGAGAGAAATTAATAAAAGGCAACAAAGAAACCTAAACGAATTTTTATATGGAATCAGCTGCTCCATTACTGCTCCATGAACCATAGTTTTTATAGCAAACAAGATCGAATAGTCACCAAAGAGATGAAATTTCGTTTATCAGTTTGAACGTTTTAAACTAGAAGATAGATAAAGCATGGTAGATATCGCTATGAACTGGAATTGTTGCTATAAGAGACAAAAGGATTCATGTAGGCATAATCATTAGAAACACGTAAACAGAGCGGGAGAAGAGTGAAGTCTGCCCAATTCCATGTGAAAATGAGACGTGTTTGCCTCAGATACAAGAGGTCCTGAGTTTAATTTCGGTTTGGTTGAGCTTCGTGGAAAAGGCTTTCTTCCGTACTCTGCCCTAACCTGAGAACTGCCCGATTTTACCAATCGCTTTGGAAGACAGTAATTATTAAAGAATTCACGAAATATGACATTATGACAGCCAAATGTTTTCTCACACCGAAGGCCCCACAGAAAAGAATATACTCTCAGCTGTTTTTACAGTATACACCTAACGGAGGGAAAGGTGTCATTTGACCTAGGAAATACTAAGAAGCAGAACTTGAAACCAATGTTTATTACAACCTAATCCATGAACGTAGCTGATGATGTATAACATCGTATAACGTTTCAGAGTTCTATAGTGCTCTAACTAGGACTTGATATAAACAAGTACGATTACGATATATCTAGATTACCATCAGATCAGTTTAATTTAGGTTAGACTAAATTTATAGCAACACGAAATCTGTGATCATCACCCTAAAATGTGAATCAGAAATAGCTGAATAAAAAAATTGGCAAAGAAATTTGTTGAATGTGTTTATTGTTAATACATACCAAAACTCCACGAGTTTAAGCAGGAAGACGGTAACGAAAATCAACTGCGACTTATTTGGTTTTTTTTTTAATATATAAAAGGACGTCAGCACACCTTGAGGCTGTAGCACCTAAGAAAATGTAAATAGAATATCTGTGATTATACTATGTTCTTTGCAACAAACTCAGCGAATACTTGCAGATTCATTCCTGTTTTGACTGCCTGTGTTTGCTCCACTGTATAATTGCGACTTCCATGAGAGAAATGTGCTTTTGTTTACAGTTCGTTTTAAATTATGAAATAGGCGTATATGCAAGTTATTTGTTTTTCCTGTAGTGTAGGGTATTGCTAACTATATAAACAGCACAATGCATGCTGTTTCATCATGTTGGCATAAGCCAGAGAATACAAATAACTAAAAGAAGGAAACTGTAAGAAAACATGTAGCAGCTAGATGGAAAAGCAAACATTGGGAGCAGCTTTCCATTTCATATGTACATTTGGTCATTCAAGAACATCTAATATTTCAGCTTCATATTTGCAAATGGACATAGATGAACATGCTAATGCTATTCAAACTATATTTGTAAAAACCACAAGAAATTTGCAAGATTTCAAGAACAAAATGCAAACTATGTATAGTCCACAGTGTAAATAGTAATTTTAATAGCAGACTATGCATGAGTGAAAATAATCAGCACATTTTGAGTATCAGTGTATATCAATGAAAAAATAGAAGAGCTAGTCCACTAGCATGGTTATTGAAGAACATGCATTAACTTTAATATTGCCATGAACTTTAATTAAAATAAAAATAAAAATGTAATTCCTTCAAAACTAATGATCAGAAATTACTAAACATTGGTGTGGTATTTTCTAATATAAAACCCACTGGGTGATCAAAGTCTGAATTTTCTAAGTATAATAATATAGAAAATAGAAATTTCAGTCCCAGTGTCCCTTAAGCGATACTCATATGTTTTAGAGATAGGTTCTCCGTGATAACACTTAAATTCCGATCTCCTTTAATTACGAAGAGATAATGACAAGAATGTGACTTGCAATTATAAAAAAGTGTCAGTACTGTAAAATACTGACAAACAACAGGGACCTTTTTAATCACATATTTGTGTTTCTATTGGCTTCATATACCCGGATTGTATGTGTATAGCGATTGTAGAGCAATGTATGTGTTTTAGGTCAATTGCTTTGATAAAATGTATCTCTTGTTGGAACCACAACCATCATATACTAAACAATTTCATTAAACCCACTTTTCTGAAAACAATTTGCCTTTTAATGAGCAACTCGAAGTAATTTCTCTTTGGGCAGTACCTATAACAGTAGGTGGTCAAAAACGGTGTATCTCGAATACGAGAGCCCATAGTGGTTTAACGGTGAAATATACCGGTGAAGAATTTAATTTCATGGCGGCATGTTGGCCATGGTAGCTCTATGGTAAGAGCGACAGGATGGTAACCAGCAGCTCCGATTTTCAGTTCGCGGCCGTGGTATTGAATTTTTCAGTTTGACTTTGTCTATACAAAGCCTTAGGCCATACAGGGCTAGTGTTAGGCAGCTATGGATTTCTCTCAATTAACTTAAATAATTATAGTGTTTGTTTAATGTTACTTCATCAACTAATGGTTTTCCAAAAACGTAAACACTTCCAAACATATATTTCTGGTAAAGTCTCAGTATCGATATTTTGTGCAATGCAGTACCTTCCCTAGGTAAATAGTAAGGATATTTTGTAACATGATAAATCTTGTTATATCTACAGGCGATCAAAAACACGATATTGTACGAAATGATCCTATACACTGGAATGTTAATACTTTAATTTTAATCGAGCTCTAAATCATTGGAGTTGGATGACATGCCAAGTTCCTACATCCCACCAAGCCAGTAGAGTAAGAGAGGAAGCCGCAACTCGCAACTCTAGCAACAGATGGCGCTACCGTCTTATTCTCCGTTAGTAAATATAAAACACAAATATTTTGTGAGTGTGTCCTTGTTTATTTATGCAAACTTGCAAACTGTGCTAGAGAACGATCCTTTGGTTTAATAATAGGAGAATTTTGATTCACACATGCAATTTTCGGAATTATCGGAATACACATGTGTATGCTTTGGAATGAAAGGGGCCGGAAAGAGGTTCAAATATGGGTGAAAGCTAGTTGATCATATCGTATCTCTCCAGTCCCCAAACCAGGGAGCTCCAACACCATCACCCCCCTCCAGGGCGTCTCAACTCCCCCACCGGAGAGCGACACAGACGCCGAAGGTTTTGTCACCGTGCAGGGAAGGCGCAAGAGGCCCTCCGGTTCGAAGCCGGAGGGTGCTGCTCCCGGCACCCCTGCAGTGCATGCGGACGCCAAGAGCTCCCGCAGACAAAAGGCGGCCAGAATCCCGCCAATTGTGTCGGACCCGTTCCCCAACCACATAAAGGTTATGAGGGAACTGAGGGCCAAGCTCCAGGCTAGCTTCCAGGCCACCCGTTTTCCAAGTCGGGTGATCCTAAAGACCACGACCCCGGAGGACCATGAAGCCGCCAGGGGGGTGCTGCGCGAAGCGGGGATAGAATTCCACACGTTTTCGCTGCAGCGACCTAACCTGGTGCGCAGAGTCATCCGAGGTCTTGGCTCTGACACCGACCCGGAGGACATAAAGGTGGGACTGGCGGAAGAACACGGCATTACGCCGCGTACCGTGGTCCAGCTGACCAGGCAAGTCCGCGAGGAAGGCAAGGAGCCCGTAAGGACCCCCATGCCACTATTCCTCGTAATAGTGGAGAAGGAGGGAGAAGGTCTCCCCAAAATTGACGAGGTGTCCCACCTCTACAACACTAAGATCAGAATCGAACCGTACCATGGCAGAGAGGGGCCAGCCCAATGCTACAGATGCTTGGGCTTCCACCACTCGAGCCATGCGTGCGAGAGGAAGACCGCCTGTATAAGATGTTCAGGCCCTCACCATGTCAACGAATGCCCGAACCCCAGAGAGGAGAAAAAGTGTGCCAACTGCCGAGAGGCCCACATAGGCATCTACGGCGGCTGTCCCGCTAGACTGCGCATTGTGCAGGCAAGACAGGGCAGGAACACAAACAGGGAGCCAGCACAAGTTCGGCCTGGAGTAAGTTTTGCCCAGGCGCTGGGCAAGCACGAAAAAGTGCTGCAGCAGGCCGAGGCAAGCCAGACTCCGGCAGCGACCCAGTCAGTAAGCTCTGGATCTACCGCCAAACAACCACCAGCTGCATCTGCAGCAAAGACACAGCGGCCTCCTCGCCAGGAGAAGGCCACCGCAGCCCGGCGGGAGAAACCGCCGGCAACTGCGGCAGCAACGGCCGGGCAACCAGCCCAAGAATCTGCGGGGAGACAGAGCGGCCCTGCTGCAACTGCTCTCCCCCCTCTACCAGTTCCAGCTACAGTGGCTGCAACAGCCAATGAGGGAGAGGCACCCCTCGCTACAACACCCGCGCCGATTTGGGACACTGGCGTCTCAAACGAGGACTTGGCGGAGTTCCATGAGCTTTCTGCCTGGTTCGCCGAACTAATTCATCGCTCCCTCCCCATTCTGAGGCGCTGCAGGGAGCAACTGACAGATCCCCGCATCCCTGCTCTGCAAAAGCACAGCATTATGCAACAGACTGCACGGCTCCTCTTCCCTGACTCCAGCTCGTAAATGGCGTTGAGAAGAACTCAGCGAACATTGAGAGCCGCGTTCTGGAACGCAAACGGAGTCCGGGAACAGAGACCGGGCATCTTGGAGTTTGTAAGTGACCACGGGATTGACCTCCTTATGGTATGCGAAACGCATCTGCATGCTGGTGTACAATTTAACCTGCCAAGTTACGCTGTCCACCGAGCCGATAGAGTCGGCCGGCGGGGCGGCGGTACAGCTATATTCATCAAAAATCACATCACCCATACTCCCATTACCATCCCCCCGCTTCAACACTTGGAGGCGACCGCCATAAGGCTCTCCTTGGGCGGTTCAGACCTAGTGCTTGTGGCGGTGTATGACCCGCCCAACCATCCCTTCTATGAAGCGGATTACAGGGCACTCCTCAACCTAGACCACCGAGTGTGCATAGCCGGTGACTTCAATGCCAAACACCCAGGATGGAACAGCCGAACCCAGAATGATAGGGGAAGGAGCATCTACCGCTTCATCTGCGGAGACCCAACCCTTCATGCGCATGGCCCGCGGGGTCCAACGCACTTCCCGCCTCGTGGCAGGGCGGACGTCATAGATTTCGCAATCACCAAGAATATTCCATTTCATCTGGACCTCACGGCGGTGAATGCTCTGGATTCTGACCACAACCCAGTTGTGATCAATTCAGACGTTACCGTCGCAGCTCTGGCAACGGCTGACTGGGTGGATGAAGTCGACTGGGATGCCGCCATTCTTCACATCCAAAACTCCGTGGAAGCCTGCCCTCGAATCGACTCTGTGGAGTCGCTCGAGGCGGCAGCCAGGGAGTTCTCCACATCCATCCTCAACGCGGTCCGTGCTCACACACACCGCATCCCAATAGACACGCCAAACCCCACAGATATCCCAGGACCCATCAAACAACTCATAAGGGCTAAAAACGCCGTAAGAAAGCTGTGGCAGAGATTTCGCCATCCCAGGATAGGAGAAGTACACCAGAGGTTCAAATCCCTGGCAAGACGACTCCTAAGAGCACACCGCAAAGAGGCCTGGGAAAACATGTTAAGGCAAACCAATCTCCAGGAGAGAAAACCATGGCGAATAGTCCGTAGCCTGCGGAAAGACAAAACCGTACACCATCACCCCCTACATAGCCCTAGAGGTCGACTCGTCTACGAGTCGAAAGAAAAGGCAGAGGCGCTAGCAGATTATCTGGAGGCTCAATTCCAACCCAGGGTAGAGCCAATGGACGATGACCATGCTGACCTCGTGGAACAGGTGGTGGAGGACTTCCTAGAAGCTCCGCCCCCTGACCACGAGGAGTTCCACATTCCCATCGTTACCCCTAGAGAGTTAGCGAACACGCTTAACTCTCTAAGAACCAACAAAGCACCTGGGCAGGACCGTGTGACAGCGGAAATGCTCAAGCACCTTCCACGAAGAGCCGTGATTCACTTAACCCGGATTTATAACGCGTGCCTATACATGCGCCACTTTCCAGCTATCTGGAAGGAGGCGCGCGTGGTGTGCGTTTTAAAGCCGGGGAAAAATCCGGTTTTTCCTTCCAGTTACAGATCAATCAGCCTTCTCCCAGTTTTATCGAAGGTATTCGAAAAACTGCTCCTCTCCCGGCTCCTTCCTCATCTGGAGGAAAGGGGCCTAATCCCGGAACACCAGTTTGGCTTCCGTTCTGGCCACTCCACGACCGAGCAGCTACTGCGGGTTGCCGAGAAGGCCTCCCTGGGTTTCCAGGAAAGGTCTAAAACGGTAGCAGTGCTGCTCGACGTGGAGAAGGCATTCGCCACTACCTGGCATGAAGGACTCATTTACAAACTCCTGGAGCATGAAATTCCCCGTCCATACATTTCCTTGGTGGCCGGTTTCCTCGGAAACCGAAGCTTCCGAGTAAAGATGGAGGGGAAGCTGTCCACCGAGCGGCCCATTGGCGCTGGAGTACCGGAAGGCAGCGTGCTGTCGCCGGCGCTCTTCGCAGCTTACATGGCCGACATCCCAACTCATCACAACACCCAAACCTGTCAGTATGCGGACGATCTCATGATCTTCGCAGTCAATAGGAATACACGGTACAGCTTCCGGCAAATCCAAACCCAGCTCCGGGCCATTGGCGAATGGAGCGCAAAATGGCGAATGGCAATTAACCCGAAGAAGAGCTCTGCTATTCTCCTGGCGAAAACCATAGCCATCCGGTTGCAGCAGAACTTCGTTTTACGGCGCCGTCGAATCCCTTGGGTGCAAACGGCGAAGTATCTCGGGGTGACGCTGGACCGCAAGTTAACTTACGTTCCGCCGTCAAGGGCAAGGTCCAGCTGGGGCACGTCGCACTCCGGAGCCTATACCCTATCTTCAGATCAACCATGCCGATCCGTCTCAAACTCCAACTGTATCGGGCGATCATTCCGCCTATGATTCTGTACGGCTGTGAGATCTGGGGAACAGTGGCTAATACCACTTTCGTCAGACTCCAGACGCTGCAGAACAAGGCACTACGCATCATCTACGATACAGGCTGGAGATTCCCGGCTCATATCCTACATGAGCACTCCCAGATCCCGTACATTGTCGATGTCATTCGCGAGAGGGCACGATCAATGTACGAGAAAATCCAAATTCACCCCAACCCTTTAGTGAACTCCCTGGGAAGGTATGACCCGAGAGATCAAAGGCGCTTGCCGTCCTTCAGACTGCCGAGAGACGTCCTGGGACCCCTTGGGTAACCCAAGGAAAACCCCAGATGTCTCTGGGAACAACTTCTACGCCAAAGGACAAGCGCTACACAACCCGTATCCAAAACGGGGCAAAAAACTAATTCGTGTCTCCCAAAAAGGGAGAACGATTAAGTACAGCTGCCCACGACAAAGAGGGGCAACCCATTCCAAACCTCTCCAAAATTTCAAACAGTAAACAAATTCAAACACCCCAGCAGAACATGGATCTACTAGTTCATTTCGCAGGTTAAGCCGCAAAGCGGCTAGGTACTGCGGCATATGACACCCGGACGGGGAAAGCCCCGCCCGACTAGGACTACCTCTGGACCTCTGATCATATCGTATTACTCCTATCACTTAATCATGTCGCCGTTTTTGTACATACTTTTCACTAATGACTGCCCTGTGGACACCAGATGCAGAGTGGCCATGTATGCTGACGATACTGCAATCTACAACCACCACAAGAATTATCGTTATGGTATTTCGGAAATGCAGCGGTATATTGACCGCTTCCTCTCATGGCTACATGATTGGAAGATCAAAATTAACCCGAACAAATTCCAGCTTATTCATTTCACAGCAAATTCCAGCTTATTCATTTCACAAAGTGGCGCCCTTTGACTATGGACCTAACGGTCGGTGGTCGAACATTGCACTGCCGTCAGCATGTAAAATACTTAGGCGTGACGCTATCACGCACTATGAACTGGTCCACCCATATCAAATATACGACCAACAAAGGGCGGCAGCGATTAATGTTATGCGCCCCCATCTACAGGAGTAAACAGATCCAGCTGAAGACCAAACTGGTCCTGTAAAAAGCGTTCATTTTGTCGCTGGTCCTGTACGCGTTTGCGGCCTGGGCCATCGCCTCCAAATCCACCTTGAAATACCTGCAAACCGTACAAAACTTTTCATTCAGAAAGATCCTATCCGCCCCTCTCCTCACCACCAAAGCTCAAATCCTCCAGGAAACGTGCATCCCTACCATTCCCGAGACCATACTAAAAAGGGCCTCTTCCACCTGGGCATACATTAAGAGGCACAGCCACCCTACAATTTACAACATTGGCAGAGGCGAGCAGCAGCATCGCAAACATGCAAGAATAAAAATCCTATAATTGATAGCGGCTCCACCAACCTGCGCGCCTAGCATACCCCGGCCCATGGCCCCACAATTTCCAAGGCAGAGGCCGCACTAACTGCTGCTGGATCTCTTTCCGTTGTACAACGTGTCTACCCACAGTTTAGTGTTTGTGTGCGTGTGTATAGGTATGTATGCGTGTGTGTGAGTCAATGTAAGGGGGTAAAATAAACCCCCATGTATATATGTATATAGTTATTTATATTAATAACACAAAACAGAAAAAAAAGAACACCACATTAAGCTGTTCTCGGCTTCGCAATAAGGCCGCCGAATGGGTTTAATAAAAACCATAAAGACAATCAAAATATCACTCAAAAATTATAAGCTCATGTAAATTGTAGCCTGTAAGCCGGGCCCCTTGTACCGGCACCAGGCCATATTCTTTAATAAAGATAAAGATCATATTGCAATGATGATCTTCACATATCTTAATTTTTGTAACGGATTGAATAGTAGGAATTCAAGCCACATCTAAAAGTCTATAATATATAACTGTAACATAACCAATGAGCCCACCTCGTTAGCGTGGTGGTAGCGTGTCTACCTCACGTTCAAGAGGTCCCGTGTTCGAATCTCGGTTAGGTTGAATTTCCTGGATAAAGTTTCTTCTGGGGTTTTCCCTTATCCTTAAAGACGAATGTCGGGTAACTGTAAGCTCCATGGAGCCCGGACACATTGGAACATCATTTCACACATTTTTTTCATCGTCCGATATGACTTAACGTTGGAGGACGTAAATAAAACAAACCAAAAAATAATATGTCCAATGAATTTTTTAGAACATGTCCAAGTATGGAAAATGTAATGTGACTTCAAGATTCCAATTTTCTTGTTTGTAAAGAAACAGTTTTGACAGCTCATCAGTAAAGGAATGTTGATATCACATGTCAATTTTTGGAAATTATTTAGAGCTACAGAACACAACACATTCCTTCTGTAAATTGTCCTTTAGAAGTCTCTACGGATATTTACCAAGCTCTGCCGGTTATTGGGAGAATGACCATGCTACGTCACATGACATCACTCTGCATATTTCGTTAAAGTCGCGTCATTAGTACTTACTCTTAATGTCTACGTGATGGCCTTCTCGAGTTTGCGGCAGCTTGTCTCATAATTTGAAATCCCGTATTCTTTTCAAACACCGATTGAAACTTTATTTTTCATGTCTTAATTTTTAAGAAATCCACTGAGTGTTTTTTTTATTAAAGATTCGTTTAACACTCAAAGGATAGTTGCCGCTAACTTTATTGAATGAAATCGCACAAGAAAGAAATTAGCATCAATACACGCCTCGTGTTTCCCTAAATAACTGTCACACTGGAGATTATTATTAATTACCGTAGATGACACATCATCTTTGTCCAGTTCATACACAATCAAGTTACACCTCTCACCTAACAGCTCCGTACATCCTATGTAGACCTTGCACAACGCAAGTAATGTGACCGTTAGCACTTCTGCTGCGTCAGTCTGGGAAATAAGCAAGAAAAGGTAAGTATACAACAGAATAATTCATGTAATTAAATAAGATCCATAGCTGTTTATGTGAGGTTTCATAAAAACAATGGTGCACACTTATATGTGCTTATATTGTATCAAAATTTATATATGAATGGTAGGTAAACTAAAGAATGTATTTAAGTTTAGAACTTCCACGAATAAGGGCAACATATTGGAAAAAACAAATCTGAGCTACAAACTGCTCTTTGCATAGAAAGCCTTTCGTTATGTTTTATTTTATCAACGGTGCTTTAAATATTATTTTTAAAATACCATAGGTATACTTGATCTACAAATAAAACGTGTGCTATAAATTTTCCTGGGAACAGCCTATCACGTTCTCCGTGTCAATAATAGCTTTTGTATAGTTAATAAACCATAAGAAATAAGCAAAATGTGTTGGGTGCTGTTTATTGTTGACATTATTGAACAATACCTCTTTATTTGTCACCAATTTAATTTGTTTATGATTATGACGATTTCATCAGAGGGAAAGTCCTAGAATCATAGGAAATTGTCGGGACGCACAAAGGGACAGTTAGAGCGACTCGGAGATAATATCTTACCGAAAAGGGAAAGAAACAAAGAGCTTACTGGCAAGTTCTATTTCTTGTTTGTCACAAAACATTTTAGAAATGTCTAGAAATATTAATGGTCATAATTCATCTACTGTAAGGGTTGACCAAAGAGTGCTTCTACGGAAATAAAGAGCATTTTGAATTTCTGCAACCTGCACTTTTAATTCGAAGAACTAACATTCCCATTACTAAAATGTAATTGGTGAGGGCGCTACCTAGCCAGCTATAAACAATCAATGTAATCGCAGTTAATTTTCACAGTTATTTGACATTCATCGCTCTGGTTACTCTTTATTGTTTACATTAAGGAGTACTATACATTTATTTGTTAATTATTAAGTGCATTTTATGATCTTGATGTTTTCATAAGAAGAAAAAATCTAGAATAATGGAGATTATTGCTCAAAACTAATTCTCGAGGGCGACAACTTCACCAATTGGCCAGAAAAGAGACGATCGCAGTAAATTTTGACGTTTATTTGACATTCCATATGTGGGCTGCTGTTTATTGTCTACATTGTGGAGTATTATATATTTATTTGTTACCTATTTGGTGTTTTTATCGTCATGATGCTTTCACTAGGAGATAAACCTTGACATTAACATTAGCATTACCCAGCACTATCTTTCGAGGGCGCTACTTCGCCATGTAACCGCAGTATCAGACAGCGATTAGGAGGCGGCGAATTAATTGAAATCACGAGAATTAAAAAAGAAGATAAATTAATGAAAATGCTTTGCTAAACTAATATAAAATATTGTTATATTAATATGAAATTAGAATGAAATTAGAGTAATGATTAAAATAGCGGTTTAATTAAGAATAAGATGGGACGAATATAATTTAAGACAACTAACATGCTAGAATCCATGTAAGGGAGAGAAAATATTTCTGTAAAATCTGAACACAAGTCGGGGAGACAGGAAGAGGTGACCGTTAGCCTCTTTGTTTAAGGAAAGGTTCAATGTCTGAGAACTATAACCAAGAATGTGTAGGAACATTAAGGTTTTCAAGATGCGGTCAAGCGTAAGACCTAAAGGGATTTACTTTGCTGAGGTGATAACGATGTATACCGTTACAAAGAGCCCAGGGTAGGCGTGACCCAACTCACGGTGGGATGTAACGTCAATGAGTTCGATGAGTTTTGCTAACCAATAAAGAAAAATCGAAATAAAATGAGAAACCAATAATAATGTAAGATTTGATAAATGGGAGAAGGGTGAGTTATTTTGGTCATGTGATAAGAGTTAGGGTGGGGATCAGAATAAAGTACGAACTGAATCGCAGAGTAGACGAAAAATCACTTCAACAGTCATACTACGAGGGGAAAGATGTGTTAGTGCGCGTGAAGAAGAAGTAGTAAAGATTTCTAAGTCCGAAATGTAGGGAAGTCAAGAATTACGCAACCAGCGTAAGAAAAAATCACTTCAACAGCCATACTACGATGGGAAAGACGTGTTAGTACGCGTGAAGAAGAGGTAGTAAAGATTTCTAAGTCCGAAATGTAGGGAAGTCAAGAATAACGCAACCAGCGTGAGAGAAGCAGCAGAAGAAGTTTATAATAGCAAAGTATTCGCCGTATAAAGAAGTAAGAGAATTCTGTTAGGAAGTTTAGTAACAGGTGGTCACCGCTACAAATCAATCTGAATCAACGAACTTAGTGAGAATTAAATTAAATCATTTTTGCAACGAACCAGTGTATTATTAAGACAACTGAGCAGCCAACAAACAACAAATCCATTTCCTACAACCATTCACCTGAAGATAAGAGATCTCATAGCTCCAATTAGAACCCAAATCAAAAGTAAACATCAACCAATTGAAATCTGATATGCGGGTATGCCGCATAATGGCGCCCAACGTGGGGCTTCGAATTGTAGGAAATGGGTGAAATGTAACGACGACAACGACGAGGAGAAGTGAGAAGAACGACGACGAAGGACGACTACGAGGAGAAGTGAGAAGATCAACGACGACAACTACGATGAGGACAGCAGAGACTACGAAGAAGACGGCAAAAACAGCTACATAAAATTTTCCCCCAACCAAGAGAGAAGTTCAAGTTCTTTCGACATCAACTGAGCCTACAAGACGACGAGCAGCACGACAAAAATTGGTAAAGACATCACATAAACACAACAGCCGTACAACAGAACTGTGAGTTACACATACTCAATTTATATTTCTTGTAAATGTAATATCATTCATTGAGATCAATATCTATGTAATGTCTTAGTAATAAGTATTTTGGAAGGGAAATTAGAAAATTTAAAGGGGAAGTTCAATGCTTTTGAGAAATAAGAAGATCGTACAGAATAAATTTAAAATGGAAAATTCTGGGGAACAAATAATTATGGAGACAGAGAAAGAGTTAGAAGTTGTTAATGAAGAGATAATGGAAAGCAGTGTTATAGGATCAGTAGATGAGGGTGTAAATGGTGTAAGTAGCTTAAATGTAAATAGGAGAAGTGACAATCCTGGGGTAATGGAAAATCTACAAGAGATGTTCCAGAAACTCATGGCGCAAATGACTATTCAGAGTCAATCACTAGAGGTTAAATTAGTAGAACAGAACCAATCACTAGAGGCTAAGTTAGTAGAACAGAACCAATCACTAGAGGCTAAATTAGTAGAACAGAACCAATCACTAGAGGCTAAATTGGTAGAACAGAACCAATCACTAGAAGCTAAATTAGTAGAACAGAACCAATCACTAGAGGCTAAATTAGTAGAACAGAACCAATCACTAGAGGCTAAATTACTAGATCAGAGCAGGGCAATGGACAAAAAATTAAGTCAAATTACAAGCCAAGGGAAAGAAACAGAAGCTAGAATCACTGTCAAAATTCAAGGAATAACAGGGGAAATCCAGACTGTAAAAGAGGCCCTGCAGCGAGAAGTAGGTACTATAAGAAGTGACCTAGAAGCTACCAAATCTCTCGTTGCAGGAGTAGAAAATAGAATAGGGGAGGAAATTAATAAGGAAAGAATAAGATTAGATGAACTGACCACGACACAGGTAACTTTTGTACAAGAGATAAATGACCGGTTTGACACTGTAAACAATAGTATAACAGCTGACATGGAGAAGTTAAAAGAAAAGGTAGCACGTGTAACAAATATTCAATCAGAAAATACACAAATGTTGAGGGAAACAGTAAGCGAGATATCTCAAATCAGAGATACTGTAACTGGCTTACAGCTGGGACAGCAAGGGCAGGTACCTGAGGGTTCCAATTGTTCTATACATACACACAATGGAGAGAGGCAGAACGAAAAGGTTAGCGCCCCTTCTGTCTCTCCTCAAAACAGCAATAATAGCGAAGTAAATATGCAAAACGTAAATATGTATTCACCAGTGCAGATGAATTTTCTAAGCGAATTGCCCCTCCCAAAATTTAATTGTCGCAATGACAACGAAGTACAATTTTTGGCCGACTTAGAAAAGTATTTTGTCATCAGAGGTGTACCCGAGCAATATAAGATGATAATAGTTAAAAGGGCGTTAGAATCTGCCGAACTTAATTGGCTACGAGTAACTGTGGGAGAAGGATGCAGCTACGAGTTGTTCAAAACAGCTTTCCTAGAAATGTATTGGAACGCCAATGTCCAATACCAAGTAAGGAATCAGATAACAAATGACCGATACCAAGGTAATAATGGAGAGTCTATTACTGATTATTTCCTGAGATATTCGCAAATAAGTAAATATCTACAATCTCCATTACAGGAAGCCGAACTGATTTCTCTTCTCACGCCCATCTTCCTGAGAACATTAGAAATCACATGGTGGTAGCAAGACCTCAGACATTGAGAGAGGCAATTACATTATTAACAGCTTTACAAAGCGTTGGGACGCAAAATTCACAAAATAGACATGAGAATCGAATGCCAGTGAGAAATCCACACAGACCGTGGAATAATAATAATCATGACGGGGAAAGGGCACACAATCCCCGAAATTTTAACACAAACCATATGGCTACTCGTCAAAGATACGATGCCCACGTCCCGAGGGAATTCCCTAACAATAGAGGGAGACAGGGACCACCAAATTCAGATTCATATAATTTCCCTATAAGATATGTACATGTGACTTGGAATGGAAATAGGGGTCACCCCCCATTTCTTCGAAGAGGGAATGCAAGACCGACGTTCCGACTACCCGAAGCTAATAGACAGTATCAACCACATGACGCTGGTAGAGAGAACAATACAGACAGACCTGAAGTAAGACAGAGGAATCAACTTCTCTCAGGAGAATGGGTGCGTTCTCCTCCACCCACACCGAGGGACGCGGCGCCCGAGGTAGATGAAAGGCCAGATACGACACAGCAGACGGGAAACGACTCCAGGGTGCGATAGAAGACGTCCCGCATCGGACCCGGATGAACTCGCTAGTACTTAATTTGAACAGGGACACAGCTCTGAGTAGGGTGGTACAGAATAAAACAGAAACAGAAATAGTAAACGGTACTCAAATAAACAATCACTTAACAGAATTGCAAGAAGTGAGAGATGCTCCACGTATTGCTGCAATAATAAACAAAGAAAAATGGCACATTACAATAGATTCAGGATCCTCAGTTTCAGCTATAAGTCAAGCATTCTTTTATCACTTAAAAATCAATGGAATGAAATTGCAAACATTGCCCGTGAAAAGTGCATATTGTACTCTGGCGGTAGGTCGCGCCAAACAAAAGATTAATACACAAATGCTTTTGAAAGTCACCATTGGGGAGGATACAATAGAATTTGTATGTTTTGTTATTAACAGGCTATCTGTAGACATTATTATGGGTAATGACGTGTTGTATGCGCTTCAAGCTAAGTTGAATTATCAACTGGAAGCCTTGGAAATCAAAATTAAAGACGTCATAGTTAAAGTTCCGTTTAGCTCAAGGGAAGCAGAAAATGAGATAAGATTGACAGATGAAGAAAAGAAATAGATGGAGAAACATTTTTTGTAGAATTTATACGAATAGGAGGGATGGAGCTAATTAAGATGAATCCATTAGAAGCAGAAGAGATGAGAAACTATGATAAGGATGAGTATATAGCTGGAGAAGAAGGGCTTTTAGAGATGACGTCATACGGACTTGGGCAGGCAGAAGCAGGTGAACAGGAGATAATTACCCAGGAGATAATTACCCTACCAGATGATTTCCAGGTAGTCGAAAATAACGTAAACATTACCTATAGAATAAGAGAAACAGTAGCAAACTCGAACCTACTTAATGACCATGAAAAAGAGATTTTTATAATATATTGTGTAAACATAGAAATTTATTTTCAGAACACACTGGAATTTATAGTGATATTGAGTATGAATTCGAGATACACAATGTTCCCCCATTCAAATACAAGTGCAGACCTATTCCATTGGATTTCAGGAGGCAGTGAACCTTACAGTACAGGAAATGTTAGATGAAATCCTGGAGATATCGACATCAAAATTTATAAGTTCCCTGCAGGAAGAGGAGGATTAAAATATTTATTTGTACTTATCGACTTGATGTCGAAATTTGTGAAAATATACCCTCTCAAGAAATTAACAATTGCAGCATGCGCGAATAAAATAGTGAAAGACTATATAGTCAAATACGGGAAGATGAAAGCACTATTAGTAAATAACGCGTCCATACACCATGGAAGACGATTCGTGCACACCATTCAGGATGCCGGAATTCGCATCTATAATACAACGTCGTACCATCCGTGCTCTAATCCAAGCGAGCGCGTAATGAAAGACCTAGGTGTTCATCTCCGAGTCCTTTGTTCATTGAAACAGACTACCTGGCCAGACCACATCAACTATATTGAGTTTATATTCAATAACTCAGTCAATTTAACAACAGGATATGCTCCTATCCAATTGCATAGGAATTTAACACCGGAACCACTAATAAAGGGTGTTCCGGAAAGTATACAAGTGACGACCAGGACAGATCGACAACGGATCCAGAATGCTGTTAAAAGAATAATGGAAAAAGGAGAGAAAAGAAACGCAAAGAAACTGCGGTATAAGAAGAATTGGGAACCAAAGGTCGGCGACTTAGTTCTAGTGAAATCGTTCGACAAGTCAGATTTGTTAGGAAAGAAGACTAAAAAGCTATATATGCTATGGAAAGGCCCATACCGGATTGAGAAAATATTTGGTGACAGAGCGTATGCTCTAGTACACCCAAGAAATGGTAAACCGATAGGCAGATATAACATCTCCCTAATAAGGCCATATCGTCAAAAAACGGTGTAAACAGTACAGAGCAGACCCAAGAATCACCGGTGTGAATGTGATTGAAATATATATATATATACGAAGATGTAAAGAATACCAAGTAAAAGTTATATAATTAGTACGGGTAACGTTTTCGTTTGAAATTCAAACACTGCGTGGGAGTTGCAAGTTCCAAAATTCCTGTGCACAAACAAAATGATAATGTAATAAGAATAACCACAGCTAATGAACATGTTAGAAAGATCTTTAAAAAGAATTTGTGAAATGTAAATATAGTATAAGTACTGACGTATTCATGTGCCAAAAGGCTATATTGTTATTGTAAAGGTCACAGACTTAGGCGTGACAAAGTGAAAGAAAGATTAGAGTGAAAAGTGAAGTGGAAAGACAGGACAATGAACTGCCAATGTTTACTGTCAGGTAAACGAAACACCTGATTACAGGTAGACAACTGAGTGCAGGTAGAGGTAACCATATTTGGACATCATTACGCAAACTATAATAATGTGAGGACGAATGTTCTTACGGTGAAGGACTCAAAGATAAAGAAACGTCCCAATAAGTTAATATAATAATATTAAAAAAAATCATTGAATGTAAAATGTAATATTGTATACTGTAATATAGTAACATTAATGTAGTACTTAAGGAATGTAATAAGGTAAAATCAAGTTGATGTCAAGTGAGACAAGGATAATTCAGTGAAGTGTATATATAGTTGAGGTATCACGAATGTTATTTGTATATAGGGTAATAATCACATATACGACAGTGTACTTGTCTATGTACGTAATGTATCATATCTATAATTCTATGTATATGATGTACCATATTGAACATTCTATGTGTATAAAGTAACACACTGATGAAGATGAGGGAAACGGTGACCACCGAAAAATGTTTCGAGTAGGGAATGAGAAATTATAAGATATATATGGAGGAAATGTCATGACGGGGGTTTGACAAAATTTAAATAATGGGTATTTCATTTTTGTCAAACGGGCATTATGTAACCGCAGTATCAGACAGCGATTAGGAGGCGGCGAATTAATTGAAATCACGAGAATTAAAAAATAAGATAAATTAATGAAAATGCTTTGCTAAACTAATATAAAATATTGTTATATTAATATGAAATTAGAATGAAATTATAGTAATGATTAAAATAGCGGTTTAATTAAGAATCAGATGGGAAGAATATAATTTAAGACAACTAACATGCTAGAATCCATGTAAGGGAGAGAAAATATTTCTGTAAAATCTGAACACAAGTCGGGGAGACAGGAAGAGGTGACCGTTAGCCTCTTTGTTTAAGGAAAGGTTCAATGTCTGAGAACTATAACCAAGAATGTGTAGGAACAATAAGGTTTTCAAGATGCGGTCAAGCGTAAGACCTAAAAGGATTTACTTTGCTGAGGTGATAACGATGTATACCGTTACAAAGAGCCCAGGGTAGGCGTGACCCAACTCACGGTGGGATGTAACGTCAATGAGTTCGATGAGTTTTGCTAACCAATAAAGAAAAATCGAAATAAAATGAGAAACCAATAATAATGTAAGATTTGATAAATGGGAGAAGGGTGAGTTATTTTGGTCATGTGATAAGAGTTAGGGTGGGGATCAGAATAAAGTACGAACTGAATCGCAGAGTAGACGAAAAATCACTTCAACAGTCATACTACGAGGGGAAAGATGTGTTAGTGCGCGTGAAGAAGAAGTAGTAAAGATTTCTAAGTCCAAAATGTAGGGAAGTCAAGAATTACGCAACCAGCGTAAGAAAAAATCACTTCAACAGCCATACTACGATGGGAAAGACGTGTTAGTACGCGTGAAGAAGAGGTAGTAAAGATTTCTAAGTCCGAAATGTAGGGAAGTCAAGAATAACGCAACCAGCGTGAGAGAAGCAGCAGAAGAAGTTTATAATAGCAAAGTATTCGCCGTATAAAGAAGTAAGAGAATTCAGTTAGGAAGTTTAGTAACAGGTGGTCACCGCTACAAATCAATCTGAATCAACGAACTTAGTGAGAATTAAATTAAATCATTTTTGCAACGAACCAGTGTATTATTAAGACAACTGAGCAGCCAACAAACAACAAATCCATTTCCTAAAACCATTCACCTGAAGATAAGGGATCTCATAGCTCCAATTAGAACCCAAATCAAAAGTAAACATCAACCAATTGAAATCTGATATGCGGGTATGCCGCAGCCAGTGTAAACAAAAAAAAAAAAAACATAGCAGCCAATTTGACGTTAATTCGACATTTGTCGTGCTGGTTTCTGTTAATTCTTTACCTTATGTATTATTATATATTTATTTCTAATTATGTACGGTTTTTATAATTATGATGCCTTCGTCAGACCAACTATCCTGAACTAATACGGAATAGTATTAAAAATAGTTCCTGAGGGCTAGAAGTTCTGTCACTAGAATGTTCCTTTTTGTCTAACTTTATCTGTTTTGGCATGTCTTTTATCCCCGCGCTATTTTTATCTGCTTAGGCAAGCTCTGTATCTCCACACTGCGCTGTCAGTTATCCCTCCGCGTCGCGCCATCGTAAATAATTGGTTCGCGACAATACTATAAGCTTTCTCTAACCATTTGATATTTATATATGTTACTTTGTACTTGCAGCTTCTGATGGCTGATAAAGCTAGCGCCCGTATTAGACAAGCATAGTGCATAAAGTTCCAAGTTATATCTCGTGCATTATAATTATCCATTACCATCTTTGGTTATATCATTGCAATATAATCAATACATAAGTTGAATAAGGCTGGGCTTAACTTACACCCTTGTCTAAGACCTTTTTCTTGTTTGATTCCTCTTGTTACAACTCCATCCTCCACTCTTATACAGAACGTATTCTTCTTATACAAAGTTCTAATAGTATCTACTATTTGTTTACTCACCCTTTTGCTCTACCACTTATGACACATCTGGAGCTCAATCCTATCCTAAGTGTTCTCGAGATCAACAAAAGCCATATATAGCCTTCTTCTTTCGTCCTTTAATATACATATATATTATGAGTTTGTCTACTGCAAAGGGACCGTGTTTCACCGTCTACCGTGTTTCACCAGAAATGCGATGAGGTCATGCTTTGAGACCTTCTAAGTCCAATAAATAGCAACTGAGTACTAAGAACTGTAAGTGATACGTATCAGGATATCGAGGCAATCAGGGGCAACAATAAGTCAAAATTGCTTTTCCGAATTTTATTGGACTTTAAGAATAAAGAACGAATTGTAAGCTAATAAAACGCTACATATAAATTATATGGGTAAAGTCTTCTTAATCACCCTTTTGTTAAAGAATTGACTAAATTAATACATGTCTTGGTTGTTACGTTATTTGTTTACTTAACCCAGTTGAATCTTTCTATTTTTCATAGTTATTATAAAACAGTAACATTTTATAACAATAAGCAACCTTGCTACGAAAGAAGCTGCAGATCTATCACATGCATCACGTCAAGATGTATTCAATAAATAAAAACAACTGAATCGTCTTTTAATGTTATCTTGTCTAATTAATCATTTAATATTTCAATCTATAAATAATGCATAAGTTTGTATATTTTGCTAAGGATTCATTAATAACTTATTCTTTTAGGTTAATGTGCTGTTGAGTGCTATGCCATTTGCTATTGGCGCCGTAAGTATTGATTATTATATACCAGGTGATTCAGCCGCTCCTTATTCTTTTGAAAGATAGGCCTCCCATCAAGCGGCATGTCAGCCTTAGCCCAGTTTTGCGCTTAGTAAACTGTATCGCTTGACATTCTTCAAAAGAGAATTGCGCAAAATTCAGAGGAATAGCGTTTTAAGCGACAAAACATACTGCTAGCTAAATTACACTTCAAAAAAGTATGACTCCTTTACTGAGAAGGAATTCCGGTTTCCAGGCGATTTTACAAACTTTCTATTAGAGTTCACGAGGCAAAGTAATTCAACAAACGCCTCGGAATACCAGTACATTAACGTCAGCTAAAAGGACAATGGCGGAGATTTGTACTTAGAGCAAGAGTTGGCTGCCAAAAGTTAGGAAACAATTAGAGACACGCCTCATCCGTACAGTAAAAACGGGCATGTTATTAAAAAAAAGTTGATTCTCAATTTTTCTTAAACTACGTTTCGTGCATCTGAAATAATATACACAGGAGCTTTTGCCATTTATTCATTAACATTAAACACCCAGCAAATTGTTAAAAGTGTCTTAAAAGGTTAAATCAAGCACGATAACTCGTGAGGTGGCAAAGGTATAGCGTCAGGCATACATGTCGTACTACTGAATCCAGAACGTGCTTTCAGTCAAGCCTCGAAGTAGCTCAATAGGGGTATAAACTCTCCTCTGCCCTAGCAAACAATGACACAGATTCGAGTATTAGCACTGTAATTTTTTTACGTTCATCAAAACTTGGAGACCAAATTCATAATAATTTTATTATAAAGTACCTGAGCACGTTTTTTACCCACGAACGTCATCAGCTCCAGCACTTCCTTCGCTAGATAAGTCGTGTTCCAGAATTAGAGAAATGGTCATTCCAGGTCCACAAATCATACCAATTTTAAACGATATTTTTAAAAGCACAATAATTCATGTCTGGAAAATTGTGTTTAACTTCCATGTTAAACTCTGATACTGTAATTTGCTAGCTTTCTGGGTTCAAAGGTGTATAAATGATCCTTATTTCAATTGCACCTACCTATATATGTGTTTAAACAGCTACCTACAGCTACATCAAACAGTAACATAAAATATAAATAAAGGAATTTAAAAAAAAACAATAATAATTTTTAGAAGAACAGTTGTAAATTGGGAGTATTACGTGGTAAAATTTAGTATAACACTATGTAGGTGACGCGAGCCAACGTCACAGTAGATACATGACGTTGCAGTTGTGCCCTCGCTCTAACTGAGCGATCTAGTAACACGTGAAACAAACATCCCGTTTAACATATAGCATTTACTGGTTCCAGTGAACCTATACAGACGTGCAATCAGCTGTCTAATTATGAATATACCACAGGCGATGCGAGAACATTTATATTAATACTAATTACATCGAGTGTTTAACATCCATGTTAAATACGCGGGTAGTACATAGTAATGGAATCGATTCTTTTACGTTGGAGTGTCAAATGCTGATTGCATCAAACAGGAGAATCAGGGGCAGCAGACTCATCTGGTATGGAAGACGTCAATTGGCTTATACGATAGTAACATGTTTTAAGATCTCGCTACGTTAGGACTGAAAATCTCCATTGAATTTGCTTGAACAAGAGATAAAATGTGATCGACTTTCTATCTAAGAAAAGTTAAAAAAAGAGAAGGTTGCCTCTGCTATATGTATGAACAAAACAGTAAATAAAAACTAATAATAATAATAATAATAATAATAATAATAATAATAATAATAATAATAATAATAATAATAATAATAATAATAATAATAATAATAATAATAATAATAATAATAATAATAATAATAATAATAATAATAATAATAATAGTAATAATAATAATAATAATAATAATAATAATAATAATAATAATAATAATAATAATAATAATAATAATAATAATAATAATAATAATAATAATAATAATAATAATAATAATAATAATAATAATAATAATAATAATAATAATAATAATAATAATAATAATAATAATAATAATAATAATAATAATAATAATAATAATAATAATAATAATAATAATAATAATAATAATAATAATAATAATAATAATAATAATAATAATAATAATAATAATAATAATAATAATAATAATAATAATAATAATAATAATAATAATAATAATAATAATAATAATAATAATAATAATAATAATAATAATAATAATAATAATAATAATAATAATAATAATAATAATAATAATAATAATAATAATAATAATAATAATAATAATAATAATAATAATAATAATAATAATAATAATAATAATAATAATAATAATAATAATAATAATAATAATAATAATAATAATAATAATAATAAAATGGAGGCACCTTTATCATACTTGAGTATCTTTAACCTGCTCTAAATACATGTCACGTGACCCGTGGCTTAACTTTACCCTCCCCGCCAGATTCAAAACCGAGACCTACTGAATCGCGTAATGAAATGAAATATGTAGCGTTTAGCGCCCACTTTCACTACATATGGCACCGCAGGTGACAACACTGATGATACAAGTGATGGAGATGGAGCATCGGTGGAATGAGATGGCAAGGAACCGGAGATCCCGCAGAAAACCAGCCCCAGCTCCGTGTTGTCCATCACAAAATTCACTTTGCTGTCGCCTGGGATCGAACCTGGCCCGGCTTGGTCATAGCCAAGCGGTCTAAACACTGAGTCACGGCGCGGACTTCTGAATCACGTGTTAGCATGGTGTACGCATTATGGTTCTTTTCTGTTTGAGCACCTGCCATTATAGCTTGGTTCTGATGATGTCCGATAGATTGTGCTACATTGTCAGAAGGGACCTCTTTAATCACATTTTTGTGTTTCTAAAGGCTTCATATACACGGATTTCGACAGAATTTCACGTTTTTAGGCGTAGAATTAGCATTGCTTCACTAAATCCTTTTGGTTCCAATTTTGCGAGATACCTTTTAGCTGAAAGTTTATATTAAATGCAAATGAGCAAATGGGTCTTTGAAATCTGCTTCAAGATCCAGTCATTTGTGTAGCGATGTATGTGTTTTAGGTCAATAGCTCTGATACAGTGTATGTCTTGTTGGAGCGACAACCATCGTATATTAAACAATTTTTATTAAACCCACGTTTCTAAAAACAATTTGCCTTTTAATGAGCAATACCAGCTCATTTCTCTTTGGGCAGGATAACATCTATGGGATGTGTGTTATCATTGTAATGGCGATAGGAATATTTAAAATTATGTTTGTTATTTTCCGTACATCATTATTAACGTGGGGAAAGTCCTGCATTTACCCAAATATTCGTCAATGACATTTCATAAGGAAAACATATTTTGAAGTCCTCTGTATCCAAAAAGGATACATGACTTTCTTTCCTCAAACTTGAACAAAACGTTGGAAAAAGTTGTTACTCGTATATCTGCTTCATGTTTATGGAGATAAACAGTTGACACAAGTGATCTTTATAGAGCTAACGGGATTACATAGCACAACTCAAATTGCTTATATGATAGTGAAAAGTTTTATTAGCATTTCTCTATGTTATGACTTTAAATCTCCATTGTCTTTGCATTTCCAAGAGATAAACAGCTAACGTCGACTTTTCATTGCCTCTGGAATATCTATGAACAAGAACAAAAACAATAATACTAATAAGTTTATATTTACTTCATATTCCATATTTTGGTTGCGTTTTAGGTTACGCAACATTTTATGCTTATTTATTGTTTGTTTTTTGTTTATGGTCATGAGGCTGTCACAGAAGAAACAATTTTAAGAACAGGGAGTAGTACACAAATCTAATACCAGAGGCCGCTACCTCGCCATTCGTAAACAAAACAAGATCTTAGCGGTAAATTTTTATATTTAATTGATATTCGACATTTTAGTTGCTGTTCATTGTTCACGCTATGCAATATTTTAGTTCATTCTATTTATTTGTAATCTCGCCAATTAGAAATAAGTGAAGTACAATCTAACCTCTTTCTACAAAGGTGAAATGGTTCAAATTTCTTTACCTTCTATCTTTTTCTTCCACAATACTCAACTGTTTATAAGCATAATGTATTGCCACCAAAGAGATGAAGCGTTTAGCTATTTTAGCTCCCAGTGCTTCAAACCAAACGAATTTTCGATGTTATTTTTACCTTGCCTCCACTTTTTCTACCCTATACCTCTTATAACATTCATATTTACATACATTTTAAAACTATCGTGATAATTTTACGTACGTGTGATGGAAATGAAATAAGGGGACAAATCAAAAAGAATAAGGAATATTACCACAAACTAATTCCTGAGTGCGCCACATCGCCATTTGTAAATGAATTATGATCACCACAGTAAACTGTCATGTATAATTGATATTCGACATTTTGGTCGTTCTTCATTGTTTACTCTATTTAAATTTATTTATTATTTAATTATTATTTATTTACTCTTTTATTTATTTTATCTATTTATTTACTTAATATTTATTTATCACACTATCCAATTAACTATGAATCTATCTGTGTTTCTATTTATCTATTTATATATTGCTATATTAATTTAGTTATTTATTTGCATTTGTCATGCATATTTGTGCCACTCCAACATTACGTTATTTATACATTTATTTATATTTTTGTCGAATTATGTATCTATGTATTTATCTATTTAACTATTTATTTATCTATTTATGTGCCTTTTGTTAATTAATTTATATATTTATTTTCTATCTATCTACTTACATTTCTCTATACTTATTTTGTAATTATTTTTAATTAAGACATTTATTTATTTATTTATTCATTTATTCGTTATGCCACCCAGATAGAAATAACTGAAGAGCAATCAGCCACCTTTTCTACGGCCCCCAAATGATTCAAATCTCTTTGCTTTTCTTTTTAGGTCAAAACTTCCGCGAACTTCAAATACAGTTGCATTTTGACTGTGTTTAACTAATTTTTGGCATTCGCAGTTTATGTTTTATTTGCTTTTCTTTTAACCCTTTTACTCTTTTATGTACTTCGTTTCTTTTTTATGGTTCTTCCGTAATTTCCACTTAACAACAGTTGTATCTATTTTGCAATAAATGTTTCGTTTAGAATGTTAATGATTGCAACATTAATTTCAAAATTTACTGCGATGTCTTGTTTCGTTTATGAATGATGAAGCAGCGCTTTTGAGTAATACTCTCTTATATTCTCTAAGTACTTTCGGTAGTATGTCGCCACAAACGGTGTATCTCGAATACGAGAGCCCCTAGTGGTTTACCGTGGAAATATACGAGTCCATTGAAGAGTTTAATGTCATGACGGCAAGTTGGCCATGGTTGCTCGACAGGCGGAAACCAGCAGTAGCGTGTTTCAGATCGCGGCCGTGGCATTTAAACTTTCAGTTTGACTCTATCTATACAAAACCTTAGGTTATAGAGGGCTAGTGTTAGGCAACTATTGATTTCTCTCAATTAACTTAGATAAGTATAGATTTTGGTTAATGTTATTTCTTAGACTAATGGTTTTCCAGAAAACATAAACACGTCCAAACATATATTTCTGGTAAAGTCTCAGTATCGATATTTGGTGAAATGTAGTACTTTCTCTAGGTAAATAGTACTGATATTTTGTGACATGATAAATCTTGTTATATCTACAGGTGATCAAAAATACGATATTGTACGAAATGCCACCAAACACTGGAATGTTAATACCTTTTATCTTTCTCTAGCTGTAAATCATTGGAGTTGGATAACATGCAAATTTCCTACTTCCCGCCAAGCCATTACAGTAAGAGAGGAAGCCTCAACTCGCAAATCTAGCAACAGATAGCCCTACCATCTTCTTTTACGTTACAAAATATAAAACGCAAGTATTTTGATAGTGTGTCCTTGTTTATTTAAGCAAACTTGCAAACTCTGCCAGAAAACGAACATTTGGTTTGTAAATAGGGGACTTTTGATTTAAACACGCAAGTTTCAGAAATATCGGGATATACATTAGCATGCTTTGGAATCAAAGGGGCCGGAAAGAGGTTCAAATATGGCTAATATCTAGTTTATTATCTAGCATTTTTCATTCGTTAACTGGAATGTTTGTAACGGATTGATTATTAGAAATTCAATCCGTATCTAAAAGTCTATAATATATAAACGTACCATAATCAATGAGCCCGCCTCGTTAGCGTGGTGGTAGCGTGTCTGCCTCACGTTTGAGAGGTTCCGAGTTCGAAACTCGGTCAGGGCGAGTTACCTGGATACCGTTATTTCCGTGGTTTTCCCTTATCCAGAAATACGAATGTCGGGTAACTCTAAGCTCTATGGATCTCGGACTCGTCTGAGCATTATTTTACCCATTCCATTCATCGTCCGATATGAGGTAACGTTGGAGGGCGTAAAATTAAAAAAAAATTCAAGGAACTCCAATTCTACAGTATGTTTTCTCTTTGTTAGGTATGAGTTTATCAAATGATTGATGAACCTTTTTACAAAATTATGTCATTGACCTTCAAAATACTCTCACACTCTCCATTACATGCAATGCACTTGACAAGCCTCTTGTCCCACTGCTGGAAGCATGTTTGCAACTCTTCAAGTTGCCTTTGCGAAGCTGTTTCTACCGCCCCCACATCCTCATAACGCTCCCCTTTTAGAGTTTCTTTTGTATTCGTGGAAACAGGAAAATGTCGTGCGGGACTAGGGCCGACAAAATACGGAGAGTGGGGAACTACAGACTACCTCTGAGATGCCAAATAGTGCTTCAATCGTAAGGCCGTGTGTGCTGGAGCGTTGTGGTGAGGCAGGAGCCATTCACCTAATTGCCTAAGTTCCGGGGGTTTCTTCCTCATGTCCTCTCGCAGACGCCTTAAAACATCAAAGTAAAGGTGCTGGTTAATAGTCTGGCCAGGGTATACGAATTCCCGATGCACAATTCCACGAAAATAAAAAAAATTTAATGATTATCGTTTTTTACCTCACATTTGACCTCACTTGCCTTGCTTTGTTTTGGTCTGCGAGAGTTGGGGGTCCTCCACTGGCTTGACGCTTGCTTGGTTTCTTGGTCATACCCGTAACACCAACTCTCATCCCCTGTAATGTCCTTCTTCAAAATGTTTGGATCTCATGCAATCTGTTTTCAAGTCCTGACACACATTTATGCGGATGGTTTTTGCTCCTGTGTGAGAAGCCACGGAACAAATTTAGCAGCAACACGTCTCATGTGCAAAACCTCCCTCAAAATCCGCTGGCACGAGAATCAAATGATTCCTGTCGCTGCTGAAATTAGGTTGATCATTTAGCGACGATCCTCGTTTATACTTTTGAGGGCCTTTTCACTGTTCTCCTCATTTTGTGATGTTCAAGGGCGTCCAGAACGAGCTTGGTCTTCAACACACCTCACCACGTTTAAAGCGCCCAAAGCCCTCAAAAACCTGTGCGTGGCTCATTGCTTCCTCTTGCAAAGCTTTCTGAAGCATTAGTCGTGTCTCTGTTGCAGTTTTTTAAAGCAGGAAACAAAATTTCACACACACTCCTAGTTCTTTTAAATTTGCCATTACGAATTCCCAGAGGTCACCCGCCATTAATAGAGAAACACAATACCACACTTGCACGTTCAGCTCTACACTGACACCGTCTGCACAGCTGTCTCCTGACGGTCTGTTCTAACACCATCTAGGGTGAGAGCCCTGCACTATGCCTACGAATGGCAGCGCCCTCGGAGGCCGGTTTCTTTTGGATCCCCCTTCGTATGTTACACTTTTCAATGGACAGATATACGTTGTCTAAGAGTGACTTGACAATGTAGTGGGGAGGATGTGGGAGATTGAAGACGTCTACGTCATCTCTAGTCTACAATTACTCCATCTTTTTGAGGGATTTGTTTATTGACAGCGTTTTGTTATGTTTAGTTTCGTTATCTTGGTGTACGGAGACAATAAAGGTTTACTACCAGAAATCCTCTCATTTTAATATATTAATAACTCTGCACGCAACACTTAAGCCGACTGAAATACCTTTAGTTACTTTCAGAAACGTACGGTACGTACGAAACAGTATTTTAGTTATAAACAGCTTTTGCTGTCCAGAGATGGCTCCACCTGAAATATCTTACACAAAGAAAGAAAAATTGTAATAATGTTCAAATTTTTATAAGACAGTCATTTATGATTTTTATTTGTGACTTAGTTTTCAGTGTTGTTTATGGCGTGAAAACAAGAAGTAGCTAGAATGTACACAGACGCAGTGTCTAAGAAACAAATAAGTTAGTGTGAGAATGAAGGTATTTTAAACGTGTACTTATGAACAGTTTTCGCTTTCTGAAGGTATGATACCCTGACTGCAGGAAACAAACGGCCTCGCCGAAAGCCATCAAAGGGCGTAAATGGCAAGGCCAAGAGATTAGCTGTCGCCAAACAGCAACCTGGCAAGGGCCCTTCCCGCGAAACACCACAGCGGTTAGGCAAAATTTCCGAGGGTGAGCCCTCAGACAACTCCTCCTCTGAAGAGGAGTATTTCACCGACGGAGCTGCGGTTCCAAGGCATTCGTCCTCCAGGATGGAAGACTCCGATGGGGAACACAGCTCATCGAACATCTCTACAGATGTCGATGAGGCTGAGTTTCGCACCGTGACCAACCGGCTAAGGGAGAGAAGAGCCCCTCACCTGGAGACAACTGGCACGTCCAGTCGTTCTGGGCCACCCAGGAGGCACATTCCTCCCGTGATCGTGGATGACTTCCGGGGCTTGGTGGGCTTCCTAAAGGAGGTCATGCCAACCCTCTCGGTGTCATGCAGGGTCACCAGGAGGAAGAGCCGAAATGTCTTCCAGGCGAGTAACGCCGAAGACTACCAGCTTATCCTAAGGGCACTGGACAGGAAGTCCATCCCTTACTTCACCTTCGGCCTAGATAAGAGCCGTGACGTCAAGAGGGTCATCAGAGGCCTACCAGTGGACACACCGGTGGGTGACATAATCGACGACCTCAACCGCCAGGGCATTCAGCCCCGCTTGGTCAGGCAGATGACCAGACCAGCTCCACAGGGTCAGCCAGGCCCTGTCCCAATCCCACTCTTCCTCGTGATAGTGGAACGGGCCAACGATCCGGAAGGGAAGCTAGATGGAGTCTCTACGATCTGCTACCTCCGAGTAAAGATTGAGCCACTGAGGAGCTCTGGCGGTCCACCTCAATGCCATCGCTGCCTGGGATTCAACCACTCCAGCCAGTTCTGCAAGAGGACACCACGCTGCCTGAGGTGTAGTGAAGCCCACGACAAAGAAGTTTGTCCAAGGTCACCCACAGATGTGCCCACTTGTGCTAACTGCAAGGGAGCACATGTAGCTTGCTACGGCGGCTGTCCTGCCAGAAAGGCAGTTATAGCAGCGAACAGGCCCATAGTGAGACAACAGCAACAGCAGAGGACCTCACCAGCGGGGGCGGACCCAAGACCGGTCCCATCAACCAGCTCCAGTGTGCCCAAGACTCGGCGGGATGCCGATAGGCCAAGAAGTTACGCTCAAGTAGCACAAGGGGCCTCTGATGGACCTAAAACGTCACGGGAGACACACAACCCTCCCACACAGCCACGCAAACAAAAGCGGGCCCCAGCTCAAAAACGAATCGACAACAACAATGGAAGGAATGGAGGGAGGCTTCCTAGGGAGCCCCAAAATCCTGCTGAACAGGAGAATCATGGCGAGCCCATGCCTCCTAGACAGCTTAGGGATGAAAGGGCGGGAGGAAGACTTGCACCCATTCGTTCCAGATCAGCCTCTCCCCACAACCAAGTCGCCCACACAAACAACGTTCCCATGACAGCTACACTCGACCTCACGGATGTGTTCAAGTGGCTGCAGCAGCTGTTGCAGACACATGGACAGAAAATCTGTGAGCTCGTTGTGAAGTTCTTCACAGCCACAGATCCGGCCAGCAAGATGCTGGTGGCAATGGAGGCCATGGCCCTCCTGACCGCAGGCACGCAACAGCTCCGAGATGGCGCATCGAACTAGGTCACGTACCTCGTTTCGATTCGCATTTTGGAATGCGTGCGGCCTAGCAGGTCAGGGGAGCGAGCTGCTTCACTTTGCCCGAGACAATGCCCTAGACGTCATTCTAGTCAGCGAAACGCATCTCCGACCAGACTTCCGTTTCCGTCTTCCGGGCTACATCTGCCATCGTACGGATCGTCAGGGACGCCCAGGTGGCGGAACTGCGATCTTGGTGAGGCAAAATGTGGTCCATCAGCCCATCCAGCTCCCACCTCTACAAACCTTAGAGGCCACGGCCATTAGCATGCACCTTGGTGGTTTAGAGGTCTTGGTAGTCTCTGTGTATCATCCACCAAACCGTCAGTTTGTATCCAACGACTATCTATCCATCCTAGCCCTATATCCCTGTGCTATCATGGCCGGCGATTTCAATGCTAAACATCAACGTTGGCATTGCGGTCGTCGGGCGGATGCAAGAGGCAATGAAATCATTCGCCTTATAGATGCGGACCCTCAACTTCAAGTGCAGGGCCCCTGGCAACCCACTCATTACCCGCGAGGAGGAGGACTGCCCTCAGTCATAGACTTGGCAATCACAAAACATCTACCATACCATCTCACACTCACATCATTAAATGCATTACATTCAGATCACAATCCAGTGTTGACAGAGATCAACACAAGGGTTGCCAGTCACGACATCTCGCTTCAAACGCGAGAGGTCGACTGGGAAGGCGTCAGGAAACTGCCTCCGCACTTCCATCCCACCAAATCCCAAAATCACAAATATCCCTACCCTGGATAACGCCGTCTCATCCTTCACTTCCATCGTGAAGCGCACCACCTTTAATTTGACAGTCCATGCTCCGGCTCCTCTTCATCCCGATGTCCTCCCTTTGGACATCCTTCTTCTAATCCGGCGATCCTGGGCAGCACGGAGATTATACCAACGTCACCGCACGCCACATAATCGAGCGCTCCTAAGACGTTTACGTCGAGAGGTCAGTGTCCGTCTGCGCGAGCACAATGTGCAAGCGTGGGAGGACAATATGGCCAGGTTGCGCGTCGAGGATGGCGACGTGTGGAGGATAGCTAAAGCCCTCAGAAAACACAGAGGTCAGTACACCTCTCCCATTCACGGCACCCAGGGCCTGGCCTATGAACCCCAAGCCAAAGCCAATGCGTTCGCTGACTATCTTGAGCGTACTATGTGTCCGAGAGATGACCCCCAGGACGATAACTTTTCTGAACGCGTCCGTCGGGAGGTGCGTCGTTTCTTACGTCACCCTCCTGAGGATGCGGAGAGACTCCCTACCATCCGACCTAGTGAAGTCCAAGGCGTACTCCAACGCCTCAAACCAAAGAAGGCGGCGGGGCCGGACGGGCTGACTCCCCTAATGCTCCGCCATCTTCCCTTCAATGCGATTCTCTTCCTGACCAGGATTTTCAATATGTGCCTCGCCCTTGGGTACTTTCCACGAGAGTGGAGAGAGGCCCGGGTGATTTGCATATTGAAACCTGGGAAGAACCCGGTACACACATCCAGCTACAGGTCCATTAGCCTCCTCTCCACCCTTTCGAAAGTTCTAGAGAGGCTAATTCTTGCTCGTTTGTCCCCAATATTGGTAGACATTCAAGCCATTCCTGACCACCAATTTGGTTTTCGTCCTGGGCACTCGACAGTTCAGCAGTTGCTGCGTGTGGTGGAGACCGCCGCCCTGGGTTTCCAGGAAGGCGCCTTCACGGCCGCAGTTTCGTTGGATGTTGAGAAGGCCTTCTCTACGACATGGCATGCCGGACTCCTACACAAAATGATCGATCTGGGGCTCCCAACTCAAGTGATCAACATTCTACACAGCTTCTTGCGACATCGCACTTTTAAAGTCTCAGTCGCGGGGAAAACATCAACACTAAGGCCAGTGAGAGGCGGAGTCCCCGAAGGCTCTGTGCTATCCCCCACCCTCTTCAACGTCTTTATGGCAGATTTCCCCACAGAACCACGAGTCGAAATGGCACAATACGCTGACGACGTGTTTCTGTTATGCAAGGACAAACACATTCTCAGAGCCTTCAACCCCATTCAAAGACATCTCCGCCTAACACAACAGTGGTGTCGGCGTTGGCGGATGTCCGTAAATCCGGACAAAAGCCACGCCATACTTATTACAAAGCGCCACACCCCCGCAGACTGCTGCAAATTCAGCTACCGAGGTCGAAGGATAGAGTGGTCTAACTCTGTCCAGTACCTTGGTGTCAACTTGGATAGAGGTTTAACTTTTCGCCGCACATCAGGGACCTTTCGGCAAAGGTACAGGGAGCAATTGCTTCCCTGTACCCAATGCTGGGGTCTACCTCGATGCCAGTCCGCATGAAGTTGTACCTCTTCCGAGCGCTGGTAATCCCGGTGATGCTATATGCCTGCGAGATCTGGGGCATGGCAGCAGACAGCTGTTTAGCATGGCTTCAACGTGCACAGAATAAACGACTGCGGTCTATTTATTCTGTGGGACGTTATTTCCCTACCAGGTTGCTCCACGAAGCATCGGGTCTTCCATACGTGGAGGATGAAATTAGGCGCCAGGCTTCAAAATTATACGCAAGTTTACCATCTCACAGAAGCGCCCTTGTCAGATCACTGGGAAATTATGACCCAACTAGACGTCGATCTAGACTGCATCGGGTCCCCCGTATGGCATGCGGGCACCCTAGATAACACAGGAGCTGAACGTATCAGCAGCTAAAGCTGAGCTCCTCATAATTCTTCCAAGCTGTTTGGCATCTAAATTTCTCCCCAACTAAATTACAAAATATTTAAAACAAAACAAAATGGGTGCTAAGTACTGCATCCTCTCTTTCGACCCGAAGGTACCTTGGTAACCTCAAAATTAACTTCCAATCAAAAACCTACATCACCTTCATCCTACATCTTTCATTTATAATCCTACCTGCGGTAAAACCCTTAATGGGTGGGCACGCAGCAAAAACCTTCTGGCTGTATACAGCCAGCCAGCACGAGCGAGCGAGCGAGCGAGCGAGCGAAGGTATGATTTCCATGTTAATTACGATACGAATTTCATAACGATACGATTTTCTTTTGTTAGAACCACTCAACAAACTGAACCTGTTAATGTCGTAACAAGAATACAGGACTCTTTGAAAACCATCATGATTCTTTACTTATGGCAGTTCTTGAATTTCGGTGTCAATTACAGCAAATGGTACTCGTCGAAATAATCGTGTCATGAATAAAGTCATGATAAAATTTGGTAAACTTTGATCTAGAATATCTGAACCAAGCCCTGTGCCTGGTAATTTTGACTCCACTATTCTTATGGGTTGTTTACTAAAATTACAGTTTTTCATTGGTAATTCCAAGAGAAATACTTTTATTTTTGTCTTAATTATACTCAAAAAGGCTTTCAAAATAGGCAGTTATTTATCTTCAGCTGAAAATATTGAAGTCGTTGAAGTTAAAATATTTATCCAGTTATTTCTCAGGATGGTGTAAGTAATGCCTCAATTCAGTGTTTTAATGGTATAACATAAAGTATGTCTAGTCATCTTCAATACGTGTGATGTGTAACATGCTTGTGATGGAACAACGTTTCACTTATTTGTAGGCAAGATAGAGGTGAGGGAAGAAAAGTCTTGATGCTATAAAACCATTACAGTTATTTCGACAGTCCTTTCTCATAGCGACTTCGAGTTACCACACGCCTTACTCGTCTTATAGACGATACACAGGGAAGACCGCTGATATATGAATACAACGGGTTGTTTGTTACTCCGTTAAGTATTAACTGTGATGGTCTCTCAGGTAGTAATGTGAATTTTATAATTTTGGGAATTCGTCCAGTTTTTAAAATGCCACTTCACCCACTGTCACCTAGTTCAACTTTCACTGAATCTTCCCATGGCTAACTCTATCACTTCACTAATGTGAACTAGATCGAAATACCTCATCAGTTTTTTCGTGTCGTAAACAAGTGCTCGGCACGACGTAGACTCTACTTCAGGATATATCACTTGCTGGAGAGTCTAACCCAAGACGACTGTAATCTGTTTCAGTAGTAGCATTTGCTACATGTCACCGAGGTTGTCCAAATTCATTCGGAAAACAGGTCGCTTTGTCGTACCAGAAATGGGCTGGCTAATTCGTTCCTTCACTCACTTCACGAGGCTCGCTCATCTTGCTAGAGTGTTTGCTTATTGCATCTTATGGAAACTTCATGAGCGTTCCAGAGCGTTCGAGATGGAGAAAATTGCAGAAGGTATGGCTTCGGTGGTTTAGATCGGGCTGGCTTGCTACTAGTTTGTTTTCACTTCCGAATGCCTACCAATTAGCTTTGCCCAGAAGATGTTCATAGCCACATAACGCTCTTGTATTCTATATAAAGAGATTATGTAATTAATTCTGGATCACTTTAAGAACTCATTAATTTCATATTTTTGAGTCACACTCATAACAGTGAATTCTGAATGTAGTGTAAAGCGACCAGCAGCACGGCATTGGCATGTTCTAGAAGTATGGGAATGAAAATTGTGTTCTTTATTCCAACATGGGCTCTAAAAATGTTCAATATATCCTTCTTATGAAATGCTTAAACCTTGTCTGTGTGTTCGAAATGGGGTGTTTTGGAGACACTCTTCTGAAATAAATGGTAGTTCGGCCTATTTTGAACACAGTAATGAAACCTTAAATTTTGAAACATTTAACTATTACAATACAATTTAATGTTCACAGTTACTTCAAACCAGCGTTACTCCGATGGCTTAAAGATCCAAAATGTAAGGCCTTACTTAGGTCAAAGTATAAATACAAATATATAAGTAACTAGATAGGCCACAGAAAGCACTCCTTTAATCTATCATTTACTATCAATGCTAGGTAATTGTAGTAAGTATTGCATTTAAAACAACAATCTGACTCTACAGTTTCACCGAAAATTATGTTTATGAGACACACTACATGTCAAAGGACAGAATTTTAGAAAAATAACAAGGAGTGTAACACAACCGAATAACTCAAAGGACATGTTGCCAAATTTACAAACCTGCTACTTGATTTCGGCATCTTATAGCTGACTCAACACAAAGGTATCTACCATATCCCCTCCACATTAATCGAATTGGTTTGGAACACTTTGATATTATGAAAGGAGTCTCCAAATTCTAATCAATATTAGCCCCTATTTAATGATATAGCATTATATTAAAATTGTTAGACGTTGACATTTCAATGGAATTAGATACGCTTAGAGGCACTGTGATTCCACAAAAATTTTAGAAACAGCTACGTGTGTGTATTTATTTAATTTCCTACAACGTTGAGGCATAACAGGCGATGAATGAGCTACGTGAAATTATGCTCAAAGGAGTGCAGCGTCCGTAGAGCTTAACAGTTGAGAGACATTCAATTTTCAGGTTAAAGGAAAGCCCTGGAAAGGAGCCTCATCTAGATAATTCCGATTATCGACATTGGAACTCGGGATCGCTTGAACGTGAGGCAGTGCAGAGCCGGCACCAGGGCATATCTCCAAAAGACATATCTCCAAAAGACATATCTCCAAAATTGAAAAGATGTAAATACTAAATATGGTGCTTACGTACTGCAGCATACAAGTTCTGATCCATAAGTGGTGAACAGTGGACAATCTCTTACTACACAAACATTTTATATCTCGCTAGAAGACAGTTTTTGTCAAATACTACTGTTTCCGGAGTGAACGTACGAGTTGCTACTTTTGAATAGCTTTAACTTTCCTATAAGTACACAATATTCTTCTTAAGCTTGAAATGACAACTCTTCGTTTTTATATGTGTTATTGGTATCCAACCGGATTCCATCCCAGGTAACCGCAAATTGAGATTGGTGGTGGACATCATGGGTCTGAGGCGGGCTTTCTCCGCGATCTGCGGTTTCCCCCGCCATCTAGTCTACAAGAAAATGTACAAATTTTGGAATAACGAGCCCCCTTCGCTTTAGTACAAATTAATTGAGAGTACTTTACCCAATTCAGACCGAAGAATAGAGCCAAGAAAGCGGTGTGGGCACTGTTTTATCTGAACTAAAAGATACATTAATAATTTATTGAGGTCTAAGTGGTGAGTCATGGGAAAGAATTATATTAGACGTTGAAACGAATGACATTGACCGGGCAATGAAACTTGTGTAAGTACAGAATAAACCTCAAAACATATCCGTAGACAGTACTTAGCAAATGTTTTTTCGAGAACGTGCCCCTCTGGCACAAAACATAATCTCCCGGAATGCATATGAGTTCTTCCCAGAGATGCTACAATACACGCGCGCGCGCACACACACACACACACACACACACACACACACACACACACACACACACACTCATTGAAAGTCATATGGTGGAGAGAAGGTACAAATGCTACCCGGTTCATTGGTTTGAAATAATGTCATTCGCAACACAAATGCACGACAGACATTCTATGTAATTGCAAAATAGAAATGACACTCCTGTCATTTGCCCAAATATATACTAGCTACAAGGCAGTTTCTTTCCCACACACATGTATTTGTCCGTGAAGTATTCTCTCCGATACATTACAGCTACTATTTGATTTCGTGCACTCAGTAAGTAAACGGAATAGCTTAAAAACAATGTTGCTTACGTTGCAATCTTGGTTTAACTTATTGCAACCATTGAACATGGAGATCTCTAGCATAGTCTGTTAATCCTAATTGGTATCATTAAATGCCCATCACACACTTTGGGGCTCAAATCGGGCATATTCGAGAGACAATCTCATCACAAAATTCACGGAGAGTAATAACTTGGTTCTCCTGAACACCTGAGAGGAGACGTTTCTTAAGACTCCTTTAACTCCTATTCCCTCATTGATTTGGCAGTTTGTTCATCCCAGTTAGCAGTTTCATTACAATGGAATGTCATCTCAGATTTACATTCCAGTGACCACGTTCTATGTCTTTTTACTCCCTTAGAACAAGATGTGTCTTCCTCACTTATACCTCGCTGGCGCTTTGATTGTGCCAACTGGAATCTTTACCCCCAATTTGGCTGTCATTTATTACAACGAGCACGATTCTCTGAATGATATAGTTGATCATCTCACAGAGAAAATTCTTTCCGCTGCAGAACAGTCTATTCCACGTTCGGCAACCCACCCCGCTCGATTTCCTGTCCCGTGGTGGACGAAGGACTGCCGGAATGCTTTTCGTGCTCGTAGACGTGTTCTAACGGTATTCCGACGATACCCTACATTATGTAACCTAATTGAGTACAAGAAAGCGCATGGAAAGTCTACCGAGATACTAAAGGATAGCAAAAAGACCTCATGCAGCAATTTTTTATCATCTTTTCACACACGTACACCTTCTTCTGTTGCATGGCATAGAGGAGTCGCGTGACCGGAAATTTGCCAACCACTGGTCACTTGCCAATCGCTTGTCGGAAAACATCTGCAGGAGTTATTGTTGATTGGTTTGACGTGGCTAACACTTTCGGCTCTGCTTTTGCAAAAGTGTCTAGCTCAAATAATTATGTTCCTGTGTTCATCTAAATTAAGACTCAGGTAAAATCTTAAGGTTTCCTGTTTCGTTCCAGAAGTCTTGAAGTTTATAGCCATCTCATCGCCTAAGCAGAGCTAGAACAAGCTGTTTCATCTTCGCGACTGTCAGCAACAGGACAGGACGGAATCCACGTTCAGATGTTACAATATCTCTCACCTGAAAGTAAGGCATTCCTGCTCGAGGTCTATAACCGTGTTTGGGTTGATGCCATGTTTCCTGATAAGTGGCGAGGGGTCACCATTATACCTATCTTGAAACCTGGAAAGGAATTTCACCTCCCTTCTAGCTAACTTCCTCTTTCCCTCATCAGTTGCCTGTGCAAAGTGGTGGAACGCATGGCGGTTGGTGTGGTGGATGGAAAGGCACAACCTACTGAGTAACATCCAGTGCGGTTTTCAACGACGCCGTTCAAGAGTGGATCACCTTGTGTCCATGTCGACATAGATTATGAACGGATTCCTTAAGAACTGGCAAACCGTTGGAATACTTTTGACTTTGAAAAGGTACGTCACCAGGACAGTCACGGCCTCGCACCAGCCGGTCTGACGGCATGATCCAGCGAGTGGAGAACGTTGTTTTGGAGGATCACCGTTTGAGCATTTTCACATTTTCATGCAGAATTACATGCACAGATCCCACAGAAATGTCAGTTTTGCAGGCGATGTCTGCAAAGCTCAATCGGCGATCCACAAAAACAATGTTCTCCACTCGCTGGATCATGTCTTAAAGTCTGTGAGGTTTAAGTTGGTGTATTCTCTACTATCCTTGTCTAACGCAGAATGCTGTCCTTGTCTAGCACACGTGGGCGGGTCAGCAACCACTGCTTTGACGTGATTCGTGGAAAGTAGACGCTGGCAACCCCCACTCCGCTGTGTGTTGATTAAAGGTTGTCAGTGGCGTATGAGCGATAGAACTGTGCATTTATTGTTTTGTGGATTTACACGACACACAAAATTTTTTCATTGTTGCAACATATGGATATAATGTTGAATTATTTTCTTGTAGTTTTGGTTGTGTTTGTCTTGGTTCAAGTTGAATCTCGAGGGCAAGTTCTAAAATCAGATTCTAGGGAAATTGTAGCCAAAGTTCACGGTTTCTTCAGTGGTGAGTGTGAAGCTTTTAAATGTGGAAAGCCGACTATTTCAGTGACGATCATCGTTGAGAGAACTGCTGCTGCTACAGGTATTTCTTCTAGTTCTGTCCAACGAATTTTAAAAGAAGAAAAAAATGCAGAAGCTAGCGGCGGTAGACTGCAAACACCAGGCAAGAAGTGCCCTAATAGAAGACTGCGAAAAAAAGATATTTATTCACTCACAGCTGCTGCTATTAAGCGAACAATCTATTCGTTGTATCCTATGGACTTTCTGCCTAGTTTGCTGAACATATATGAGGCTTTAAGAGCTAAAGACTTATTTAAAGGAAGCGTGTGGCCCTTAAACAAATTCTTAAAGAGCTTAATTTCAGTTACGGTAAAAATTCACAGGGAATACACTTTTTAATGGAACGAATGGATATTGTTCCTATAAGATTTAAATTTTTAAGAGGAATGAAAGAACTGAGATTTACAGGTAGGCCTATAGTGTACTTTGACGAAACTTGGGTGAATATAAACCATACGAGAAATACGGTGTGGAAGTTGTAACACTATTTTTGTTTAGTAATGTTCGAAGAAATAATAAATATATAAAAATGTATGTAGTTGTGTGATTGGCCGAAGTAGTAGTGGTATGACGTGGTGTGATGACGTGTCAGTGAATCGGCCAATCACAAAATAAAGCGGGAATTACTATGGGGACAAGAAAATCAATAATCTAGAAAAAGAGAGAATCTTGTGTCTTGCTGAAGAAGAAGGAAAGATGTTACGAGGATTGTAATTGTAAATGAAAATTAATAAGATTCAAAAAGTGTTATTCAATATTTATAATAGATAAGAGTGAATCATAGTTCGTATTATATAATTAAATAATATATTACAAAATTGGACTCATCTAAATCTTATTTTCACCAAAAATCCGTATCCACAACTGAGAAAAGATCTCACGACTCTCAGTATATTAAAACTCGACTTAGATCTTATAAAAAGTTGGCTTGCTTCTTATTAGTTGAAGATGAACGAAAATATAATCCCGTTACAAATGGCGCAGCAACGTGTGGGGCTCGAATAGGATAAAGAAGAGGAGATTAAAGCATCGTGCAGCTCCGTGGGAATTTAAAAGGAAAGAAGAAAGAAGAGAGAAGAAAGAAGAAAACGAGAACTGGTTTAAGTGAGTGAAATTAAAAAAAAAAATAGTAGTAGTAGTAGATTTATGTTGTTAAGAAATCAGAAAATAGTTAAAAAGATGGCGAGTAGAAAAGAAATAATAGTGGAAGGAGAAGTTACTGATAGTGTAGGAATGAATAGGGAGGATGCAAGATTAAGCATAGATAATGAGTCAATGTTGGAAAGAATAACGTGAATGTTAAGTAATTTAGATTCTAAAATAGAACAAAATGCAAAGAATTTAGATTTTAGAATGAGAGATGTAAAATCAGAAATAGGAGATGTAAAATCAATAATAGGAGATGTTAAATCTGAAATGAGTAATTTAGATTCTAAAATAGAACAAAATGCAAAGAATTTAGATTTTAGAATGAGAGATGTTAAATCTGAAATGAATAATTTAGATTCTAGAATGAAAGATGTAAAATCAGAAATAAGTAATTTAGATTCTAGAATGAAAGATGTAAAATCAGAAATGAGTAATTTAGATTCTAAAATAGAACAAAATGTAAACGATTTAACTAAGAAAATTAATGATTTAGATGTAGGAGTAAGACAGGAACTAGCACAAAATGTGAGTAACTTAGAAATTAATTTATTACAGAAGCTAAAACAGGAATTAAAATCTGAAATTTCACAGGAGATTAGAGAAGGGAGAAAAGAGTGTAGGGATAATATGGAAAGGCTCATGCAGATTATAGAGATTAATAAGGATGAGAATAGAAAGGAAGTCAATGAGTTGAGAGAGATAATTCAGGAAACTAGGTTAGGTCAGGACATTGTGAAACAAGAAATAAGAATGGAATTAAACAAAGAGTTAGAAACAATTAGGATACAGCAGGCAGAAATAACACAAAAACATAGAGAAGAATTAGGAGATAAAGTAGAACAAAGAATTAATGTAATTTGTTCTGAAATGCAATTACAACATGATGAAAGTAAGATACACCAAGAGGAAATAAAGTTACAAATTGATGAGATAAGTAAAGTAAAAGAAGAAGTAATTTTGCAAATTAAAGAGGTAAAAGAACATTTTGAAAAAGAAAAGGATAACTTAGGAAAATTGACACAAGTTGTAATTGCATTACAGGCTAGAAAAGTAAATAACGGGAAAGAAATATCTAGAATTACAAATATAAACGATTGTGACTTACCAGGTGAATTAAGCAATCATCAGAAGTCTAGTGATGTAGTAAGTGAATGTAGTGATTTTGTGAGTCCAGATAATGATATTAATTATCACAGAAACACACAGAACATGTCCTCACACACACAACTCCACAGTCTAGGTCAAAATGAATGTGTACATTATTCACTAAATGATATTAGTCCACCAAGTTTTGATGAGGAATCAGGTGATAATCCAAAAGTATTTCTTAGGGAATTGGAAGAATATTTCCGTATTAAGAGAATTCCCAATGAATTTCGGATGGTAATAGTAAAACGCTGTTTGAAGAAAAATGCTCTTGAGTGGTTAAGGTTAACTTTGGCTTCACATGAAACATACAGTACTTTCAGAAATCTGTTTATAAATAGATTTTGGGGACCTGAGAGACAAAGAAGAATAAAAATTGAGTTAGCAACGGGTAGGTTTGAGTTTAAAAAAGGGATTTCTATGACTGAATATTTCTTAAAATTAGCAAAGAAAAGTAAGTTGATCAATCCCGAAATTTCTGAGACAGAAATTGTCAAATTGCTAATACGTCATTATCCACCACATATCAGAAATCATTTAATTGTGGCTAAGCCTATCGATTTCTCTGATATGATTGAATTATTATCCGAATTTGAAGCACATAACCTCATTAATGATACTACATCCTGTGATGGTAACTATAATAACGTCCATATTGAGCGAGGAAGAAATCGACAGGAATCACAACCTACAAATAATAGGAATAATAGGACGAGTTTAAATTGGGGCGGGGCACCCGTGAGAAATCAAAGATTTGAAGGAAGAGGTTATGATCCTAGACGAACTTATGAATCTGTAATTCCCGGAACAGGAAGTGGAGTTCAAAATAATGTGCAAAGGAATTATCATAACAATCAGTCGACGAGAATTGGAAGAAATGATCAAATAAACCATGTAAGATTTTATCGAGGAAATAATCAGCGAATAAGTAATTTTAATAGGGGTAGAGATACTAGTTTATTTAGTGCAAATCAAAGAGATTTTAGGGGTGTGAGATTTGAAAGAAGTAATCAAAATGAAAGAGTCGAAAATACACAAAGCACAGAGAATGATGTGAGTATAAACGATAGCACCAACCTAACCAACAATGAAAGTAATAATCAGAGGGAGATGGAAAACTAAAAACCAAATCATTTTGTGCTCTGGAAAGTGGTTCGGTGAGGATGACACAGGGCGAATTGAAAGTTGAAGATAACGGAAATAAGCTCACTCTCTTGCAGAAAAATAAGGAATTAGTTAACCCACCTCAGATAATTATTTACCTATGGGATAAAGAATATACAGCCTTGATTGATACTGGAGCCAGTTCTACTGTGATAAGTGAGGAATTGTTTAAAAATCTGTTAGCTAACTATAAAGTGGAATATTTAAATGTGTGTAACGTTTACTGCAGTACTGCAATTGGGAAGAAAAAGGATAGGATTAAATATCAAGTATTAATTAAGGGGCGAATAGGTGAATGGAATTTCAATTTCATTGCGTTGGTAATTCCACATTTGGCAAGAGATGTAATTGTGGGTAATGATTTATTATATGAATGGCAAAGTGTATTGAATTTCGAAATGCATGAAATGAAGGTTAAGACAGAAAATGATTTATTAGTAATAAAATTATTGGAAGAAGATGGAAGAAAAGAAGAGAACAGGGATAATATAAATAATGAAAGGTTTTTTGTGGAAGATATACTTTTGCAAGAAAATGGTAATATTGAATACGATGAAAATGAAAATTGTGGGAAGAATTTAATTATTGATGGATTGCAAAATAATGTAACTGACCTTGAAAAGCATTGTTGCCAATTATATACAATACAAGATAAGAACGGCGGAAGCCAAGTGGAGGAAGAAATAGAATTCCAGAGAATATTACAAGTAAAGTTAGAAAACACATACAATTTAGACCAAGCGAGAAAAGAACAGTTGAAATTGTGTATATTAAAGAATAGAAAAGCCTTTAGTTCAAAACCTGGACTGTGTAACAAATACACACACACACATTTAAAGTGAATGATACTGATCCCTATACACATAAAAGCCTTGACAGTAATTGAAACAATATTGAATATATACTATGTGTGTGTTAAATAATAATAAAAATAAAACATTGTTAAACATCAATATATTGTTGTATTTTAATTAATGTTAATTTATTGTTGTTAAATGTTCATTTATTATATTTCATCCAATGTATGTATATTATTATATTTTATGTATGTTGTATTGGTGTTGTGTAATATTGGTGTAAACGAAATTGTTAATTGGGGCTGTTCTTCGAAATATATGGAAACAGATTGTTAATTCCTTTATTTGGTTATTTTCCATATATTTCGAAGAGGGGCATTTGTAACAGTATTTTTGTTTAGTAATGTTCGAAGAAATAATAAATATATAAAAATGTATGTAGTTGTGTGATTGGCCGAAGTAGTAGTGGTATGACGTGGTGTGATGACGTGTCAGTGAATCGGCCAATCACAAAATAAAGCGGGAATTACTATGGGGACAAGAAAATCAATAATCTAGAAAAAGAGAGAATCTTGTGTCTTGCTGAAGAAGAAGGAAAGATGTTACGAGGATTGTAATTGTAAATGAAAATTAATAAGATTCAAAAAGTGTTATTCAATATTTATAATAGATAAGAGTGAATCATAGTTCGTATTATATAATTAAATAATATATTACAAAATTGGACTCATCTAAATTTTATTTTCACCAAAAATCCGTATCCACACCTGAGAAAAGATCTCACGACTCTCAGTATATTAAAACTCGACTTAGATCTTATAAAAAGTTGGCTTGCTTCTTATTAGTTGAAGATGAACGAAAATATAATCCCGTTACAAAGTGTATTGCTGATGAAAATTTAACTGATTTCCCTCTTAAAACACCAATCGGCAAAGGGCAACCAATTATTACCTATCATCCCGTCTAGTGATGTCATCATTATGGACAATGCCCCTTATCATTCCATAGAAATTAATAAAGCACCCACGTCATCTTCACTCAAATCCCATATGCAGGAATGGCTTCGTTATAGGAATATTGAGTTTGATCCACAAGCGACAAATCCTATGCTATACGAATTAATTAAACTGAAAAGGATAATTTCAAAGTGTATGAAATAGTCTCGCAGAGCTACACGGTCATACCGTAGTAAGATTGCCACCTTATCAGTGCAACTTTAATGCTATAGAACTTATTTGGGCACAAGTGAAGAATGATGATGATGCCAAACATAACATTTCATTTAAAAGTGTCGATGAAAGAGCCTTGTTTCATAATGCGATTAGAAAAGTGACCCCAGAAAACTGGAAAATCACGTGTGACCATGTACAAAACACTGAATAGTTTTACCGGGGAAAAGACGGTCTGATAGATGAAATTACAGACAGATTAGTTATAAATTTAAAAGACTTGGAATCGTAAGAAGAAAACGAAGATTCGTTTGAAATTTCTGACTATGAATCCAGGGATGAGCAACAATCGGACGGAGCGGAGAAGGGGCGCTCCGCCACTGATGCACGCTTAGGGGGGTGTCTGCTTTGCCCGCTACGTCATAGACTGAGCGGTCAGTATTCCTTTCTCTTTCTAAAAGGCACACGACTAGTTAAACCTCACAGACTATAGAACCGGCTGGTGCAAGGCCGTGAATGTCTTGGTTTGCTGTCACACTATGTTCTGCCTTGCTTGAACTGTCGCACCCAACGCACATTAGACACATCTATGGTACCATCACCACATGTCTCACTCAACTGGCGATGAATTTCAATAGGTGGCACACGACGAAAATGCAGAAAACAAATGATTACACGCTGTTCTGGCAATGAAAACGTCGCCATTTTAAGTACTAAAACAGTCGTTAATCTCATCGCTGCCGCTAGATTTCTGTGCACTGTACAGTGCAGCTATCTCTGTCACGCATTCAGAAAATTTCCGCCTGCATTAAAAAAACAGAAATTCCTATCTGGTTCAGTACTGCAAAAATAGGAGTTGTTATATCATGAACGCACCTTGTAGATATAGAAAATGCACCGAAATTTGGAAACTGATGGGAGAAAGACGGATGAGGTCGCATTATCTGTTGCCTTGTTTACAATATGACAGTGGCTCCTCCTCTGTTGCAGCTCTAGATAAAAATCTTGAGCATACCAAATGGTGTGCAATTAAGGATCTGTTGGAGGGGAACGGTCCACCTAAGAACAATATAGTACAATAAATTCTCATTAATACGAGCAGTTCCTTTCTTATTTTCTTTATTTATGATTCTTTCTATCCTTCCTTCTTTCTTCCCATCTTTCTTTATGTTTCTCTCTTACTTTCTGTCTCTCTCTCTCTGTCTCTCCACCTTTATGTCTAACGAATTGATGCTTGTTTCATCAGTCTATAGAATATCCAACTACGAGTTGGTGCATTCATTACATTTTCTTTCACGTGCCAATCTCTCTCCTAAAGTGTGTGGAGAGACGATGATGGATTGATAGTTGGCTATCGACAGCCCAAAGTGTGTCTTGCGTGTACCTGCTCCTGTTACAGCGTAACCACTTATTCAGGGAAGGTGGGGTTTGCAGGGCAACCGCTGTGATTTAGGCTGGGGAACGAACGAACTACTCAGATTGCTCCTCAATGTCTACTTGATCGTAGCTCAACTGCTATTCTGCACTGCTGGTGGATACCATTTAGCAAAAAATTGTTGTAGTTTAATTTAACGTTTGATTTTCAAGTATCTCTGTTTAGTATAGTATAGAGCACAGCTTTCGCTGCTCAAGAGTTCGTTATATCATTCAGGGAAGCCAGTGACATCTGAAGCGGCCTCAAGTAATCGAACCCGGGTGCTCTGATGGAATTCCAAAATTACCTATTTTATTGTTTAAACATTACTGAGCGTAAACAATGGGATATTACCTAGAGTGTCGCATTTATATGGGTTTCTTTTAACTTCCCTTCCCTTCCCTTTGTACTGCTGGTCAGACAACACATGCACAGTAAACTAGTGTATGTGTGTGTGTATGCGAAGTACACATTAATCCGCACACTTTCTTCCCAGGAACCTACTCCACTTGGGACTTTATTCTAATTGTTTTCAAATCTTAGCAACAAAAAGTAAACAACTGAAAATCACGATTTTGCATCACAGTTTAGCGTTACGTACTTTAGGAGGTTATGTTGAGAAATAAAGACTAAAAATTAATGTTTTTTACTGTGGGGTCTGGGACTTATTAGCCGACCCTCGTATATACTAAAAAAAACTTAATGTTGCGCTCAAATGACATTCTCTGCTCTTGTATAAACCACTTTACAAAAGCTTATTCCTCTATTTGAATTAAATTTGTAAAATGTATCTTACTGCTTTCTTGTATGTACAAAGGAATATAAAGGTATCGATTTAAGTGGTGCTCATATGTTTTAGAGATAGGTGCTCTGTGATGACTCTGAAATTCCGAGCTCTTTTAATGACCAAGAAATAAAGAAAAGAATTGCCATTTCAAAAAAAGTGTCAGTAATGGAAATTTCTCACAAATACCAAGGATTATATCTACGAAAACACGTGTATCACATAAATTGTATGTTTACACGAGATCTATTTATTTTGTAAAGCACGAATTTGTCTCCTACAGCAAATGTCAGCCAGAATGAGGACGACAAACTAAAATACACAGTATTTCAATAAAAGTCGTAAGTCCTACTTTTGAGGAAATCAAAATTTTCAAAAAATTCCATGTAAAGGACAGTTTGATGCGGGGGATTTTCCTGCAAATCTTCGTGTTGATTTTTAACCGAGTTTTCGTTTTTCAGTTTTGCTGTTCATAGACAGCAGACGGACACACCCACCCACCCACCCACCCACCCACACACACACACACACACACACACACACACACACACACACACACACACACACATACACACACAGATTAAAGACACACAGATGGAGAGACAGAGTCTGAGAAAGATGAAACTTTTTCTAAGAATCTCTTTTTTAGGATCAGGGTGATTCAAAATATGTGCTTCTACTGAAGTCTCGGTATTCAAATTACAAGTGGTGTGCAATACTTTCCATATGTATTGTACATAATAGATAACGTAAAAAGATATAACTTAGGCAGAAAAGGAACGAAATTATATACTGACACTGTTGTAACTGTTCAACAAAAAGCTGCCTAACATATGTTAGTGAGGGAGACTGAATATATACTACATGGTAAAGTGAGGAGACGTATCGGAAGGAATCTGAACTAACAGAGATGTTTACGCAAACCTATCACACATGCACGGCGAGACAGTGTATGTACACTCTGTTCAAGTGCAACAATATCCTCTGGACAGCAAAATGTCATAAATCCGCAGGCGCGAGAAATCAGTATAATATGACTGAATGATGGGAGAAGCAGAAAGAAGAGGGAATCACAACCCCTTAGTGTCAAGCGACAAAACGTGGCTGCAACGGCAATTCACATTTGCGTGTATAATAATTAATTTTTTAATCTATAATAGCAGAAACACAAACACAAATACACTATTTCTATTTCGTCCTTACTGTACGCCATTTACAAGCATCTCGCTCTGCTATAAACCATATAAAGAACAAATACAGCGCTGTGTCACTTAATTCAATTCGCCGGTACTCGTAGCCGTGGTCGTTAGAACGTATATCTATCGCGTTCCACAGCGTAGAGGGTCGCGGGTTCAAGTCCCGCCCTGGGCATGGGTGTTTATGTGTATAGTGTATGTGTGTGAAACTGCAGCAAACAGATAGGTAATTAAACGGAAACAATAAAAAAGCTTAAAAAAGGAAAAGAAAAAATATATATAGATATATTATTTAATAAAAAAAATACGACTCAACGTTCTGTCAAGCAGTATCCTATACCAGACATCTCTCTCGGAATAGCCATTAGGTTTCAAGGTGACTGCTGATATGATGTTATCGTTTAGCTTCTGATAATCTGATATTTATGAATGTATTTTCTACCCATCTGGCATACCTCAAAAGCTCAAACCATAATCAACAACTTAAGAGTAGTAAGCTGGAAACGACGGATGCCTCACCAGAAAGAACCACGCGAAGCAGTTACGTGAATGGTTACGCATTGTTTCGCGGTGCTCTCAGCTAGTTGTCATTAAAGTTGGCCCTGATATATTAGTGTTGCAAAAGCTATCCTTTCTGTTATAGGATAGGATTGAATTGGACTGATTTGCATTCAGTGAGTTGTAGTTTGTAGCCACCAAGCTATGCGCGAACATTGAACATGCCAAAGAGGAATGCAACATAATAGCATATAGGTACACTTGAAAACTGAAAAGAAGATACACTATATACACAAGCAATACGAAAAGCAATGAGAAAAACAAAACGGGAATAATTATATATGATACAATATCAAACACTTTCTTTAATCAACCTTCACTTAGCTTTTGTCAATACGCCTCAATGTTTTATATTGGGTTTTCAGTGGATACCATTTATTCTCATCTCTTCAATACCGATACATTTAAATAGCTTTTGAAGCAGTTACCAGAACAGTGTTTCTTGATAAAGGCTGACGACCAATCAATTAACTAATTCAAGCATGATTCTTATATGTGGTATTTCACAAGGTTTCCATGTCTAACTTTGGCCATACTATATTGAGTTAAATAATTTTGTACCACAAGTAGTAATAAATTGGACTGGATTGTTCGTAGGGGACTCGGCACCTCGGCAAGACTGGTCTTTTGTAACTATGCCTCAAGTGGGGCACCCTGTGAGGGAAGATGAGGTGAGACGAGACAGAAGTCGACCGACGCCAAGGAGCCACTATAGTACAAGAGGCGCAAAAAATGCAAACAAGATAAGCTAAGGGTTAGTGACGGCAGGTATAACTTGATTATAGCGCTGCCTGGAAACGCCGATAGAATATGCGGGAGACGGGGAATGGTAAACTATCTGCGACGATCTTAGCCATACATTAGTGAGGGTTCAACGTTATTCCCCTCCGTGTTGGTTTACTGCTTAGAAATTCCTTTACCTGGTGATAATGCTCTTAAAAATGCTAAAGGAATTTTCTTGGAAACTAATGAAATAAAACCACAATAAAATGTTCATCGGCAAACAAAAATTTATTTATGCTTTTTTTGTGAACGAAATATGTATATCTTTAAAAGGTGCCTGGAGAGGACAACAACACAAAAACCGAAAGGAATTGCATAATACACTTATGTACACAAAAATGGGACGAACTAGATATGTGTAAAGCAGCAGGGAGGAATCATAACTAACGGTTTTGCGCCTGTTGTGTAAAGGATAAAGTTTCGATAGTCAGGCAGACGCAAGTGTAACAGACTCACGGCGTTTTAAGTAAGTCGAATGTACAGTAGTACCCGAAAATATTTCACTGGCAAATTGGTTGGTGACCATGAAGGGTGTTCCCCCAGCAGCATCAGTGAAGGAGGATCTCTATAAGGAGGTAAAGAGAAGATCTTAACCTCTATTTGTTAGTGCTGAGGGAAATATGCCAGTGCGAGAATAAATGAACCTCTTCTCTTTCCACTTAGTACCAGCAGTTGGCATTATTTGCGTCAAGTCGGCTGCATCTGTTCTACGGGTACATGGCAGCATATGCTAATTTATCATCGATTTTTATTCTTACAGCGTTTATATTTTAAACCTGGACCTGTGGACATTGATATTAACTGCCTGCGCGAAAAGTATTATACTAAAGCTACCCAGTTAAATTTTAAGGTCTATGGGACTAGAATCCGGCATATTTCCATTGCGTATTAATGAAGTTATCGCTCAGATTTCTGCGACTGTGAATATAACATTGTGAAAAATACGATCATGTTCATTTCCTTTTTAAATTGTGCTATTGTTTTTTGTCATTGGTTTATGTTTTTGTTGAAACTATAAAAAACCACAGAATCTTAAGGATTTGCAAAACGGTTAAGAGAAAATTAATAAAATGACAACAAAGCAAACCAAGTGATCTTGTATATGGAATAATCTGCTCCATTACTGCTCCATGAACCATAGATTTTCACAGCAAGCAAGAGAAACAAGATCGAATAATGGGCAAAGAGATGAAGCTTCTTTGGTCATTTGAACGATTTATTCTATAAGATAGATAAAGCTATAGGAGACAAAAGGATTCATGTAGGCATAATCAGTAGAAACACGTAAACAGAGCGGGATAAGAGAGAAGCCTATCCACTTCCATGTGGAGAACGGACGTGTCTGCCTCGTAAGCAAGAGGTCTTGGGTTCGAATTTCGTTTTCGTTGTGCTACCTGGATAAGGCTTTCTTCCGCACACTGATTTCACATGAGAACTGCCCGATATTACCAATTGATTTGGATGACTTCAATTATTAAATCATTCAAGAAATATATCATCATGACAGCCAAATGTTTCCTGACAGAAAAGCCCCCCCCCCCCAGAAAAGAATATACTATCAGCTGTTTTTTTAGAGTATACACCTAACGGAGGGAAGGGTGTCATTTGATCTAGGAAACACTAAGAAGCTGAACTTGAAACCAGTGTTTATTACAACCTAATCCATGTTCGTAGTTGATGATGTATAACATCGTATAACGTTTCAGAGATCTATAGTGCTCTAACTAGGACTTTCTATAAGCAAGTACGATTACTATAAATCTAGATTACCATCATATCATCATTTAGGTTAGACATAATTTATAACAACACGAAATCTGTGATCATAACTCTAAAAGTTGAATCATAAATGACTGAATAAGAAAGTGGCAAAGAAATTTGTTGTATGTGTTTAATGTTATTAAATACCAAATCTCCACGTGTTTAAGCAGAAAGACGGTAACGAAAATCAAGTGTGACGTATATATTTTTTTTTCTAAATATATAAGTGTCAGGATGTGGATTTATCTATACCCTACCTCAGGCTACTTCAGTTCTAATGCAAATATCTGCGAGGAAAGGCGGGGAGATATTGATAGTGGGGCAAGCTCCTTTCCCTTCCATAGAAGGTAGTGGGTGTGATCGTTAACTTAACCGCTTCCTAAAAGAAGTGTATTGCGGATAGCCTTATAAACACCGATCTGCGCAAAGTAGTTTTCGAGTGAGAAACATATGCAAATGCTTCGATTGATATAAAGCTAATAAATAGTCCAACATTTTTTTCTGTAGCCCTCACACACCATGCAGGTGTGTAATATGCTCCTGAATTCTGAACCGAATTAAATACAACAGCATATACATAAGTACGAGGTAGGCCGATAAGTCCCGGGCCTCACATAGAGATGGCAGCACTGGACCGGCTTGACGGATAGCATGATATATTCTAAATCGGGACTAGCTTTTGTCCATAGTTACAGGTCAGTGGTTTCTTCAGTTTTTGGATGAAGGTATTTTAAACAAGGCAGCTGTAGAGGTTTCACGAAAATGGAGGATTTGGAAAACTAAGCAGTGATTGCATGTTCCAATTGAAAGGCTTAAGACCTTAAAAAATCAAGAAGGAAATGGAAAATATATTGAAAGATTCTGCCCCTTCATATACAACAAGTAAAAGGTGGGTTGAAGAAATTAACATGGGACGTACGCTAGTGATGAGCCTCACCCTGTGAAAGTCACAACTCTAGAAATCATTGAACAAATTCAACGTTTAGTACTGAAGGACCGCAGATTAAAGCTATTTGAGAGAGCAGAAGCTGTAAACATATTAAAAGAACGCGCAGGTAATATTTTAAGTGATGTTCTGGGATTTCACATGGTCTCTGCAGGATGGGTGCCGCGTTTAATGACACCTAATCAAAAGTTGAAAACAAAAACTTTTCTTTATAAGATTTTGTATTTCTACCGTAAAACTTCTAGTGATTTTTTAAAATGTATCATCATGGATGCAACTTGCATACACTACTCGATTCTAGAAGGTAAATGAGAGTCAAACAGGGGACTGCACCTGGTGAACAAACTCCAAAAAAGCAAATTTAATTTTGTCAAGACAACATCAATGGAATTTATGTTATGTTTGTAATGGCGATACGAATATTTTGAATTATATTTGTTATCTTCTGTACATCATATTTAACTTGGGAAAGACCTACATTTCACCCAAATAGTCGTCAATGCGATTTTAATAGAGATATTGTGACTTTGTGGGTTCGTGAAATTAGAAGTCCAATTGCACCACTCCAAAAATATTCTTTATTTCCACCGACTTACAGTTTAACACTTGCCAATTACACAGAATTACGCAATGCACACAATTGCGATTCACCAGTTCGTCCGTTACAACTCCACTTTGCTCTCGCAGTTACGTACAATCCTCTGATGCACGTACTCAGTCTTCTCGTCGTACGCTAGCACTGCACTCTTACGCTGCTCGCCAAGAACTCTCTGACTGAATCAATTCACTCACTGCAGCCCTTTTTATAGGGATATCACCGTTTTCTCGAAGCCTCTAGCTTCCGTGAATCACCGCGAAGGTTTCAGATGTGGAAGGGAGGAAGAGGCTGCCAGCGACAAGTGACAATTCCCTAATTATCCCCTCAGTTGGTGACAGAGACTGATGGGTGGGTGTGGCTTGGTTGCCTCTGTTCCCTTACTCAGCGGTCGTTGGTTGTGCTTTCCGCTAATTGGATAACACTTTTCCCTCCTCAAATCTGGTCGTCCCGAACAGCACCATTGTAGCGAGCTAGTCGATCCAGGTGTACCACCAACATCTTCCCTCGGGGAACCTTCGGGATGCGGTAGATCACGTCGTTAATCCTCTTCACCACACGGTACGGTCCTTGCCATGGCAGCTGGAGCTTCGGGTAGCGTTCCTTGGTCCGGGTAGGACGGTACTACCAGGCCGGGTCACCTTGCTGGAACACTTAGCTCTTGGCTTGCCTGTCATACCGGGTCTTCATGCGGTCGTTCGCCATCTGTACGTTCTGGCGAGCCATCTCGTTCATGTCGTGGAGATGGTCCACCAAGTTCTTCACATACTCGGTCATTGGCTGTTTCGCTTCCGGAGGGCTTCCAAAAGCCAGTTCACAAGGGAGGCATAAGTCTCGGCCGAACATTAACCTGGCTGGTGTCATCCCAGTTGTGTCTTGTGTATACGAGCGGTAGGCCAGCAAGGACAGTGGCACCTTGAGGTCCCAGTCTCGCTGATGGCTGGCCACGACCTTCCTCAGGTGTTCTTCTATGGTCTTGATGTATCTTTCGACCATGCCATCCGACTGGGGATGTAGAGGCGTCGTTCGGTCCTATTCACCCCAAGCCTTTGTAGTGCCTTCTTCATTAGGTTGGACTTAAAGTTGCTACGCTGGACACTGTGTAGCTCTAACGGCACCCCATATCGACAGAACACTTGCTCCACGAGGCAGTCTGTAATTGTCTTTGCCTCTTGGTTTGGGATGGCATACACCTCCGGCCACTAGGTGAAGTAGTGCACGACTACCACTAGGTACTTGTTGCCTCGGTCAGAGACTGGGAACGGTCCAGCAATGTCAACGGCGATCCGTTCGAATGGCGCTCCGACGTTGTACTGCTGCATGCGACCCCGGCTACTAGATTGGGGGCCACGACTCGCCGCGTGACACGTGACACGTAACACTGAGGGCAACATTTCTCAGCATCTGCTCGGAGTCTCAGCCAGTAGTAGCGCTGCCGTAGTTTGTCAATCGTTCGGTTCGCTCCCAGGTGTCCTCCTGAAGTACCGGCGTGTACTTCCTCCAAAACTTCCGGGACCTTACTCCGCGAAAGCACCAACTGTCCTCTCTGCGTCTTTCCATCGTGTGATTCCCATTCTCGGAACAGCACGCCCTCTCTGTTCTTCAATGAGTCCCATTGGGCCCAGTACGTCCTGTAGGTTGTGCTCCTCGGTGCGATGTCCTCTCAGGTTGGTCTCTTCCATGCCTCCACTTCCCTCAAGAGTGGCCCCGATTCTGCGTCCGCCAGTTGCTCCCCCCTCAGGCTATGCGTTATCCCAGCCATCCACAGGAACTGCCGTGACTACTCGATCTGCTGCGGCACGCTCCTTCTCCTCCACTCTTGTGCATTGGCCGCACTCTTCTGGACAGGGTCTTCGGGACATAGCTTCTGCGTTACCGTGGCTCTGCCGCCTGCGATGTTCCAAGGTGAAGTCGTACTCCTGCAGCTTCTGGACCTAACCTGCTGTCTGGCCTGGTGGCGCCGCCACCATCACCTCGCTCCTCGCGGGGACAACCACCTCTCCGTTCAAGACGACCCTGCAGATTCCAAGGCGCTCTTCTGGTTGACGGAGTATAACCTCTTCTCCGTTGAGCCGCAGGACCTTCCTGCTGACGTTGACCGTCGCCTTGTGGCTCCTGAGGGCATCCAGTCCCAGCATCACCTCCTCAGCTAGCTTCGCGAAACACCCACAGACGCACGGCACTCCACCCCAAGGTCAGCTCCAGAAGGGCCTCCTTCTCCACAGGCAAGGTGTCGCCCGATGCCGTGACAAGCTCGTATGGTCGACTCGGCTTCCTCGTCGAAAACCATTCGCCACGTCAGGTCTGATGATGGTCACCGCTGCTGTTCCAGTGTCCACCAGCACGCGGCATGGCTTGCCTCTCACCCAACCGTCCGCGATGTGGCTGTCATCCATACGGCGGCTGAGGGCGCGCAGTGTCACTCGAGGGGCTGGTGGCATTGGCGCCGATGTGCCCCTCTTCACGCCGGGACTTACTCATTCTTCCAGGTGACCTTCCTGGTTTGGGCAGTATCTCTGCAGGTGTCCGGGCTGCAACACCCCCAAAACAGGGCACTAGGTGTTCGCCGGCGTCCCTCGGCTGGTCTACTGTCTACGGTGTAGCGGACACTCCTCCTTCTCGACATGTGGATAGCGGTTTCTTTGGCCACCTCCATCCTTAATGCTTCTGTCAGCGCCTAGTAGATGGTTTCATAATCGCCGAGCATTAGGCACTGACAAATCTCCGTATCTCGTACCCAGTCCAGGAATTTGCAGGCAGCTTCCCGGGATACGAACTCTGGCGGGAGATCGACTAGGGTCTTGCTTGCCAAATGCTCAACTGCCAGGGCGAGCTCCTGCAGCGACTCCCCCGGCTGCTGTGACCTTGCCTTTAGCTGGCTGCGGTACGCTGCGGCTAAGCGGTGGTTTCCGAAACGATTCTCCAGGGCCTCCCAGATGTCCTTGAGCGCCGCCGTTGTCTGCACCGCGTTTAGGACTTCCATGGCCCGTTCCTGGAGGCTGGCTATTAACTGTGTTGCCTCCTCCTCTGGCGACCATTTGTTGTGCTTGGCCACTGCGACGAACTGGCGGTGGAAGACTTCAAACGTTGACACGCCGTCATACTTGGGAGGTTTGACGCGCGCAGATTTTGTGTCGCGTCCCGGGGCGTGGGCCTCCAAATCCTTCAGCTTCCTGCCGACGACGTCCTCCACTGTGGCGTTCAGGGACTTGACGCTGCTGTCGGCCTTTCCCTCCAGGTTGTTTACGCGGTTCGCAAGGTCTTCGACGTCTTCCACCACGGCGTTCAGGGACTTGGCGTTACTGTCGGCCTTTTCCTCTAGGTCATAGAAGCGGTTCGCCAGGTCCTCGACGCGCTCGTCCACTTGGCCCATCCGCTTGCCCAGCTCCGTCACGTTATTCCTCTCGCCGGCCATCTGTGCTTCAAATTTGGCGGCGAGAGCCTCGTTCGCCACCTTCATTTCCGTCTTCATTTCGGCCATCTTTGCGGTCATTGACGTGGCCAAGTTGTTGTTTGCCGCTTCTGTTTTTGTTGTTAACTCGTTCATCTTCGCGGCCAAGTTGTTATTTGCCGTCTTCATTTGTTTCAGTTCCGCGGCCAGGTTGTTGTTTGCCGCTTCCGTCTTCTCTGTTAATTCGGCCTTCATTTCCATCATCTTCTTAAAAAAATTTTCCAATGCTGCGTCCATCGTTGTAATATTCGTGGATGTTATCGTCACGCTTCCTGACACCAATGTGACTTTGTGGGCTCGTGAAATTAAAAGTCCAATTGCACCACTCAAAAATGTTCTTTATTTCCACCGACTTACAGTTTTACACTTGCCAATTACACAGAATTACGTAAAGCACACAATTGCGATTCACCAGTTCGTCCGTTACAATTCCATTTTGCTCTCGCAATTACGTACAATCCTCCGATGCACGTACACAGTCTTCTCGTCGTACACTAGCACTGCACTCTTACGCTGCTCGCCAAGAACTGACTGACTGACTCAATTCACTCACTGCAACATTTTTTACAGGAATGTCGCCATGTTCTCGAAGCCTCTAGCTTCCGTGAATCACCGCGAAGTTTCCAGATGTGGAAGGGGGAAGAGGCGGCCAGCGACAAGTAACAATTCCCTAACCATCCTCTCAGTTGGTGACAGAGACTGATGGGTGGTTGTGGTTTGGCTGCCTCTGGTCCCTTACTCAGCTGTCGTTGGTTGTGGTTTCCGCTAATTGGGTGACAATATATATGCTTTGAAGTCCCCTGTATCCTCAAACTTGCATTAAACGTTGCTAAAAGTTGTTATTCTTGTATCTGGTTCATGTTTATGGAGATCATCATTGACAAAAAATATTTTATAGATCCAATGGTATTATATAGGAATACTCCATCGGCATATACAATAGTAAAATGTTTTAGGAGTGTCTCGCTAGGTAATCGTTTTAAATCTCCATGACCAAGAGGTAAACAGCTAACGACGACTTTTTGACAAAAGTAAAAGAGGTTGCCTCTGCAATATCTGTGAAGAAGATAAGAACAATAATAATAATTTTGTCTCCCTTTTTAGTCAATGCTGACGATAGGAGGCGCTTGGGTTCCCTAGAGCGAGGGAGCCGAAGCATCCGACCTCAGATGAATGATTGATGGTGCAGTTGGTGGAATAATGGTTGGGGAAACCGGAGGACCCGGAGAAAACCCAACCATGATATGTTGTCCACCACAATCCCACTTTGCGGTCACCTGGGATCGCAGTCACCTTTATCATATTTGAGGTTCTTTAACCTGCTCCAAAAATAGGTCACATGACCCCTTATTTACTTTGCTCTCTCCGCCAGACTTGAAACCGTGACCTTCTGAAGCGCCTGCTACCATGGTACAAAATTACGGTTCTTTTTTGTTTTAGCACCTGCCGTTATAGCTTGACGATTATTGTTTCCAATGTTGCCCCATGGAGCGTGCTACATTGTCAGAGAGGATCATTTTAATCAGATTTTTTGGGTTTCTAAAGGCTTCATATAGTCGGATTTCGACAGAATGTCACGGTTTTAGACATAGAATTAGCATTGCTTCACTAACTCTTTTTAACTGAAGCTTCACGAGATATGTTTTAGCTGAAAGTTTGTATTAAATGCAACTGAGCCGACGTGAAGTCGTTGAATTCAGCTTCAAGTTAAAGTCATTCAGGTAGTTATGAATGTTTTTAAGTAATTGCTTATTTTCTGTACATCATATTTAACTTGGGGTAAGTCCTGCATTTCACCAAAATATTCGTCAATGACATTTCACTAGAAATACATGTTTTGAAGTCCTTTGTAGCCAAAAAAGATACTTTCATGGCTTTCTTTCCTCAAACTTTCACAAAACGTTAGTATAAGTTGTTACTCGTCTATCTGCTTCATATTTTTGGAGATAAACTTTTGACATAAGTTATCTTGATAGATCTAACGGGATTATATAGCGAAACTCAATTCGATTATATGATAGTACAATGTTTTAGGAGAATTTCACACTGTTATGACTTTAAATCTCCATTGTCTTTGCATGACAAAGAGATAAACAGCTAACGACAACTGTTCAGCACAGAAAAGTAAAGAAAAGAAAGAGTTGCCTCTGGAATAACTATGAACAAGAACAAAAACAAAATAATCAAAATAATAATTTTATACTTACTTGATATTCCATATTTTGGTTGCATTTTAGGTTATGCAACACCTTATGTTTATTTATTGTTTGTTTTTTGTTTATGGTCATGATGCTGTCACAGAAAAAATCATCTGGAGGAACAGGGAGTAGTTCACAAATCTAATTCTACAGGCCGCTACCTCGCTAATGGTAAACAAAACAAGATCTTCGCGGTAAATTTTTATATTTAATTGACATTCGACATTTTAATTGAAGTTCATTGTTCACACTATGCAATATTTTAGTTCGTTCTATTTATTTGTCATCTCCCGAGTTAGAAATAAGTGAAGTACTATCAAACCTCTTTCTACGAAGGTAAAATGGTTCAATTTTCTTTGCCCTTTTTAATCTTTCCTTCCACAATCCTCTATTGTTTATAAACATAATGCATTGCCGGCAAAAATCTGAAGTGTTTAGCTATTAAATCTCCCAGTGCTGCAGACCAAACGAATTTTCGTCGTTTTTTGCATTTTGCCTCCACTTTTTTCACACTATACCTTTTATAACATTTATATTTACATACATTTTAAAATTATTCTGATAATTTTAAGCAGTTGTGATGGAGATGAAATCAGGGGACAAATCTAAAAGAATAAGTAGTATTACTCCAAACTAATTTGTGAGGGCGCCACATCGCCATTTGTAAAAGAATCAAGATGGCAACAGTAACTTATGATGTTTAATTGACATTCGACATTTTGGTTGTTTTTAGTTCCTTATGCTATTTAATTTTATTTATTTATTATTTCATTATTTTTATTTATTCTTTTATTTATTTTTATCTATTTATTTACTTAATATTTGTTTATCTCACTATTCAATTATCTATGTATCTGTGTTCCTTTTTATCTATTTGCATATTGGTGTACTTATTTAGTTATTTTTTGCATACCCATGCATATTTGTGCTACCCTAACGTTATTTATACATTTACTTATCGTTTAATCGAATTATATATCCATGTATTTACATATATAATTATCTCTTTAGATATTTAAGTGCCCTTTGTTAATTAATTAATTACTTTTTATATATCTATTTATATTTCTCTATAATTATTTTGTATTTATTTTTAAATAAGATATTTGTTTATTTATTCATTCATTCTTTTTATTCTACCTAGATAGGAATAACTGAGGACCTAAGTTATTGAGATCAACTTTGCTTTTTTTTTTTTTTTTTTTTTTGTTTGTTTGTTACTCAAAATTTCCGCGAAATTCATATACTTTCCTTCAAATACAGTTCAATTTTGACTGTGTTTAACTAATTTTTTGGCGTTCACAGTTAATGTTTCTTTTGCTTTTTTTAACCCTTTTTACTGTTTTTTGTGCCTTGTATCTTTTTTCTGTTTCTTCCGTACTTTAAAATTAACAACAGTTGTACCCATTTTGCAATAAATGTTTAGTTTAGAATCTTTATGATGGTAACATTAATGTCAAAATTTACTGCGATGTCTTCTTTTGTTTATGAATGGTAAAGCAGCGACTTCTAAAACTAGTTTTGAGTAACACTCTCCTATATTCTCTAAGTACTTATGTTAGTAAGTCGTCAAAAACGGTGTATCTCGAATACGAGAGTCCCTAGTGGATTACCGGGGAAATATACGAGTCTCTTGAAGAATTTAATGTCATGACGGCATGTTGGTCATGGAAGTTTGACAGGACGGCCACCAGCAGTTGCGTGTTTCAGATCGCAGCAGTGGCATTGAAACTTTCAGTTTGACTCTACCTATACAAAACCTTAGGCTATACACGGTTAGTATTAGGGAATTATTAATTTCTATCAATTAACTTAAATAATTTTAGTGTTTCTTGAATGTTATTTTACAAACTAATGGTTTTCCAGAAAACATAAACACCTGCAAACATATATTTCTGGTAAAATATTTCTGTTTGGTAAAATGCAGTACTTACTCTAGATAAATAGTACTGATATTTTGTAACATCTACAGGCGATCAAATATTCGATACTGTACGAAATGCTCCTAAACACTGGAATGTTAATACTTTAAATTTCTCGAGCTGTAAATCATTGGAGTTGGATAACATGTGAAGTTCGTACTTTCCGCCAAGCCAGTAGAATAAGAGAGGAAGGCTCAACTCTTGCAACAGATAGCCCTACCGTCTTATTCTCCGTTACAAAATATGAAACACAAATATTTTGTCAGTGTGTCCTTGCTTATTTATGTAAACTTGCAAACTCTACCAGAAAACGATCATTTGGTTAATAAATAGGAGAATTTAGATCAAAACACGCAAATTTCAGAAATATCGGGTTATACATGTGCATGCCTTGGAATGAAAGGGGCCGGAAAGAGGTTCAAATATGGCTAATAGCTAGTTTATCTGCTACGTTTGCTAAAAATACCCTGATCATTTTTAACGGGTTGAATATTAGGAATTCAATCTGTATCTAAAATCTATGATATACAAATATAACATAAGCAATGAGCCGGCCTCATTATCGTGGTGTTGGCGTGTTTACCTCACGTTCTAGAGGTCCCGAGATAAAAATGACATGTGACTTCAAGATTCCAATTTTCTTGTTAGTAAAGAAAACGTTTTGGTAGCTCATCAGTAAAGGAATGTTGATATCACATGTCAATTGTTGGAAATTATTTAGGCCTACAGTATACAACACATTCCTTCTGCAAATTATCCATTAGAAAAATCTGCCGATATTTACCAAGCTCTGCTGGTTCTTGGGAGAACGAGCATGATACGTCACAAGACCTCACTCTGCATGTTTCGTTAAAGTCGCGTCATTAGTACTTTCTCTCAATGTCTACGCGATGGTCTTCTAGAGTTTTGGCAACTTGTCTAAAAATTCGAAACCCATCATTCTTTTCAAACACCGATTGAAACCTCATTTTTGAAGTTTAAGTTTTTTGGACTTGTACTGAGTGTTTTTTATAAAAGATTCATTTAACACTCAAAGGACAGTTGCCGCAAATTTTTTAATGAAACGCACAAGAAAGAAATTTGCATTAATACACGCCACGTCATTCATTATATAACCGTCACATTGAAGATTATAAAAAATTACCGTAGATGAAACTTCAACTTTGTCCAGTTCATCAATAATCAACTTACACCTCTCAAAATATCACACAGTACACCGCTGCTGAATGCCAAGTGTCCCAGCGAGTAACAATTGCTGTTGGCAGTAACTAAAATTGCGGTTTTTGAATCTAAACAGATAAATATTCTTAAGAACTTTTAAAATAACCCTCTTTCATTGAATACCAATTTGTCCACATTGAGATACAGTGACCGAACAGCTCCGCGCATCCTATGTAGACCTTGCACAACTCAAGTCATGTGACCTTAAAAACTTTTGCTGCATCTGTCTGGGAAATAAGCAAGAAAAGTTAAAGTATACAACAGGATAAATCATGCAATTAAATAAGATACATAGCTTCTTATGTAAGGTTTGATTTAAATCAATGGTGCACACTTATATGTGCTTATTATATCATAATTCATACATGAAAGGTAGGTAAACTATGGAATAAATTTAAGTTTAGGACCTCCACGAATGAGAGCAAGATATTGGCAAAACAAATCTGAGCTACAAACTGCACTTTGCATAGAACGACTTTCTCTATGTATTTTGATTTTTTAAGGATGTCTCTAAATATTATTGTTAAAATACCATAGATATGTTTAAACTACAAAAAAACAACGTGTGCTATAAATGGTCTACAGAACTGAATATGCAATGCATTCTTTTGTCAGGTGTTTTGTTCAAGAAGATTCTGGTGTTCTTCAAACTCATTGTACGTTTTCTATATGGATTAATGCCTCCAGTATAAATATACAGCCAAGAGGCAATATTTTTAGCTCTCTGAAAATAACTCCTCAGGACGATCGATTGCCCTTGTAAGTTATTCTTATAACTGCCATTTTCTGCAGTTTAAGTATTTACTCTCTTTCATAATATGCTCCCCATGCTATTATGCCATAGCACATAAGGCTGTGGAAATTTGCATAGTACACATTTCTTTGGACATTCAAGGCTACTTCATGTTTAATTGATCTTTGTAATAAGCAAACTAAATTAAATTTAGGTATTAATTTTTGAATATGGTTCTTACATTTTAATTTCTCGTTTAGAATACTTTCAAAAAGCCTTACACCTTTCTTATATTTTATATCGCTTGTGTTATAATGGATTTGTGGTGAAAGATGTGCTGTATTTTATAGGTATGGAATGATATAAAATGCAAAAAATGCAAATAAGGTAAGCTAAGGGTTAGTGACGGCAGGTAAAACTTGATTATCGCGATTCCTGGAAACGCTGATATAACATGCGAGAGACGGGGAATGGTAAACTATCAGCGACGATCTTACCCATACATTAGTTAGGGTTCTACCTTACTTCCCTCCGTGTTGGCTTTAATGCTTAGAAGTTCCTTTACCTAGCGACAATTCTCTTAAAATGCTAAAGGAGTTTTCTAGGCAACTAATAAAATTAAACCACAATAAAATGGTCATCGGCACACAAAAATATATTTATGTTCTTTTGTGTGATCGGAAATATGCATTTCTTTAAAAAATGACTGTAGAGGACAACACAAATACCAAAAAGAATTGCATAATTAACTTATGTACACAAAAATGGGACGGACAACATATGTGTAAAGCACCAAAGAGGATCATAACCAAAGGCTTCGCGACTGCTGAGTAAAGGATAAAGTCTCGATCTTCAGGAAAACACAAGTGTAACGGACTGACAGATGTGGGCGTTTTAAGTAAGTCGAGTGTGCAGTAGTACCCTAAAATATTTTACTGGCTCATTGGGTGGTGACCATGAAGGATGTTCCCACAGCAGCTTCAGTGAAGGAGGATCTCTAAGAGGAGGTAAAGAAAAGATCTTAACCTCTATCTTGTTAATGCTGAGAGAAATGTGCCAGTGCGAGAACAAATGAACCTCTTCTCCTTCCCTTAGTAGCGGCAGATGGCATTATTTGCGTGTAGTCGGCTGCATCTCTTCTACGGGTAGATGGCAGCATATGCTCACGTATCACCTATTTTTATTTTTAGAGCGTTTATATTTTAAAACTGGAGTTCTGAGCCTTAATATTAGCTGCCTGAACGGAAAAATATTATAATAAACCTATTCAGTTTAATTTTAAGGTTGATCGGACTGGAATACGGTATATTTCCATTGTGTATCACAGACGCTGTAGCTCAGATATCTACGACTGTGAATATAACTCGCCGAAAAAATACGACTATGTTAATTCCAAATCGTCTCCATTCGACGCTTGTCACTCGAATGCTCGGCATCGTCCGTCTCGAGTTCTTTCAGTGCAGTCCATTCGTCGAGAGAAGCAGCATTTTAGACCGGTTGCGCCAGTTCTTCAGGGCACGAGCACGTGGACTGTAAAACGCGTGCTCTGGAGTGTGCCCATAAAGGAAGCAGCAGCCCGGCGAAGCAGCGCATTCTCTCTACGCAGCGTAGCCTGCGCAACAGCCTTCTTCTGCAGGCACAGCAGCGCCTGCCCTCTTCCAGCCAGCAGAGCCTTCTCCTGCACTGGCAAGCAGCAGCAGCCCAGCCAACCCTCTCCTAGCAGATTTGCTAGAGCTAACGCGTCGAGCAGCAACTCCAGAGTCCAGAGGAACACAGTACTTGGGACCGACAGACAGACAGACGAAAATGCAGGCCCACAAGGTCAAAGCCAAGGGTCCCGACTTAGGTTGGGACCCGGGGTCCGCCCCAATCGGCGCGTGTAACAGCGCTCGACCCTCTGTGGGGAGCCGGATGGCACCTGCTACAGACTCAGACAAGCCAAGTACCAGCCGCCAGGTAAGTCCTGACGAGATGACTAGTAGAACCTCTGCAACCTCATCCTCTTCCGGCCCACGGGTGAACCTCGTGAAGGCCAAGGCCCAGGCACAAAAGAAACAGAAGAAGGCCTCCCGCCTTCTTAACCAAGGGATAGCTGTCCCGATCTCTCCAGTCCCCAAACCAGGGAGCTCCAACACCATCACCCCCCTCCAGGGCGTCTCAACTCCCCTACCGGAGAGCGACACAGACGCCGAAGGCTTTGTCACCGTGCAGGGAAGGCGCAAGAGGCCCTCCGGTTCGAAGCCGGAGGGTGCTGCTCCCGGCACCCCTGCAGTGCATGCGGACGCCAAGAGCTCCCGCACACAAAAGGCGGCCAGAATCCCGCCAATTGTGTCGGACCCGTTCCCCAACCACATAAAGGTTATGAGGGAACTGAGGGCCAAGCTCCAGGCTAGCTTCCAGGCCACCCGTTTTCCAACTCGGGTGAACCTAAAGACCACGACCCCGGAGGACCATGAAGCCGCCAGGGGGGTGCTGCGCGAAGCGGGGATAGAATTCCACACGTTCTCGCTGCAGCGACCTAACCTGGTGCGCAGAGTCATCCGAGGTCTCGGATCTGACACCGACCCAGAGGACATAAAGGTGGGCCTGGCGGAAGAACACGGCATTACGCCGCGTACCGTGGTCCAGCTGACCAAGCAAGTCCGCGAGGAAGGCAAGGAGCCCGTAAGGACTCCCATGCCACTATTCCTCGTAATAGTGGAGAAGGAGGGCGAAGGTCTTCCCAAAATTGATGAGGTGTCCCACCTCTACAACACCAAGATCAGAATCGAACCGTACCATGGCAGAGAGGGGCCAGCCCAATGCTACAGGTGCTTGGGCTTCCACCACTCGAGCCATGCGTGCGAGAGGAAGACCGCCTGCATACGATGTTCAGGCCCTCACCACGTCAACGAATGCCCGAACCCCAGAGAGGAGAAAAAGTGCGCCAACTGCCGAGAGGCCCACATAGGCATCTACGGCGGCTGTCCCGCTAGACTGCGAATAGTGCAGGCAAGACAGGGCAGGAACGCAAACAGGGAGCCAGCACAAGTTCGGCCTGGAGTCAGCTTTGCCCAGGCGCTGCGCAAGCAGGAACAGCTGCTGCAGCAGGCCGAGGCAAGCCAGATTCCGGCAGCGACCCAGCCAGTAAGCTCTGGAACTACCGCCAAACAACCACCAGCTGCATCTGCAGCAAAACCACAGCGGCCTCCTCGCCAGAAGAAGGCCACCGCAGCCCGGCGGGAGAAACCGCCGGCAACTGCGGCAGCAACGGCCGGGCAACCAGCCCAAGAACCTGCGGGGAGACAGAGCGGCCCTGCCGCCACTGCTCTCCCCCCTCCACCAGCTCCAGCTACAGTGGCTTCAACAGCCAATGAGGGAGAGGTACCCCTCGCTACAACACCTGCGCCGATTTGGGACACTGGCGTCTCAAACGAGGACTTAGCGGAGTTCCATGAGCTTTCTGCCTGGTTCGCCGAACTGATTCATCGCTCCCTCCCCATTCTGAGGCGCTGCAGGGAGCAACTGACAGATCCCCGCATCCCTGCTCTGCAAAAGCACAGCATTCTGCAACAGACTGCACGGCTCCTCTTCCCTGACTCCAGCTCGTAAATGGCGTTGAGAAGAACTCAGCGAACATTGAGAGCCGCGTTCTGGAACGCAAACGGAGTCCGGGAACAGAGACCGGGCATCTTGGAGTTTGTAAGTGACCACGGGATTGACCTCCTTATGGTATGCGAAACGCATCTGCATGCTGGTGTACAATTTAACCTGCCAAGTTACGCCGTCCACCGAGCCGATAGAGTCGGCCGGCGGGGCGGCGGTACAGCTATATTCATCAAAAATCACATCACCCATACTCCCATTACCATCCCCCCGCTTCAACACTTGGAGGCGACCGCCATAAGGCTCTCCTTGGGCGGTTCAGACCTAGTGCTTGTGGCGGTGTATGACCCGCCCAACCATCCCTTCTATGAAGCGGATTACAGGGCACTCCTAAACCTAGACCACCGAGTGTGCATAGCCGGTGACTTCAATGCCAAACACCCAGGATGGAACAGCCGAACCCAGAATGATAGGGGAAGGAGCATCTACCGCTTCATCTGCGGAGATCCAACCCTTCATGCGCATGGCCCGCGGGGTCCAACGCACTTCCCGCCTCGTGGCAGGGCGGACGTCTTAGATTTCGCAATCACCAAGAACATTCCATTTCATCTGGACCTCACGGCGGTGAATGCTCTGGATTCTGACCACAACCCAGTTGTGATCAATTCAGACGTTACCGTCGCAGCTCTGGCAACGGCTGACTGGGTGGATGAAGTCGACTGGGATGCCGCCATTCTTCACATCCAAAACTCCGTGGAAGCCTGCCCTCGAATCGACTCTGTGGAGTCGCTCGAGGCGGCAGCCAGGGAGTTCTCCACATCCATCCTCAACGCGGTCCGTGCTCACACACACCGCATCCCAATAGACACGCCAAACCCCACAGATATCCCAGGACCCATCAAAAAACTCATAAGGGCTAAAAACGCCGTAAGAAAGCTGTGGCAGAGATTTCGCCATCCCAGGATAGGAGAAGTACACCAGAGGTTCAAATCCCTGGCAAGACGACTCCTAAGAGCACACCGCAAAGAGGCCTGGGAAAACATGTTAAGGCAAACCAATCTCCAGGAGAGAAAACCATGGCGAATAGTCCGTAGCCTGCGGAAAGACAAAACCGTACACCAGCACCCCCTACATAGCCCTAGAGGTCGACTCGTCTACGAGTCGAAAGAAAAGGCAGAGGCGCTAGCAGATTATCTGGAGGCTCAGTTCCAACCCAGGGTAGAGCCAATGGACGATGACCATGCTGACCTCGTGGAACAGGTGGTGGAGGACTTCCTAGAAGCTCCGCCCCCTGACCACGAGGAGTTCCACATTCCCATCGTTACCCCTAGAGAGTTAGCGACCACGCTTAACTCTCTAAGAACCAACAAAGCACCTGGGCAGGACCGTGTGACAGCGGAAATGCTCAAGCACCTTCCACGAAGAGCCGTGATTCACTTAACCCGGATTTATAACGCGTGCCTATACATGCGCCACTTTCCAGCTATCTGGAAGGAGGCGCGCGTGGTGTGCGTTTTAAAGCCGGGGAAAAATCCGGTTTTTCCTTCCAGTTACCGATCAATCAGCCTTCTCCCAGTTTTATCGAAGGTATTCGAAAAACTGCTCCTCTCCCGGCTCCTTCCTCATCTGGAGGAAAGGGGCCTAATCCCGGAACACCAGTTTGGCTTCCGTTCTGGCCACTCCACGACCGAGCAGCTACTGCGGGTTGCCGAGAAGGCCTCCCTGGGTTTCCAGGAAAGGTCTAAAACGGTAGCAGTGCTGCTCGACGTGGAGAAGGCATTCGCCACTACCTGGCATGAAGGACTCATTTACAAACTCCTGGAGCATGAAATTCCCCGTCCATACATTTCCTTGGTGGCCGGTTTCCTCGGAAACCGAAGCTTCCGAGTAAAGATGGAGGGGAAGCTGTCCACCGAGCGGCCCATTGGCGCTGGAGTACCGGAAGGCAGCGTGCTGTCGCCGGCGCTCTTCGCAGCTTACATGGCCGACATCCCAACTCATCACAACACCCAAACCTGTCAGTATGCGGACGATCTCATGATCTTCGCAGTCAATAGGAATACACGGTACAGCTTCCGGCAAATCCAAACCCAGCTCCGGGCCATTGGCGAATGGAGCGCAAAATGGCGAATGGCAATTAACCCGGAGAAGAGCTCTGCTATTCTCCTGGCGAAAACCATAGCCAACCGGTTGCAGCAGAACTTCGTTTTACGGCGCCGTCGAATCCCTTGGGTGCAAACGGCGAAGTATCTCGGGGTGACGCTGGACCGTAAGTTAACTTACGTTCCGCACGTCAAGGGCAAGGTCCAGCTGGGGCACGTCGCACTCCGGAGCCTATACCCTATCTTCAGATCAACCATGCCGATCCGTCTCAAACTCCAACTGTATCGGGCGATCATTCCGCCTATGATTCTGTACGGCTGTGAGATCTGGGGAACAGTGGCTAATACCACTTTCGTCAGACTCCAGACGCTGCAGAACAAGGCACTACGCATCATCTACGATACAGGCTGGAGATTCCCGGCTCATATCCTACATGAGCACTCCCAGATCCCGTACATTGTCGACGTCATTCGCGAGAGGGCACGATCAATGTACGAGAAAATCCAAATTCACCCCAACCCTTTAGTGAACTCCCTGGGAAGGTATGACCCGAGAGATCAAAGGCGCTTGCCGTCCTTCAGACTGCCGAGAGACGTCCTGGGACCCCTTGGGTAACCCAAGGAAAACCGCAGATATCTCTGGGAAAAACTTCTACGCCAAAGGACAAGCGCTACACAACCCGTATCCAAAACGGGGCAAAAAAACTAATTTCGTGTCTCCCAAAAAGGGAGAACGATTAAGTACAGCTGCCCACGATAAAGAGGGGCAACCCATTCCAAACCTATCCAAAATTTCAAACAGTAAACAAATTCAAACACCCCAGCAGAACATGGATCTACTAGTTCATTTCGCAGGTTAAGCCGCAAAGCGGCTAGGTACTGCGGCATATGACACCCGGACGGGGAAAGCCCCGCCCGACTAGGACTACCTCTGGACCTCTGGACTATGTTAATTCCCTTATCAATTTAGACTCTTTTCTTTGTCATTGTTTAATATTTTTGTTGAAACTGTAATAAATACACAATATATTTAGGATTTGCAGAACAATTAAGAGAGAAATTAATAAAAGGCAACAAAGAAACCTAACCGAATTTTTATATGGAATCAGCTGCTCCATTACTGCTCCATGAACCGTAGTTTTTATAGCAATCAAGAGAAACAAGATCGAATAGTCACCAAAGAGATGAAATTTCGTTGATAAGTTTGAACGTTTTAAACTAGAAGATAGATAAAGCAATGTAGATATCGCTATGAACTGGAAGTGTTGCTATAGGAGACAAAAAGATTCATGTAGGCATAATCATTAGAAACACGTAAACAGAGCGGGAGAAGGAGTGAAGTCTGCCCAATTCCATGTGAAAATGAGACGTGTTTGTCTCGTATACAAGTGGTCCTGAGTTCGAATTTCGGTTTGGTTGAGATTCCTGGAAAAGGCTTTCTTCCGCACTCTGCCCTAACCTGAGAACTGCCCGATTTTACCAATCGCTTTGGAGGACAGTAATTATTAAGAAATTCACGAAATATCACATCATGACAGCCAAAAGTTTTCTCACACCGAAGGCCCCCCAGAAAAGAATATACTCTCAGCTGCTTTTAGAGTATACACCTAACGGAGGGAAAGGTGTCATTTGACCTAGGAAACACTAAGAAGCAGAACTTCAAACCAATGTTTATTACAACCAAATCCATGAACGTAGCTGATGATGTATAACATCGTATAACGTTTCAGAGTTCTATAGTGCTCTAACTAGGACTTGATATAGGCAAGTACGATTACGATATATCTAGATTACCATCAGATCAGTTTAATTTAGGTTAGACTAAATTTTTAGCAACACGAAATCTGTGATCATGACCCTAAAATGTGAATCAGAAATGGCTGAATAAAAAAATTGCCAAAGAAATTTGTTGAATGTGTTTATTGTTAATACATTCCAAAACTCCACGAGTTTAAGCAGGAAGACGGTAACGAAAATCAACTGCAACTTATTTTTTTTTTTAATATATAAGTGCCAGTTTGTGGATTTATCTATACCGTACCTCAGGCTACTTCAGTTCTAATGCAAACCTCTGCGAGGGAAGATGGGGAGATAGCGATAGTGAGGCAAACTTCGTTCCCTACCATAGAAGGTAGTGGGTGTTATCGTTTGCTTAACCGCATCCTTAAATAAGAGAATTGTGGGTGGCCTTATGATCACTGCTCTGCGCGAAGAAGTTTTCGAGTGAGAAAAGTATGCAAATGCTTCGATTCATATAAGTCAAATAAATAGTCTGAATTTTTTTTTCTGTAGCCGTCGCACACCATGCAGGTGTGTAATGTGCTCCTGAATTCTAAACCGAATTAAATACAACAGCATATACATAAGTAAGAGGTAGGCCGGTAAATCCCGGGCCTCACATAGAGATGTCGGCACCGTACCAGTTTGATGGCGAGCATGATATAGTTTAAATCTAGACTAGCTTATGTCCATAGTTACAGGTCAGTAGCTCGTTCAATTTTATGGATAATGGCATTTTGAACAAGGCAGGTGTAGAAGTTTCACGAAAATGGAGGATTTGGAAAAATGAGCAGTGAATAAATGTTCCAATTGAAGGGCTTAACGCTTAAACAAATCAAGAAGGAAATGGAAAGTATATTAAAAGACTCTGCTCCTTCATATACAAACAGTAAAAGTGGGTTGCAGAGTTTAACATGGAACGTACGCTAGTAATAAGCCTCGCTCTGTGGAAGTCACAACACCAGAAATCATTGAAGAAATTCATCGTTTAGTACTGGAAGACCGCAGATTAAAGTTATTTAAGATAAAAGAGGCTGTAAAATATAAAAGAACGTGCACGTAATATTATAACTATATTCTGGGCTTTCACATGATCTGTGCAAGATGGGTGCCGCGTTTAATAACAAATAATCAAAAGTTGAAAAGAAAAACTATTTCGGATAAGGATTTGGAGCTCTGCCGTAAAACTCATAGTGAATATTTTAAATTTATTATCATGAATGCAACTTGGTTACATTACTAGACTCTAGAAGGCAAATAAGAGTCAAAACAGTGGATTGCAGCAGGTGAACCAACTCCAAAACAGCAAAGAAAATTTTGTCAACTAACAAGCTTATGTCGAGTGTTATCTAGGACGTACAGAGAATTGTTTTTATTGATTACTTGGAAAATAATAAAAGTATCACTGGTGACTATTACGCAAGCTTACTGCAACGTTTGAGTGATGAGGTGAAAAGCAAAAGACATTATTTGGCAAACAAAGACGTCTTGTTTATTCACGACAATGCTCCAACCCATCGTTCAGTTATTGCAATGTAAAAAATGTGCAAATTAAAGTTCGAATTGTTTTAATATCCACCCTATTCGTCTGATCTACAACCAGTGACTACCACCTGTTCCCGAACCTCCAAACCTTTCTTAGACGAAGAAGATTTCAAAACAACGGACAGGTCATTTATGCAGTAAAGAGCTATTTTGAGAACCACGATAAATCGAACTACAGAGATAGTTTAATTAAATTAGGAAATCAATATGTCAAACGTATTATCCTTAAAGGAGATTATGTTGAGAAATAAAGAGAAAAATAATTAATGTCTTTTTTGTGAGGCTTGGGACTTATTAGCCGCCCCTCGTAAATACTAAAGAAGTTTAATGTTGCACTCACATGAATTTCTCTACTCTGTATAAACTATTTTGCAAATGTTATTTCCCTATTTGAACTAAATATGTAGTGTTTAACGCCCACTCTTACTGCATACGGCACCGCAGGTGGTGACACTGAAGATACATGAGATGAAGTTGGAGCACCGGTGGAATGAGATGGCGGGGGAAACCGGCGGTCCCGGAGAAAACGCTCTCCCGCGCCGTGTTGTTCACCACAAATCTCATTTTGCGGTCGCCTGGGATCGAACCCGGGCCGCCTTGGTGAGAACCAAGTGGTCCAACCACTGAGAAACGGCGCGGCCTTATTTGAATTAACATTTGCAGAACATATCTTACTGCAAACTTTCTTGTAGGTACAAATGAATATGAAAATATCGCTTTAGGGGACAATGGGTGTGAACAATCTCCCAAAAGTCTCCAAAATTACAATTTTTAGATTTATAAATGCAAATGTTCTCCAAACCTTTCTTTATTGAATTATGGCAAAGAGTTTTATTTCCGCCATTTTTAAATTTCATGCGCGGGGCTTATATGTTCGGGACGTGGCCATTTCAATGCCCCCGTTCTTCCTTATCCACAATGTTGGCCTATTTTTGTCAATTCTGATCTACTACAAGGGGGTTTTAGGGTGTATTCTACACCCAAGGCTGTTTCAGGGCTCATCTCGCCCTCTTCAGCCAATATGCCAATTCTGATCGTTTTTCGGCAGCTTTTTCTGTAAAATTGCGTTCAAAACTTGCGTCATAGCTTAGTGCTGCTATCTAGAGACAGTTTGGTAAACTATTACTATGTATTCAATACAAAGTGTTTAATGAGACACATTAAAAATAAATGCCATATAAAAGGTCGTCAGCACACCTTGAGGCTTTAGCACCTAAGAAAATACAAAACAGATCAGAATATCTGTGATTATTCTATGTTATGTGCAACAAACTCAGCGAATACTTGTAGATACATTCCTGTTTTTACTGATTGTGTTTGCTCCACTGTATAATAGCGACTTCCATGAGCGAAATGTGCTTTTGTTTACAGTTCGTTTTAAATTATGAAATAGGTGTATATGCAAGTTATTTGTTTTTCCTGTAGTGTAGGGTATTGTTAACTATACAAACAGCATAATGCATGCTGTTTCATCATGTTGGTATAAGCCGGTGAACTGAAATAACGAAAAGAAGGAAGCTGTAAGAAAAATGGAGCAGCTAGGTGGAAATGCAAAAATTGGGAGCAGATTTCCATTTCATATGTACAGTTGGTCATTGAGGAATATATAATATTTCAGCTTCACATTTGCAAATGGACATAGATGAACATGCTAATGCTATTCAAACTATATTTATAAAAACCAAAAGAAATTTGTAAGATTTCAAGAACGAAGTGCAAAATACGTATAGTCTATAGTGTAAATGGTAATTTAAATAGCAGACTATGCATTAGAGAAAAGAATCAGCACATTTTGAATATCAGTATATATCAGTGAAAAATAGCAGTACTAGTCCACTAGCATGGTTATTGAAGAACATGCATTAAATTTAATATTGCCATGAACTTTAATTAAAATAAAAATAAAAATTTAATTACTTCAAAACTAATGATCAGAAATTACTGAACATTGGTGTGGTATTTTCTAATATAAAACCCATTGGGCATCCAAAGTCTGAATTTTCTAAGTATAATAATATAGAAAATAGAAATTTCAGTCCCAGTGTCCCTTAAGCGATACTCATATGTTTTAGAGATATGTTCTCCTTGATGACTCTTAAATTCCGAACCTCTTTAATTACGAAGAGATAATGACGAGAATGTGACTTGCAATTTGAAAAAAAGTGTCAGTACTGTAAAGTACTGACAAATAACAAGGACCTTTTTAATCACATTTTTGTGTTTCTATAGGCTTCATATACCCGGATTGTATGTGTATAGCGATTTTACAGCAATGTATGTGTTTTAGGTCAATTGCTTTGATAAAATATATCTCTTGTTGGAACCGCAACCATCATATATTAAACAATTTTTATTAAACCCACTTTTCTGAAAACAATTTGCCTTTTAATGAGCAATCCCAACTAATTCCTTTTTGGGCAGTACCTACAACAGTAGGTCGTCAAAAACGGTGTATCTCGAATACGAGAGCCCCTAGTGGTTTACCGGTGAAATATACGAGTCTATTGAAGAATTTAATTTCATGACGGCATGATGGCTATGGTAGCTCCACGGTAAGAGCGACAGGATGGAAACCAGCAGCTCCGAGTTTCAGATCGCAGCCGTGGTATTAAATTTTTCAGTTTGACTGTATCTATACAAAACCTTAGGCTATACACGGCTAGAGTTAGGCAACTATTGATTTCTCTCAATTAACTTAAATAAATATAGTGTTTGCTTAATGTTACCTCATAAACTAATGGTTCTCCAAAAACGTAAACACTTCCAAACATTATTTGTGGTAAAGTCTCAGTATCGATATTTGGTGAAATGCAGTACTTTCTCTAGGTAAATACTAATGATATTTTGTAACATGATAAATCTTGTTATCTCTACAGGCGATCAGAAGTACGATATTGTACGAAATGCTCCTATACACTGGATTGTTAATACTTACACAACTATTTTGTTAGTGTGTCCTTATTTACTAATGCAAACTTGCAAACTCTGCCAGAAAACGATCCTTTGTTTTAATAATAGGATAATTTTGATTCACACATGCAATTTTCGGAAGTATCGGAATATACATGTGTATGCTTTGGAATGAAAGCGGCCGGAAAGTTGTAGAAATATGGGTAAAAGCTAGTTTATATTCTATCTATGAATAATCCACTTAAATTAGTTTTTGGAACGGATTGAATATTAGACATTCAATCCGCGTGTAAACGTATATAATATATAACTATAACATAACCAATTATTCCGCCTCGTTAGCGTGGTGGTAGAGTGTCTACCTCACGTTCAAGAGGTGCCGTGTTCGAATCTCTCTTAGTGTGAGTTTCCAGGATAAGGTTTATTCCGAGGTTTTACCTTAGCCTTAAAGACGAATGTTGGGTAACTATAAGGTCCATTGACCCCGGACAAATTGGAGCATCATTTCACCCATTTCATTCATCTTCCGATTATGACTTAAAGTTGGAGGAGGTAAATAAAACAAACAAAATAAATATATCCAATGAATTCCTTGGAACATGTTCCCGTCTTAAAAATGTAATGTGACTTCCAAATTCCAATTTTCTTGTTAGTAATGAAACAGTTTTGACAGCTCACCACTAAAGGAATGCTGATATCACATGTTAATTTTTGGAAATTATTTAGAGCTACAGTACACTACACATTCTTTCTGCAAATTGTCCTTTAGAATTCTCTGCCGATATTTACCACGATCTGTCGGTTATTGGGAGAATGGCCATGCTACGTCACACGACACCACTCATGTGATGACGCGACATTAGTACTTACTCTTAATGTCTACGTGATGGCCTTCTAGAATTTGGGCAACTTGTCTCATACTTTGAAAAGATTAAAAGTTTACTATTGATGTTTTAATTTTTTAGACTTCTACTGAGTGTTTTTTGATTAACGATTTGTTTAACACTCAAAGGATAGTTGCCGCTAATTTTTGGAACGAAAATACACAAGAAAGAAATTAGCATCAATATAGGCCACGTCATTTCCTAAATAACTGTCACATTGGAGATTATTAAAAATAACCGTAGATGACACATCATCTTTGTCCAGTTCATCAACAATCTACTTACATCTCTCACCGAACAGCTCCGCACGTCCTATGTAGACCTTGCACAACGCAAGTAATGTGATCCTTAGCACTTCTGCTGCGTCAGTCTGGGAAATAAGGTAGAAAAGGTAAAGTATACATCAGGATAAAGCAGGTAATTAAATAAGATCCACTGCTGTTTATGTGAGGTTTCATAATAAACAATGGTGCACACTTATATGTGCTTATATTATATCATAATTCATACATGAAAGGTAGGTAAACTAAAGAATGTATTTAAGTTTAGGACCTCCACGAATCAGAGCAACATATTGGAAAAAACAAATCTGATCTAGAAACTGCTCTTTGCATAGAAAGCCTTTCGTTATGTTTTATTTTATCAACGGTGCTTTAAATACTATTTTTAAAATACCATAGGTATACTTAAGCTACAAATAAAACGTGTGCTATAAATTTTCCTGGGAACAGCCTATCACGTTCTCCGTGTCTATAATAACTTTTGTATAATTAATAAACTGTAAGAAATAAAAAAAATGTGTTGGGTGCTAATTATTGTTCACATTATTGAACAATACCTCTTTATTTGTCACTAATTTAATTTGTTTATGATTATGACGATTTCATCAGAGGGAAAGTCCTGGAATAATAGGGAATTGTCGGAACGAACAAAGGGACAGATAGAGCGACGCGGAGATAAAAGCTTACCGAAACAGCAAAAGAGACAAATAGCTGACTAAAAAGTTGTATTTCTTGTTTGTCACAGGACATTTTAGAAATGTCTAGAAATATGAATGGTCGTAATTCCGCTACTGTAAGGGTTGACAAAGGTGTGTTTCTACACAAATATAGAGCATCTTGGTTTTCTGCAACCTGGAATTTGAATTCGAACAACTCACAGTCCCATTACTAAAATGTAATTGTTGAGGGTGCTACCTCGCCAGCTGGAAACAATCTATGTCATCGCAGTTAATTTTTACAGTTATTTGAAATTCACCGTCCTGGTTTCTCTTTATAGTTTACATTAAGGAGTACCAGATATTTATTTGTTACTTATTTAGTGCATTTTATGATCTTGATGTTTTAATAAGAATAATAAACCTAGAACAATGGAGAATATTTCTCAAAACTAATTCTCGTGGGTGCCACTTCACCAATTGGATAGAAAAGATACAATCGCAGTAAATATTGACGTTTATTTGACATTCCATATGTGGGCTGATGTTTATGGTCTACATTGTGGAGTATTATATGTTTATTTATACCTATTTGGTGTTTTATCGTCATGATGCATTCAATAGAAGATAAACCTTGACATTAACATTAGCATTACCCAGCACTAACTCTCGAGGGCGCTACTTCGCCAGTGTAAACAAACAAAATCATTGCAGTCAATTTTGATGTTAATTCGACATTTGTCGTGCTGGTTTCTGTTAATTCTTTACCTTATGTATTACATATATTTATTTTCGAATTATTTACGGCTTTTATAATTATGATGCTTTCATCAGACCAACTATCTGGAACTAATGCGGAATAATACTAAAAATAGTTCCTGAGGGCTAGAATGTCTGCTACTAGAATGTTCCTTTTTATCTAACATTATCTGTTTGGGCATGACTTTTATCTCCGCACTGTTTATCTGCTTAGGCAAGCTCTTTATCTCCACACTGCGCTATGTCTGTAATCTCTCCGCTTCGCGCCATCGTAAATAATTGGTTCGCGACAATACTATAAGCTTTCTCTAACCATTTAATATTTATATCTGTTACTTTGTAATTGAAGCTTCTGATGGCTGATAAAGCTCATCTTCCTTTTGCTAGGTCAAATTTCTTTTGTTTCTCCCAGTTCCCTCTGCTTTCAATTTTAATTACTAAATAAATGTAATATTTAAAAACTCTAAACTCTTATCTGTTTTCATTCATTCATTTTTCATATTAACTTCATTTCTCTCCTTTTTAAACACTATGATCTGTGTCCTGTCCTGGTTTACTTTTTAAATTCTATTCTTTACAGTAATTATATACAGCTTCCAACAATTGTTTTAATCCATTCAGCGTAATTGCACCTACAACTAGGTCATCGGTAATCCTGGGATCGATATATTATTAGTTATTGGCATAAGATGATTACATCTCCCAATTTCCTTTAATATATTGTCACAAGTGACTGTTTTGATTAACACAAATAGCAGCTCATTTTACTGTGGAAGTATGTGCGACGTCACTCTCCCAATCCTTCTCCCGTTGGATAGTCAAGCTGCGCAAGCAGATTTCTCTCTCTGCCTATCGTTTGTAACATTCATAGGCCTGAACGGACGTACTTGTCCGGAGGATCTGAGGCCGGTGTGGGCACCAATGTATCTTTCTTTATTTTACTAAACCTTTTATTGTCTAAACTGTTGTTTTGGCATGTGATTATATAATTACACCTGATAGAAAACCCCAACCTCCTCACAAATTATGTGACTACTAACTAATGTGCTATCCCCGTGAACGATATGGCCATGTGCAATAATGCACGAGATTTAATATGTCCCGTGGTGTGTAGAAAGGGAAAGAAATACATACTCACCATCTCTCTCTAACCCGCCCCTGTTTAATGGCCAGCCAAGTAGGACATATTCGTCGGTGGCAAATGATCCTTCCTGGTCCTCCAAATTTGGTTCCTATTCCCTTTCTTCACTGTCAGAAATATCACGTTTGCAACACGTTAGCAGCCAATACTTCACTTGCAACACCACTGACGCCTGCTTGTGCTTATCCTCATACCACAGCAGGTATTTCGGTAATACAATAACGCTATAAAATTTACGTAGCCTTTCAAGGAAATAAACCCAGCGCCCGTACTGGAAAAGCACAGTGCATAAAGTTCCAAGTTAAATCTCGTGCATTATAATTATCCATTACCATCTTTGGTTGGATCGTGACAATATAAGCAATACATAAATTGAATAGGACTGGGCTTAACTTACACCATTTCCTAAGACCTTTGTCTTATTTGATTCCTCTTGTTACAACTCCATCCTCAACTCTTATACAGAAATTATTATGCTTCAATAATGCTCTAATAGTATCTACTATTTGTTTACTCACCCTTTTGCTCTACAACATATGAGACAACAACTGGAGCTCAATCCTATCATAAGCTTTCTCAAGATTAACAAAATCCATATATAGCTTTCTTCTTTCGTCCTTTAATATACATATACATTATGACTTTGTCTACTGCACAGGGGAGTACCGTGTTTCACTAGAAGTGCGATATTGAGATTCATGATTTGAGACTTTCTAAATCCAATGAATAGCAAATGAGTACTAAGAACTGTAAGTGATACGTATCAGTAATACGAGTTAATCAGGGGCAATCATAAATCAAAATTGCTTTTCCTAATTTTATTGGATATTAGAAATAAATAACGAATTGTGAGCAATTGAAACGCTACCTATAAATTGTATGGGTAAAGTCTTCTTAATCACTCTTTTGTTAATGAATTGATTAAATTAGCACATGTCTTGGTTGTTACGTTATTTGTTTACGTAACCGAGCTGAATCTTTCTATTTTTCATACTTATTACAAAAGAGTAACATTTTATAACAATAAGCAGCCTTGCTACTCAAGAGGCTGCGGATCTAGCACTTGCATTACGTCAAGATGTACTCAGTAAATAAAAACAACTGAATCGTCTTTTAATTTTAACATATCTAATTAATCATTTAATACTTCAATCAATAAATAATTCATAAGTTTGTAGATTTTGCTAAGGATTCATTAATAACTTATTACTTTTGGTTACTGTGCTGTTGAGTGCTATGCCATTTCCTATTGGCACAGTAAGTATTGATTTGTTTTTATACCAGGTGGGTCAGCCGCGCCTTATTCTTTTGGAAGGTACGCCACCCATCAAGCGGCATGTCAGCCTTAGTCCAGTTTTGCGCTTAGTAATCTGTATTGCTTGACGTTCTTAGTAAGAGAAATGCGCAAAATTCAGAGGAATAGCGGTTTAAGGGACAAATTGTACTGCTCGCCAAAGTACACCTCAAAAAAGTATGACTCCTTTACTGAGAGCGAATTCCGGTTTCCAGGCGATTTTACAAACTTTCTATTAGGGTTTACATGGCAAAGTAATTCAATAAACGCCTCGAAATAAATGCACCTATCATATCAGTATATTAACGTCAGCTAAAAGACAATGGCGGATTTTTGTACTTAGATCAGCGATTGGCTGCCAAAAATTAGGAACAAATTACAGCCGCGCCTCATGCGTACAGTAAAAAGGGACACATTTAAAAAATGGTTTTATTTACATTTTTTCTTAAACTACGTCTCGGGCATATGAATTAATATACACAAGAGCTTTTGCCATGTATGTAATAACATTGAACACACAGCAAATCGTTAAAATTGTGTTAAAAGGCTAAATCAAGTACGAGAACTCGCGAGGTGGCAAAAGTATGGCATTAGGCATACAATCGTACTACTGAATCCAGAACGCCTAAAAGATAGTGTTTAGCTATTAAAGTTCTCAGTGCTGCAAACCAAACGAATTTTCGATGCTATTTTAATTTTGCCTCTACTTTTTCTACCCTATACCTTATATAACATTCATATTTACATACATTTTAAAACTGTCCTGATAATTTTACGCAGTTGTGATGGAGATGAAATCAGGGGACTAATCTAAAAGAATAAGGAATTTTACTCCAAACTAATTTGTGAGGGCGCCACATCGCCATTTGTAAATTAATCAAGATCACAACAGTAAACTGTCATGTTTAATTGACATTTGACAGTTTGTTTTTTTTTCATTGTGTACGCTTTAACATTATTTATTTATTATTTAATATTTATTTATTTATGTTTTACTTATTTTATCTATTTATTTACTTAATATTTATTTATCACACTATCCAATAATCTATGAATCTATCTGTGTTTCAACTTATCTATTTATATATTGCTATATTAATTTAGTTATTTATTTGCATTTTCCATGCATGCTTGTGCTATTCTAACATTATTTACTTATATATGTCTTTTCTTAATTAATTTATATATATTTTTCAATCTATCTATTTATATTTCTCGTTCTCTCTCTCTCTCTCTCTCTCTCTCTCTCTCTCTCTCTATATATATATATATATATATATATATAGCTAACTTAAAAATAATTACTATATGTATAGTAATTATTTTTAAGTTAGCTATTTGTTTATTTATTCAAACTTTATTTGTTATGCCATTCAGATAGAAATAACTGAAGAGCAATCAACCATCTTTTCTACGAACCCCAAATGATTAAGATCTCTTTGCTTTATTAACACAAACCTTCCGCGAACTTTAAATACAGTTGAATTTTTACTGTGTTTAACTAATTTGTTTGACATTTAGAGTATATGTTTCATTTGTATGTCTTTTAACCCTTTTACTCTTTTTTGTACTTTGCTTCTTTTTTCTGGTTCTTCCTTACTTTCCACTTAACAACGGTTGTGCCTATTTTGCAATAAATGTTTCGTTTAGAGTGTTTATGATACCAAATTAATGTCAAAATTTACTGTGATGTCTTGTTTCGTTTATGAGTGGTGAAGCAGTGCCTTCTAGAATTAGTTTTGAGTAACACTCTCTAATATTCTCTAAGTAATTCGGATAGTAAGATGTCCCAAATTGTGTATCTCGAATACCAGCACCTCTAATGCTTTACCGGATAAATATACGGGTCTATTGAAGAATTTTAAGTCATGATGGCATGTTGGCCATGGTAGCTTAAGGGTAAAAGTGACAGGACGGAAACCAGCTGTTCCGTGTTTCAAATCTTGAAAGTGGCATTGAATTTTTTTTGTTTGACTCTATCTATACAAAACCTTAGGCTATATACGGCTAGTGATAGGCAATTATGAATTTCTATCAATTTACTGAAATAATAATAGATTTTGTTTAATGCTACTTCATAAACTAATGGTTTTCCAAAAAAAGGAACACTTCCAGACATATATTTCTGGTAAAGTATCAGTATCGATATTTGGTGAAATACAGTGCTTTCTCTAGCAAATACTACTGATATTTTGTAACATGATAAATCTTGTTATATCTACAGGCGATCAAAAGTTCGATATTTTAGGAAGTGCTCCTAAATACTGGAATGTTAATACTTTCATTTTTCTCGAGCTGTAAATCGTAGGAGTTGGATAACATGCGAAGTTCGTACTTCACGCCAAGCCAGTAGAGTAAGAGAGGAAGGCTCAACTCGCAACCCTAGCAACAGATAGCGCTACCGTCTTATTCTCCGTTACAAAATATGAAACCCAAATATTTTGGGTTTGCCATAAAGCGAACATTTTGTTTATAAATATGAGAAGTTTGATTCAAACACGCAATTTTTGAAAACAGCGAAATATACATTTGCATGCATTGGAATCAAAGGTGTCGGAAAGGGGTTCAAATTTAGCTGATAGCTAGTTTATGATCATTTATTCATAGATTTCCTGAGGGATATGTAACATCTCTGATATTTGGCGTTTTGACGGACGTGTGCCGTATTGTTTGTGTTATCACTATTCCCTTTTTTTTGCATTTATTCATTTATTTATTTGTCTATTCATTTATTTATTTATGCATTTTGTACATTATTTACCCATTTCATTCATCATCCAATATGAATTAACGTTGGAGGACGTAAATAAATCAAACAAAGAATTGCTTAGAACATGTCCACGTATAAAAATGTAATGTGACTTAGAGATTCCAATTTTCTTCTAGGTAAAGAAACAGATTTGATAGCTCATCTGTCACGGAATGTTGATATCACATGTCAATTGTTTTAAATTATTTAGAGCTACAATACACAACACATTCCTCCTGCAAATTGTCAATTAGCAATCTCTGCCGATATTTTCAAAGCCCTGCCGGTTATTGGGAGAACGACCATGCTACTTCACATGAAATCACTCTGCATATTTAGTTAAAGTCGCGTCATTAGTACTTACTCTCAATGTCTACGTGATGGCCTTGTAGAGTATGGGCAACTTGTCGCATAATTTGAAACCCTTTATTCTTTTGAAACACCGATTGAAACCTTATTTTTGATGTTTTCATTTTTAAGGCCTCTGATTGATTTTCATTAACACTCAAAGTATAGTTACTTCTTTCTTTTAATGAAATCGCACAAGAAAGAAATTAGCATCAATATACGCTAAGTAATTTCTTAAATAACTGTCACATAAGAGATTATCAAAAATTACCGTAGAAGAAACATCATCATTGTCCAGTTCATCAACAATCAACTTACATATCTCAAAATGTCCCACACAGTACACCCCGGCTGAAGGTCAAGTGTCCCATCGGGTATCACATCCTGTTGGTAGTAATTAAAAACTGGAGATTTTGTTTCTAAAGTCATAAACATTCTTAAGGGTATTTACAAAAACCCTCTTTCATGGAATACCAATTTGTCCAAATTGGGGTACAGTGACCGAAATGCTCTGCACATCCTATGTAGACCTTGCACAACACAAGTCATGTGGCCCTATGCACTTCTGCTGTGTCAGTCTGGGATATAAGGACGAAGAGGTAAAGTATACAACAGGATACATCATGTAATTAAATAAGATCCATAGCTGTTTATGTGAGGTTAGATTATAATCAATGGTGCACACTTGTATGTTCTTATATTATACCATAATTCATACAGGAAAGGTAAGTAAACTAAGGAATGTATATAAGGTTAGGACCTCCACGATTGAGAGCAAGCTATTGGCAAAAACAAATCTGAGCTACAAACTGCTATTTGCATAGAAAGCCCCTCTTTGTATTTTATTTTATGAAAGTTGTCTCCAAATATTGTTAAAATACCATAGATATGTTTAAGTTATAAATGAAACGTGTGCTCTAAGTCTTTTACAAAATTTTATATGCAATGCAATCCTTTGTCAGGTGTTTTGTTGATAAATCTACAGACAAGAGGCAATATGTTTCGCTCTCTGGAAAGACCTCTTCAGGACTACTGATTGCCCATGTCAATTATTGTTCTAACTGCCATTTTTTGAAGTCTAACTATGTACTCTCTTTCACAATATGTTCTCCAAGCTGTTATGTAATGGGACATAAAGCTGTGGTAATTTGCATAATACATATTTCTTTGGATATTCAAGTTTACTTCATGTTTAATGGATCTTTGTAAGTAACAACCTAAACTCAATTTACTCATTAATTCTTTAATATGGTTCTTCCATTTTCGATTCTCGTTTAGAATACTTTCAAAAATACTTATACCTTTCTTATATTTTATGTCACGTGTGTTATAATGGATTTGCGGTGAAAGATGTGCTGTATTTTTATAGGTATGGAATGATATAGCGGTAGTTCTACTTACAGTTATTATTAGCCTGATTGCTTGAAAATAAGAGTACAGTTCAGCTATTACCTGATTTGCTGTTTTCTGTAGATCCCTTTATCACCACATTGGTATCGTCAAGAAAAAGAATCACATGTGCTTGTTTGACAGATAATGCCATATCGTTTATATAGATTGAAAACTATAACGGATCCAAGTTTGAAATTTCTGGCACTCCTATAGCAATTGCACTCTCTTTTGACCTACACCCGTTCATTTTATTACCTTCAAGGAACTCCAGTTCCATAAATTTATCTAATGATGGATTTTTCCACTAAATCCATATTTTTCTTATTTGGATAACATTTGTGGTTCATGACATCATACGCAGTGGATAAAAACAAGAAAACACCAATACCTGACAGGTTCTTGACGATAGACTCTTCCGCTGTGTCTAATAACTGCTAATTGCTGATTGTGTTGACCTGTTTTGTCTAAAATCAAACAACGCCTCTGAACAACGCCTTATGCTATACCATTATACCACTGAATTGAGGCATTAATTACACTACCTTAGAAATAACTAATTAAATATTTTTACTTCAACGGTTTAATTATTATCAACAGAACTTAAATAACTGCCTATTTTGCACGCGATCCTCCAAAACAACGTACTCCACTCGCTGGATCATGTCTTCAGACCGGCTGGTGCGAGGCCGTGAATGTGTTGGTTTGTTGTTGCACTCCTTCTTTGTACTGTCGCACCCAGGAACGCACATTAGACACATCTATGGTACCATCACCACATGTCTCACTCAACTGGCGATGAATTTCAATAGGTGTCACACCACGAAAATGGAGAAAACGAATGATTACACGCTGTTCTTGCAATGAAAACGTCGCCATTTTAATTACCAAAAGCATCCCTTATTCTCATCGCTGCTGCTAGCGTTCTATGCACTGTAAAGTGCTACCATCTCTGTCACGCATTCTCAAAGAGTCCACGTGCATTAAAAAAAACAGAAGTTCCTATCTGGTTCAGTACTGCAAACAAATAGGAGGTGTTATATCTTGAACGCACCTTGTAGATGTAGAAAATGCACCGAAAGTTGGAAACTGATGGGAGAGAGACGGATAACGTCACGATACCTGTAGCGTTGTTTACGATATGGGAGTGGCACCTACCCTATTGCAGCTCTAGATAAAAATTTTGAACATACCAAATGGTGTGCAATTAAGGATCTGTTGGAGGAGAACGATCCACATATGAACAACAAATTACAGTAGATTCTCATTAATACGAGCTCTTTCTTGATTTCTTTCTTGATTTCTCTCTTCTTTATGTTTCTTTCTTTCCTTCTTTCTGTCTGTCTGTATTTCTTTCTTTCTTTCTTTCTTTCTTTCGTTCTTTCTTTCTTTCTTTCTTTATGTCTGTCTCTCCACCTTTATGTCTAACGAATGCATGTTTGTGTCATCAGACTATAAAGTATCCAACAACGAGTTTGCGTATTTTGCATTCATTACATACTCTTTCACGTGCCAATCTCTCTCCTAAAGTGTGTGGAGAGACGATGATGGATTGATAGTTGGCTATCGACAGCCCAAAGTGTGTCTTGCGTGTACCTGCTCCTGTTACAGCATAACCACTTATTCAGGGAAGGTGGGGTTTGCAGGGCAACCGGTGTAATCACGGCTGGGAAACGAAACGAGCTACCAAGATTGCTCCTCAAAGTCTATTGATCAGAGCCCAACTGCCCTTCTGCACTGCTGCTGGATACCTTTTAGCAATAAATTGTTGTAGTTTAATTTAACGTTTGATTTTAAAGTATCTCTAGGTAGCATAGTATAGAGCACCGCTTTCGCTGCTCATGAGTTTGTTATATCATTCAGGGAAGCCAGTGACGTCTGAAGCGGCCCCAAGTGATTGGAGCCGGGTGCTCTGATGGAATGGCAAAAGTCAAAACGGCACATTTACCTATTTTATTTTTAAACATCGTGATCATAAACAATGGGGTAGTACCTCTAGTGTCCCTTCCCTTTGTACTGCTGGTCAGACAAATCATGTACAGTAAACTTGTGTATGTCTGTGTACGCGAGGAATACATTAAACCGCACACTTTCTTCCCAGGAAACTATTCTACTTGGGTCTTTGTTCTAACTGTTTTCAAATCATAGCAACAAGAAGTATACAAGTGAAAATCACGATATTGCATCACATTTTAGTGTTACGTACTTAACGAGATAATGTTGAAAAATAAAGACTAAAATTTAATGCTCTTATTGTGTGGCCCGGAACTTATTAGCCGACCATCGAATATACTTAAAAAAAACTTAATTTTGCACTCAAAGACACTCTCTACTCTTGCATAAACGGTTTTACAAACGCTTATTCCTGTATTTGAATTACATTTGCAAAACGTATGTTACTGCTAACTTGTAGGTACAAAGGAATATGAAAATATCGATGTAAGTGGTGCTCATATGTTTTAGAGATAGACGCTCTGTGATGACTCTGAAATTTCGAGCCTTTTTAATGACTAAGAAATAAATAAAAGAATTGCCATTTGAAAAAAGTGTCAGTACTGGAAAGTTCTCACAAATAACAAGGAATATGTCTAGGAAAACATGTGTATGACACAAATTGTATGTTTCAACGAGATATACTTATTTTGTAAAGTACGATCTTTTCTCCTTCGGAATATGTCAGCCAGAATGAAGACGACTAACTAAAATACATAGTATTTTACTAAAAGTCATTAGTCCTATTTTTGATGAAATCAAAATTTTCAAAACATATTCCATGTAAAGGCCAGTTTGGCGCGGTGGATTTTCCTGAAAATATTCGTGTCGCATCATCGGAAGATGGGAAATACCAAGTTTTATAATTAACAGAACTTTCATTTTTCAGTTATGCTGGTCATAGACAGAGAAACACATATATACACTCACAGAGAGAGAGAGAGAGAGAGAGAGAGAGAGAGAGAGAGAGAGAGAGAGAGAGAGAGAGAGAGAGAGGCTGACAGAGAGAGATGAACCCTTTTCCATGAATATTTTTTCGGATCAGGGGACTTCACAATATGTGCTTCTACTGAAATCCCGGTATTCAAATTATAGGTGCTATGCAATACTTCCTATATATATTGTACATAATAGATAATGTAAAAAGATATAACTTCGAGAGAAATGAAACGTAATTATATCCTGACACTGTTCTAACTGTACAACAAAAAGCTGCCTAACATATGTTAGTAAAGGAGACTGGATATACACTGCATGGTGAAGTGAGGAGACGTATCGGTAGGAATCTGAACCAACAGAGATGTTTACGCAAACTTATCGCACGTGCACGGCGAGACAGTGTATGTACACTCTGTTCAAGTGCAATAATGTCCTCTGGACAGCAACGTGTCATAATTAGGCAGGCGCGAGAAATAAACATAATATGACTGAACGTTGGGAGAAGCAGAAAGAAGAGGGAATCACAGTCTCTTTGTGCCAAGCTACAAAACGTGACTGCAACGGCAATTCACATTTGGGTGTATAATAATTAATTAGCCACTATTTCATAACAAACCCACAACCCCCAAATACTCTATTTCCATTTCGTCCTTACTGTACGCCAGTTTACTAGTATCTCGCTCTCCTATAAACAATATAAATAAAGAATACAGCGCTGTGTCACTGAATTCAATACGATTAGACGTTCTGTCATTTAGTATCCTATACCAGACATCTCTCTCGGAACGGCCAGTGGGTTTCAAGTTGAGTTTATTATGATGTTATCGTATTACTTCTGATAATCTGATATTTATGAATGTATTTCCTACACATCTGGCATACCGCTAAAGGTCAAACCAGTATAAACAATTTAAGAGTGGTAAGCTGGATAGGACCGATGCTTCACCTAAAAAGACCACGCGGAGCAGTTACGTGAATGGTCACGCATTGTTTTGCGGTGCTCTCAGTTTGTTGTCATTAAAGTTGGCGCTGATATATAAGTGCTGCAAAAGTTATCTTTTCTGTTATGGGATTGGATTGAATTGGATTGATTTGCATTCAGTGAGTTGTTATTTGTAGCCACCAAGCTCTGCGCGAACATTGAACATTGCAAAGAGGTATGAAACTTAATAGCATATAGGTATACTTGAAAACTGAAAAATAAGATACATTATATATACAGGTAATATGAAAAGCAATGAGGAAAACTAAATAGGAATAATTATATATGATACATTATCAAACACTTTCTTTAATCCAACTTCACTTAACTTTTGTGAATACGCTACAATGTTTTAAATTGGGCTTGCAGTGGATACCATTTATTGTCATCTCTTTAATATTTATGCACTTAAATAGCCTTTGAAACAGTTACAAGAACAGTGCTTTTTTAGAAAGCCTGAGACCAATCAGTTACTTAATTCAAGCATGAATCTTATGTGTAGAATTTCACACGGTTTTCATGTTTTCTTTGGCCATACTATACTGAGTTAACGAATTTTGTACCACAAGTAGTAATTGATTGGACTGGATTGTTTGTTGGGGACTCGGCACCTCGGCAAGACTGGTCATTTGCTTCTATGCCTCAAGTGGGGCACCCTGTGAGGGAGGATGAGGTGAGACGAGACAGAAGTCGACAGATGCCAAGGAGCCATTATTGTACAAAGGGCGCAATGAATGCAAATAAGATAAGCTAAGGGTTAGTGACGGCAGCCAAAACTTGATTATAGCGCTGCATGAAAACGCTGATAGAATATGCGGAAGACGGGGAATGGTAAACTATCTGCGACGGTCTTACCCATACATTAATGAGGGTTCAACCATATTTCCCTCCGCGTTGGATTTTTCTAGGAATCTAATAAACTACAACCACAATAAAATGTTCATCGGCAAACAAAAATATATTTATGCTTCTATTTTTGTGAACGGAAGTATGTATTTCTTTAAAAGGTGACTGGAGAGGACAACAACATATATGCCGAAATGAATTGCATAATAAGCTTATGTACACAAAAATGGGTCGGATTAGATATGTGTAAAGCAATGTTCATCGGCAAAAAAAAATATATTTATGCTTCTATTTTTGTGAACGGAAGTATGTATTTCTTTAAAAGGTGACTGGAGAGGACAACAACATATATGCCGAAATGAATTGCATAATAAGCTTATGTACACAAAAATGGGTCGGATTAGATATGTGTAAAGCAGCAAGGAGTATTCATAACCAACGGCTATGCGCCTGTTGAGTAAAGGATATAGTTTCGAAAGTCAGGCAAGCACAAGTGTAACAGGCTGACAGATGTGGGCGCTTTAAGTAAGTCGAATGTCCAGTAGTGCCCTAAAATATTTCACTGGCACATCGGCTGGTGACCATGAATAATGTTCCCCCCACAGCCTCAGTAAAGGAGGATCTCTATAAGGAGGTAAAGAGAATTGAACGTTTTAAACTATAAGATACATAAGGCAATGTAGATATCGCTATAAACTGGAACTTTTGCTATAGGAGTCAAAAGGATTCCTGCAGGCATAATCAGTAGAAACAGGTAAACAGAGCGTGAGAAGAGAGAACCTTGCCCACTTCCATGTGAATTAGAGATGTGTCTGCCTCGTACACAAGACATCTTGAGTTCGAATTGCGTTTTGGTGCAGCTACCTGGATAAGGCTTTCTTCCGCACTCTGCATCAATCTGTGAACTGCCCGATATCACAAATCCATTTGGAGTACTTTAATTACTAAATCATTCAAAAAATATGGAATCATGACAGCCAATTGTTCCTGACAGCGAAGCCCCCTATAAAAATTTATACTCTCAGTTGTTTCTTACAGTATAAACCTAACGGAGGGAAATGTGTCATTTGACCTACGAAACACTAAGAAGCTGAACTTGAAACCAGTGTTTATCACAACGTAATCTATGAAGGCAGCTGATGATGTATAAAATCGAATAAAGTTTCAGAGATCTATAGTGCTCTTACTAGAATTTGATATAAGCAAGTACGTTTACGATAAATCTACATTACCCTCAGATTAGTTTAATTTAGGTTGGATATAATTTATTACTAGTCGAAATATGTGATCATGACTCTAAAGGTTGAATCAGAAAAGGCTGAATATGAAGCTGGCAAAGACATTTTGCTGTATGTGTTTATTGTTATTACATACCAAAATTCCACGCGTTTAAGCAGGACGACGGTAACGAAAGTCAAGTGCGGCATATTTGGTTTTTTTTAAATATATATATATATATATATATATATATATATATATATATATATATATATATATAAGCGTCAGGTTGTGGATTTATCTGTACCGTACTTCAGGCTACTTCAGTTTTAATGCAAACATCTGTGGGGGAAGACGGGGAGATAGCGATAGTGAGGCAAACTTCCTTCCCTTCCATAGAAGGTTGTGGGTGTTATCGTTACCTTAACCACCTCCTAAAAGAAGAGTATTATGGGTAGCCTTATGATCACTGCTCTGCGCGAAGTAGTTTTCGAGTGAGGTAAGAGTGCAAAAGCTTCGATTCTTATAAAGCAGATAAATAGTATGACATTCTTTTCTGTAGCCGTCACACACCATGCAGGTGTGTAATGTGATCCTGAATTCTGCACCGAATTAAAGATAACAGCATACACATAAGTACGAGGTAGACCGATAATTCCCGGGCCTCACATTGAGATGGCACCCCTGGGCCGGTTTGACGGGTAGCATGATGCAGTTTAACTCTAGACTAGATTTTGTCCATAGTTACAGGTCAGTAGCTTGCTCAGTTTTTGGATAGCGGCATTTTAAACAAGGCAGGTGTAGAAGTTTCACAAAATGGTGGATTTGGAAAAATGAGCAGTGAATAAATGTTCCAACTGAAAGGCTCAACGCCTAGCAGGTCAAGAAGGAAATGGATAGTATATTGAAAGACTCTACTCCCTCATATGCAACGAGTAAAAGGTGGGTTTCAGAGCTTAATATAGGACGTACGCTAGTGATGAGCCCTCCGTCTGTGGAAGACACAACTCCAGAGATCATTGAACAAATTTTTCGGTTGGTACTGGAAAACCGCAGATTAAAGTTATTTGAGATAGCAGAGGCTATAAACATATCAAAAGAACGTGCAGGTAATATCTTAAGTGATGTTCTGGGCTTTCACATGTTCTGTGCAAGATGAATGCCGCCTTTAATGACACCTATTCAAAAGTGGAAAACAAAAACTGTTTCTGATAAAATTTTGGAGTTCTACCGTAAAAATCCTAGTGAAATTTTTAATTTATTATCATGGATGCAACTTGGATACACTACTACATTCTAGTGGGTAAATAGGAGTCATAACAGTGGACTGCACCAGGTGGACCAACTCCAAAAAAACAAAGTGAATTTTATAAACACATCTATGGAATGTATGTTATCTTTGTAATGGCGATACGAATATGTTGAATTATATTTTTTATTTTCTGTACATCATATTTATCTTAGGGAAAGACCTGCATTTCACCCAAATAGTCGTCAATAAGATTTTATTATAAATATATATGTTTTGAACTCCCCTGTATCCAATAAAAGACACTAACACAACGTTCTCTTCTAAAAACTTTCATTAAACGTTGGTAAAGTTGTTATACTTCCATCTGGTTCATGTTCATGAAGATCATCATTCGACAAAATTTATTTTATAGACCCAATGGGATTATATAGGAATACTCAATCGGCATATACAATAGTAAAATGTTTTAGGAGTGTCTCGCTATGTAATTGTTTTAAATCTCCATGACCAAGAGATAAACAGCTAACGACGACCTTTTGAGAAAAGAAAGAAAGTTTGCCTCTGCAATATCTGTGAAAAAAATAAGAACCTTAATAATTACAACTTTTTTCTCCCTTTCTAGTCAATGCTGATGTTAGGAGTCGCTTGGATTCCCTAGAGTGAGGGAGACGAAGCATCTGACCTGAGATGAATGATTGATGGAAGCAGTTGGTGGAATGATATATGGGGAAGCCGGAGGATCCGGAAGAAACCAACCCAAGGCCATGTTGTCCACCACATTCCCACTTTGAGGTCACCTGGGTCCGGAGTCACCTTTATCATACTTGAGGTTTCTTAACCTGCTCCCAATATAGGTCACGTGACCCTATGGCTTTAATTTGCCTCTCCGCCAGACTTGAAACAGCGACCTTCGGAAGCACCTGCTAGCATGGTTTACGCATTACGTTTCTTTTTTAGCACCTGACGTTATAGCTTGACGATTATTGTTTCCAATGATGTCCGATGCAGCGTGCTACATTGTCAGAGGGGATCATTTTAATAAGATATTTTGGGTTTCTAAAGGCTTCATACGGTCTGATTTCGAGAGAATTTCACGTTTTTAGGCGTAGAATTAGCATTGCTACACAGACTCATTTTGGCTGCAACTTCACGAGATGTCTTTTAGCTGAAAGTTTGTATTAAATAAAATTGAGCGGACGTTAAGTGTTTAAAATCTGCTTCAAAACCCAGTCATTCAAGAAGCTATGAATATTTTTTTAATAATTGCTTATTTTCTGTACATCATATTTAACTTGGGGAAAGTCTTGCATTTCACCCAAATATATGTCAATGACATTTCATTAGAAATATATGTTTTTAAGTCCTCTGTATCCAAAAAAGATACATGACTTTCCTCAAACTTGCAGAAAACGTTGGTAAAAGTCTTTATCCGTTTATTTGCCTCATGTTTATGGAGATAAACATTTGACACCAGTTATCTTTATAGATCTTACCGGATTATATAGTAAAAATCAAATGGCTTATATGATAGTAAAATGCTTTAGGAGCATTTTGCTATGTTGTGACTTTAAATCTCCATTGTCTTTGCATGACCAAGAGATAAACAGCTAACGACGCATTTTTTTCAGAGAAAATTAAAAAAAAGCGACTTTCCTTTGTAACATCTATAAACACGAACAAAAACAACTGTAACAGAAGAAACAATCTGGAGGAACAGCGAGTAGTACACAAATCTAATTCTAGAGGCCGCTACCTCGCCATTCGTAAACAAAGCAAGACCTTCGCGGTAAACTTTTATATTTAATTGACATTCGACATTTTGGTTGCTGCTCATTTTTCACGCTATGCAACATTTTAGTTTGTTCAATTTATTTGTCATCTCCCGAGTTAGAACTAAGTGAAGTACAATCTAACCTCTTTCTACGAAGGTAAAATGGTTCAATTTCCTTTGCCTTTTTCTATTCTTTCCTTCCACAACCCTCAATTGTTTATAAACATTATGAATTGCCGCCAAAAAGATGACGTGTTTAGCTATTAAAGCTCGCAGTGTTGCAAACCAAAGAATTTTCGATGTTATTTTCATTTTGCCTCCAATTTTTCTACCCTATACCTTTTATAACATTTATATTTATATACATTTTAAAACTATCCTGGTAATTTTACGCAGTTGTGATGGAGATGAAATCATGGGACAAATCTAAAAGAGTAAGTAATATTACGCCAAACTAATTCGCGAGGGCGCCACATCGCCATTTGTATATGAATCAAGATGACAAAAGTAAATTGTCATGTTTAATTGAAATTCGACATTATAGCTGTCTTTCGTCGTTTATGCTATTTAACATTATTTATTTATTATTTAATTACTATTTATTTATTCTTTTATTTATTTTGATCTATTTATTTACTTAATATTTGTTTATCTCACTATCTAATTATCTATGCATCTATCTGTGTTTCTAATTATCTGTTTGCTTATTGGTATATTTATATTTTTGCATTTCCATGCATATTTGTGCTACTCTAACATTATTTATTTATATATTTACTTATCGTTTAATCAAATCGAATTACGTATCTATGTATTTATATATTTAATTATCTATTTAGCTATTTATATGCCTTTTGTAAATTAATTAATTATTTTTTCTATATATCTATTTATATTTTACTATATTTATTTGTAAATAAGTTATTTGTTATTTATTCATTTATTTTTTTATCCTACCTAGGTTGGTATAACTGAGGAGATGAATGACTGAGATCCACATGCTTTTTTTTTTTTTTTTTTTTTTTACTCAGAACTTCCGCGAACTTCATATACATTCCTTCAAGTACAGTTTAATTTTGACTGTGTTTAACTAATTTTTGGCGTTCAGAGTTTATGCCTCTTTTGCTTTTCTTTTAACTTTTTTACTCTTTTTTGTGCCTTGTATGTTTTTTCTGGTTCTTCCGTACTTTCCACTTAACAACAGCCGTACCTATTTTGCAAAAATGTTTCATTTAGAATGTCTATGATGGCAACATTAATGTCAGTACTTAGTGCGATGTCTTGTTTCGTTTATGAATGGTGAAGCAGCACCTTCTAAAACTAGCTTTGTGTAACCCTCTCTAATATTCTCTAAGTACTTATGATAGTAAGTCGTCAAAAACGATGTATCTCGAATACAAGAGCCCCTAGTGGTTTATCGGAGAAGTATACGAGTCTATTGAAGAATTTAATGTCATGACGGCATGTTGGCCATGGTAGCTCGACAGGACGGAAACCAGCAGTTGCGTGTTTCAAATCGCGGCCGTGGCATTGAATCTTTCAGTTTGACTCTATCTATACAAAACCTTAGGCTATACACGGTTAGTGTTAGGGAATTATTAATTTATATCAAATAACTTTAATGTTACTTCATAATCTAATGGTTTTCCAGAAAACATAAGCACCTCCTAACATATATTTCTGGTAAAGTCATAGTAGCAATATTTGGTGAAATGTAGTGCTTTCTCTAGGTAAATAGTACTGATATTTTGTGACTTGATAAATCTTGTTATATCTACAGGCGATCAAATATACGATATTGCATGAAATGCTACTAAACACTGGAATGTTAATACTTTAATGTTCTCGAGCTGTAAATCATAGGAGTTGGATAACATGCGAAGTTAGTACTTTCCGCCAACCAGTAGAATAAGAGAGCAAGTCTCAACTCGCAACGCTAGCAACAGATGGCGCTACCGTATTATTCTCCGTTACAAAATATGAAACACAAATATTTTGTTATTGTGTCCTTGCTAATTTATGTAAATTTGCAAGCCTTACCAGAAAACGATCATTTGGTTAACAAATTGGAGAATTTTTATTTAAACTGGCAAATTTCGGAAATATCGGGTTATACATTTGCATGCCTTGGAATCAAAGGAGCCGGAAAGAGGTTCAAATATGGCTAATACCTAGTTTATCAGCTATGGTTTGCTTTGAATTCCTTGTGATTTTTGTAGAGGGCTGAATATTAAGAATTCAATCTGTATCTAAAGTCTATAATATCCATATATAACATAACAAACGAGCCGGCCTCATTAGAGTGGTGGTAGCGTGTCTACCTCACGTTCAAGAGGTCCCGAGTTCGAATCCCGGTCAGTGTGAGTTACCAGGATAAGGTTTCTTAGGGGGTTTTCCCATATCCTTAAAGACGAATGTCGGGTAACTGAAAGTCCATGGACGGCGTACATATTTTGGGCATCATTTACCCGTTTCATTCATCGTCCGATTATGACAACGTTGGAGGACCTAACTAAAACAAAAAATAATATAACCAATGACTTCCTTAGAATATGTCCACGTATAAAAAATGTAATGTGACTTTAAAATTCCATTTACTTGTTAGTAAAGAAAAAGATTTGGTAGCTCATCAGTAAAGGAATGTTGATATCACATGTCAGTTGTTGGAAATCATTTACAGCTACAGTATACAACACATTCCTTCTGTTAATTGTCCATTAGCAATCTCTGCCGATATTTACCAAGCTCTGCCGGTTATTGGGAGAATGACCATGCTACGTCACAAGGCATCAGTCTGCATATTTCGTTAAAGTCGCGTCATTAGTACTTACTCTCAGTGTATACGTGTTGGTCTTCTACAGTTTTGGCAACTTGTCTCATAATTCTAAACCCTTTATTCTTTTTAAACACCGTTTGAAACTTTATTTTTGATGTTTATTTTTTTAGACTTGTACTGCGTGTTTTTGTATAAAAGATTCGTTTAACACTCAAAGCATAGTTGCCGCTAATTCTTTGAATGAAATCGCACAAGAAAGAAATAAGCATCAATACACGCTACGTCATTCCTTAAATAACTGTCACATTGGAGATTATCAAAAATTACCGTAGATGAAGCTTCATCTTTGTCTAGTTCATCAACAATCAACTTCCACCTCTAAAAATGTCACACAGTACACCGCTGCTGAAAGCCAAATGTCCCAGCGAGTAACAATTGCTGTTGGCAGTAACTCAAAATCTAGGTTTTTGTTTCTAAACAGATAAACATTTATAAGAGCATTAACAAAAACCCTCTTTCATTGAATACCAATTTGTCCACATTGGGATACAGTGACCGAACAGCTCCGCACATCCTATGTAGACCTTGCACAACGCAAGTCATGTGGCCCTAAGCACTTCTGCTGCGTCGGTCTGGGAAATAAGCAAGAAAATGTAAAGTATACAACAGGACAAATCATGTTATTAAATTAGATACATAGCCTCTTATGTGGGGTTTGATTATAATCAATGGTGCACAGTTATATGGGCTTATATTATATCATAATTCATAGATGAAAGGTAGGTAAACTAAAGAATAAATTTAAGTTTAGGACCTCTACGAATGAGAGCAAGATATTGGCAAAAACAAAGCCGAGCTACAAACTGCTCTTTGCATAGAATGACTTTCACTATGTATTATTTTTTTCAGGCATGTCTCTAAATAATATTGTTAAAATACCATAGATATGTTTAAACTACAAAAAAAGAACGTGTGCTATAAATGTTCTACAGAACTGAATATGCAATGCATTCTTTTGTCAGGTGTTTTGTTCATGAAGATTTTTGTTTTCTTCAAACTCATTGTACGTTTTCTAAATGGATTAATGCCTCCAGTATAAATATACAGCCAAGAGGCAATATTTTTAGCTCTCTGAAAAGAACTCTTCAGGACGACCGATTGCTCTTGTCACTTATACTTCTAACTGCCATTTTCTGCAGTTTAAGTATTTACTCTCTGTCATAATTGGCTCCCCAAGCTATTATGCCATGGGACATAAGGCTGTGGAAATTTGCATAGTACACATTTCGTTGAACATTAAGGATTACTTCATGTTTATTTGATATTTGTAATAAGCAAACTAAATGAAATTTAGGTATTAATTTTTGAATATAGTTCTTTCATTTTAATTTCTCGTTTAGAATACTTTCGAAAAGCCTTACGCCTTTCTTATATTTTATGTCGCGTGTGTTATAATGGATTTGCGGTGAAAGATGTACTGTATTTTTATAGGTATGGAATGATATAGCGTTAGTTCTACTTACATTTATTATTTGCCTGACTACTTGAAACTAAGAGTACAGTTCATTTATTACCTGATTTGCTGTTTTATGTAGATCCCTTTATCACCACATTGGTATCGTCAAGAAAAAGAGTTATATTTGCTTGTTTGACAGATAATGCCATATCGTTTATACAGATTGAAAACTACAACGGATCCAGGGCTGAGCCTTCTGGCACTCCTATATCAGTTGCACTGTCTTTTGAACTATACCCGTTGATGTATTACATTCAAGGAACTCCAATTCTACAGTTTGTTTTCTCTTTGTTACGTATGAGTTTATCAAATGACTGATTTTTTCACGAAATCCATATTTTTCGTATTTGGATAACTAAAAGTCATGACATCTTACCCATTGGATAAATACAAGAAAGCCCCAATACCTGACAGTTTCTTGGCGATAGACTCTTCTACTATGTCTAAGAACTGCAAATTACTGATTGTGCTTACCTGTTATATCTAAAATCAAACAATGCATCTGAAAGTACATGCTTTATGTCATATTATTGAAACACTGAATTGAGGCATTAGTTACAGCACACTGAGAAATAATTAGTTAAATATTTTAACTTCAACGATTTCATTATTTTCAAAAGAAGTTAAATAACTGCCCATTTTAAACACCCTGTAGAGCATAAATAAGGCAAAAAAAAAAAAAAAGTTTCTCTTGGAAGTACAATCGAAACACTGCAATTTTAATAAAAAAACAATCAATAAGAACTGTGGAGTCTAAATTACCACGTACAAAACGTTAGTTCAGATATTTTAGAGCAGTGTGTATCAACCTTTTTAATAACACTACCCCTAGTATCAAAAAAATATTTCGCGACCATCCGACCCTTTTTTAATGTATGTTGCAAATATAATCCATACAAATATTTTAGTCCTTTGTGTTATTAGGATTCAGATTTAAATATGTAATTAAGTACGTAAAACACATAATTATAAATCTAATACGTGACAAATTGATAACTAACAAACAAACACATACATATTGTTAGGGCCAAGACTCCCAGCGCCACCTGTTGCTAATAACCCTCTCACCGATATGGACGTCATATGACGTCCAAGTGAAAAGACCCCAAACCGATATGGACGTGTATAGACATCCTGTGCATACATGCATTAAATGCGTATTTAATGATAATTCTTTTAAACTTTATGTTTTACAGTAAATTTAAATAAATTCTATAGGAATTAAAAGCTTACCTTTAAACGTTTTTCTTGAATGGTACACCTCAAATCAGGGATAAACAAAGGGAACATCTCCACATTCACGGCAAATCGTACTAGTTTCCTTTCGGACACCTTTCTTGCGGCACACCAAACATTTTCTAAAGGGACGCGACTTTTTTGCTGTGGGTGGTACCATTTTAGGAAAATGTTTTCATTCAAGTCTGAGGGGTGCTGGGCTGGTGGATCTTTTACCCCCAGTATGGAGAAGTCTCTGAATTTTATACTGCTCAACTAGACTGCGAGCTATTGATATGCGAAAGTCCGGGTACGTCATTGTCTTTCGTGGGTTTAGAGCTCTCCAAATATCTAAACAATTGTATATGATTATATCCAGCTGGTGTAAAATACCTTTGTATACCATTTGATTGTTTCTCGCAAACAGGGATATGCATGTAATACCTGATCTACTAGATCCACTCCACCCATATGCATATTATATTCCTGGATAACATCGGGCTTGAAAATTGACATTTTTTTAGAAGAATCAATTTTTCCAGTGCCCATTATCAAAATCTTAGAGGTGCAATTGGATAATGCTGTAACAACCCTCCTGTCTTGCCAAGCAACATAGGTCAAGGGTGGGAGCTGATGCACCTGCAATTCTCCTCTGCTTAGAGCCTTCGTATTCACATCTTTTGGGAAAGCAATACGACTTGAGCGTACTGTTCCAATTGCATTTGTTTTTCTTTTGTGTAAGGCCATGAATAATTTAGGGAAACTGTATCTATGATCTAAATATACAGTCCTATTCTGATCAAGTACAGATTCCATCAGGTGCATTACTATGGAACCAGATAACCCCAAATCTTTGTCCCCGGTGTTATCAGTCCCTTGGCCTTTGTATATGGAGCTATTGTAAAGATATCCTGATTTACCTTCACATACAGCAAAACTCCTTATGCCAAGTCTGGCCCTCTTTGCTTTGATGTATTGTTTCCAACTTAAACGGTCCTTCCAAAGTATCAGGCTTTCATTACAGTGATCTTTCACTAGGCACATAATTTTCTTTGAATTTTGAAATAATGTAATCAAAAACTGGTCTGATTTAGGATAGTTTGTCATTCACATTTTCTGTGCAGGTGAAATGAAGGTGTACATGAACAGTATATCTCATAACCGTGCAGCAGCACCCGTCAGAGTAATTAAACCGTTGTATAACAGTGAGTTGAGAAAGTATGATAAATATAATACACTTAATGTCACTCAAAATATTGAAAGCAGACGCTCCGTTAGTTATATGGATTGCCCGGTCGTATATACAATGTATTCATCTATTAGGGGCTGTTGCCCATAGATGGCTCTACCTGTATTATCTTACAGCTTCGATAACAATTTGTAGTTATACATAAGATTTTCTATCAAAATGTAATTATGTTAGTTTTAATATCTTAGATTTAATTGCAGCTTGTGGCTTGAAGGTACAGACCATCTGTAATGTATAATGGGAGAATACCGTACGAACAAATAATTGTGTATGGGAGAAGAATTTCCTACAACTAAGTATATATCTGGGCATTTGTCCCAGAGAAAATTGTACGGTTATAATGTTTGTGCAGTTTTAATATCTTAGATTTAATTGCAGCTTGTGGCTTGAAGGTACAGACCATCTGTAATGTATAATGGGAGAATACCGTACGAACAAATAATTGTGTATGGGAGAAGAATTTCCTACAACTAAGTATATATCTGGGCATTTGTCCCAGAGAAAATTGTACGGTTATAATGTTTGTGCTTTACTCCGATAGAGTTGTAGATGGTTATTTTGGTAACATAAGTAATAATAAAGTACAGCGACATTGTTATTGTTGAGTAAGTGCTACTCTTTTATTCAGTGCATTGTCTTACTGCTGTTTGAGATGAAGAAGATTCCGAAATGTTATTTGCTACGGTTTATTCACTCATCACTTTTGAGATTAAATGCACACTTATACAGGCTTCATTTCCTTCTAAATGTCGTTCTTTTAAAAATGTTCTGAATTTCATCCGCATCACACTCTGTACTTACTTCAACAAATTATTATTACAGGATACCGTGTACTTATAGTAGTAGAGGTAACGTGTAAGCAAACCGTTTTTTGTCTTTATTTTCGGTCTGTATTAATTTAAGCTTTCTGGTCTTTTAAGTGGTGATATGAGGAGTACGCGTAATATCACGGTTCGTAAATTTCCTTAAAGTTAGGCTGGCTGCAGGAACATACGTTAGTCCAGTCCGTTAGTAGTTGTAGACTATGTGTTGGCTTTGATATTTAATATTCATTGGAGACCTAGAAGTTCATAAAACTGAAGAGTGGCGTCACATTTGACTGCAATATAGGTACATATGGGTAATTTACAGCTATTAAAAATGTTTTTGACAAAACTGTGTTTTAACCAGAGAAAGTTTTTGTTGAACGGTAGTTTACTCATCTTTCACCGCTTAACTAGTCCATGAGCCTGATTGTTGCAGTACGTGTGTACAATATTTGGTATTTTAACACTCTTTAGAAATGTGCTGTTGTATATATAAACACACAAGTATCTGTATCTGTAAATTCTTTTTGTAACACCACATTGTCTCCAAACGGATTTCCGCTGAACAAACGATTTCGAAAATATTGCGTAGAACGCAATACCATTGATAAAATAAGCTATTTTAATAAAATCATTTAGCAATATTTTATAAAATAAAACCGTTACGAATTGTTTGATTTTTTGTGTAGAGAAGGCTCAAGGAAGAAACTTGTCGAATCTTTGAAACATGCTGAACTTACGTACAAAGTTTGAAATTTCATCAACGCCTTCTTTCAGTATTTCTGTTCAATTAGATTGCCTGAGCTTTCTCTGAAGTTCTTCCTTTTGGTGCAGGGTCGTAAAACACTGCAAATTTATTGAAATTGAGGTGAAAGTGTTCGGTGAAATGTAATACTGACCTTAAGTGATTAGCATTGATACTAAAACAGGATTAAACGGACTAGTTGGTCTTTCTGACGATCTAATTTATACATTTGTATTTACTTTGAGATAAGAAACGTCGCAAGGATTTTGCAGCGATAAGCCTTCCGCAACACCCGGCTACGATGTAATTTCGGATATTACATTTGATTTTGATAGTTAAATGTTTATTTATTTACAGTTTAATTACTAACACTCAACGCAACCAAGTGTAAGTTATGTATTTCGTGAAAGACTCGCCGAAATAATCATTTGCAGTACACAAACAGGATTAATCTGATCACAAGATGACCACATTAAACAGATATGCAAATTCCTGTTGAAAAAATTCTTATTTTCATCCCCATACTTGTAGACCGTTCCAAAGCGGTGCTGGTGGTACCTTTACAGAACATACAGGAATTACAGGGACCCATAGTGGCGTTGTGGGTGACTTACATTAGGAAATTATTGAGTGCTTAAACAAGTACAAATGTCTAGCGTGCTAGGGGTCTCGGTTTCGATTCCCGGCCGTAGGGGTGTGTGTTTTTCTCCGCGCAACGTAAATGCTCATCTTCTCGAGTCTGGATGTATGAATGTGATTGCGAATGTATGCGTGATCTAATGATTGAACCAAACGAAAACGGGTTAAACTCTTCGAAATATTCCAAAGTAAAACGAGAGCCGCTTAGAACATTGGAGTTAAAGATGGGGTATAAACGGAAATCAAAAAGGAGTATTAAGTGTCCATGAAAACGATATTTTGGTATGGGGGAGTTAATCAGATTTGGCAACGACACTTTATAAAAAATAAAGATCTAAATCCCATCCTATGCCAAAAATAGTTATTAGAAGCGTTCTATTTGTATGCGTTTATGCCCGCGAAAAATATGATTCATAACCAAGGTTTCGAATAAACACTAAATGGCGGTTATATGTGTTCACTGGCGTTGAGAAGGTCTACTATCAAACTCCAAAAACTATATCTTCTTAATGAAACAGTTAAAGATAGTAATTGGTTTTTCTTGAAATATCCCTTAAAGATTTGATCAAATGCAGTACTTTAATATGTACATGACAAACGAAATGTATAACTGGAATATCCTGGCGATAGACTGTGGATTCCGCTTCATTCTGAATGGTTGTTCAAATGTTATATGTGAGGTCTCCAGGCTGACCGCTAAAGCATCCCCTTGTGGCCGTCAGTGGCCTTGACGACATTTAGTTGGTCTCAATTAGCACTGAAAGTGGATTTTACTTGAAGTGCTGTTGACAACAATCTAAAGTAAGTGAACAGGAAAACTGGACATAAATAAGAGACAATAAGAAAACTGGGTATAAATAAGAGATAATATAAATAATCATAAGTATGAGCACAACATGTCATTGTATATCACAATTTCCTTTACTGTAGTTCGTGATAAATGATAAATCTAATTCAACAGTCGAGTGCATTCTGCATTTTATTGAGGACGACTATAAGCCAGGCCATTAGTGTTGAAAACAGGAAGTATTCCAAGCATTTTCCCGAACTATCCAGATTATAAATTAGTGAAACAAGCAACACCAAGGCGACAAATTTCAAAAATACGCTTACACAGGAAAAGCAGAATACGGAGACGCAGTTCTAGCAGAGAAAGCGTTAACAGTGCTGCTGATGTTATTGTGCTGGATCATGCCACATTTGCACGTACTTATAACTGCGCTGCAATTCAGACTGAGGAAGACAAAATTTCCAAATTAAAGAGATTGGACAGGGAAAATAACACCTTGAGATGTAAAATATGGGGAGTAAATAAAAGGCACAAAGAATTTGTAAACAAGCAGCAAGCAAATGAAGATAGATTACTTTATTATGGAAACAGTAATTTTCTAAATCAATTCAGTTATTGATAAAAGACACTACTGTACATTGCAACAGAGCTTCCAGACACAATAGTTGCAATATTGGGCGAATTGAACAACATTAAAGTAATGTGAATTTCCGTCTTACAGGACCTGCTAACGTATACTGTTAAACTGCGTTTAACTGTTTACTTATTTAGTTTTTTTCCCTTTTCTTCCTATACAGCCGCGTTTCATGCAACAGTCCACTTATCACTGGCATGTATAAGAGGTTTTATAGATTAAAACAATAGCGGCCGATTTCTCTTGTGCCACCTGTCTTACTAAAGTGTCTACCGCCAAGTGTACAGTATCCCATGTAAATCAAATATTTACAAGGGACGAAAAGTTCACGTTCTCTTACCCATTTCCAGGGTTTGTTTCTCTTTTGTCAGTTATAGAGAAACGTATAACTGCTGTATCTAAGCTACCTAAAGTATGTGTGAGAAAACAGAATGCAATATTGTTCTTAACTCGTGTGTGCAGAGAACTGAAAGCATTCGGAACTACTAAGCGAACTGATATACAAACATTATATTCCTGTGATATTACGGTGCATTGAAGTGTTTGAAAAACGTAAATTCCTAAACATTGAACAATTGCATCGGAAAGTTCTGCGTCTGTAATATCAACACATTGCAGCTGTACGTTGAAACAGGGTTGCACAGGGGTCATCAGCCACCGCCATACGTTTGGTTGTGGAGAAATCTGTATTTGTAGTCATAACACTCCAGCTGGCAGTTGCCGGGGCTTAAAGGGGTTTGAGCGGGCTATGCCGTAATAATGCTATACAAAGCAGAATAAGCAATATGGCGACTGACATTTGTTATCAATTCATAGATAAAGTTAAGAAAAATTCTTTTGTGTCCATGCAATTTAATGAATCAACGGATATTGAGAGATGTGCGCAGCTTATGGCTTTTGTGCATTGTGAATACACTGAAATATTTATGGAAGAATTACTATTTTGCAAGACACTTCCCAGGAACACTTCAGGTCAGTGCTTGATGATATGTCTCCTGAAGCTACGCAAGATATGAATATCGATTAGACACAAAAATGCATTGCTATTTGTAGTGACGGAACAAAAGCCATGACTGGTGCGAAGAGTTGGTTTATTGCTAGACTGAAATAGCATATGCCAAATGCTTGTTGGATGCACTGCTTTCTCCATCGCGACGAGCTTGCAGCCAAAACCTTGCCACAAGTATACAGTCAAGTTTTTAATATAATTATTAACAATGTACATTTTAATAAAGGTAAAGGGTTGCACACTCGATTGTTTCGAAACATTTTTGAAGATATGTGGACTCAACACCACAATTTGGTTTACCATACAGAGGTTAGCTGGCTACTATAAGCCAAAGTACTGACCAGAGTTATGGAACTTCACGCTGAACAATTGGTATATTTACAGTAAGCCAAGTCACATTGTTCTGAATACATTTCTGAACCGGAATTCCATTTGAAACTGGCTTTTCTTTAAGATCTATTTGAGCATTTAAATAACTTAAATAAAAGTTTTCAAGGGCGGGATGTTAATGTCATAACAGTACAAGACAAACTCCATATATTTATAAAAAAATTGAACTGTAATCATCATCTATAAATCAAAATATCTTTGATTCAGTTTTATCGAGACAGTCTTTCATTGAGGAAGTCGGAGGTGAGACAAACGTCAACTCATATACGTGGTATGAAAATTGTGTTAGAGAATTTGAACAAAGAATTGTCATTACTTCCCAGTTCAAGAGATATCGGATAGCACTGGGCAAAGATGGATCTTCAATCCGTTTCTAAATGCAATTATCAATGACGCAAATTTAGCACATAAACTCAAAGAGAATCAGCTGGAATATCTGCCGATGGGATGTTAAACTTGGAATTCAAGTCTGAAAATTCGGAATTAACAACAGAATACCCAGAATTAACAACCCAGGCTTTGAAGTGTTTGATTGCGTTTTTCTACCTGATACTTGTGCGATTTGGCATTTTCATCAATGACCCAAATAAAAAGTAAACTAAGAAATCGCTTAAATTTGTTGAACGGTTTAATACTTAATGTTGCAAAAACGGATGCACGATGGGAGACATTGATTGAACAAGCTCAAGCGCAACTTTCACATTAAAATGAACGAGTAATTTTTGTTAATGTGGTTATAGAAATAACAGAACGAGTATCATTTTCTTAGCTTTCTCTTAATATAGCTACCTTTTTAAAATTTGTTGAGTTTTTTACACAGTTCTCTCGACCTCTCGCAACCCCCCCCCCCTCCCACCGCGCAGAGGCTTCGTGACAAATCAGGTTTGTATTCAGTATGGAAGAAAGGATACAAAGATACATTTCCTAGAGTGAATGACTTATAACTAAAACTGCCACTGTAATTGATCATGTGAAATATAGCAAAATATGTCCTTTGTTAATCCCAGTTGTACTGTAATATGAAGTTAAATAGTACTGCATGGTAACCTGGCAAGGAGTATTTCCTTGCTCTGCCATAATCGTCATGAGTGGGGATGCAGTAGAGGAGTGTGGGACATGGTCAGCTCCGTTAGGTAATTTATCCTTGTATCCATTCTTCCATACTGAATACAACCCTGGTTTGCACTCACACGGTGTGTGTGCACTCTCCTGTTTAAACAATGATTACAACCGCTTGTTCTTCTACAAACTTCAAATTAATGGAGATAAGCATTTCATAAATGTTTTATTATTTATTATTTTATAGAAGTTTGACGAATAGGTGAATATCTGTACTCACACTTGTTTAAGCCATTTGTGCAGCGGTTAGTCTTCTATCTACTTTATATAAATATGCTTAAACAATAGTGAGTACAGATATTCGCCTATTCATCAGCTTCTATAAAATATATAATAAAACATTTATGAAATGCTTATATCCATTAATATGAAGTGGGTAGAAGAACAAGTGGTTGTGATCATTGTTTAAACAGGAGAGTGTGAGTGCAAACAATTTTTTGGGAACCTTCTGATCAACCTTTTAATGATACATTAAAAGACATGACCGATCATATACAGAAGTTATAGTAGTAACAAAAATTTAGTACAATGATAGGATCTAATCCCATTTTAGTGGAACTGTAAAATTCATACAACCTTGTGATGTTTTGAAGTGCTTACAAAATGCCATTTTAGAAAATATATTTTAAATTGTCTCTGAAACCAAAAAGCTCGTTTCTCCTGTGGATTTACATTATTTGTACTAATGCTCACTGACTTCTCAAGCGTTTTGTATTATTTCCAAAAATTTCAAGTTGTACTACTGATTTTGAGTGCTTAAAATGGAATTCAGTTCATACTTTCAGTAGGCAAAACTATTTATAAGTACACGCCTTAGAACACTTCCGTTCTCACACTCAGTTATTTGTTACTTCGACATTGCGTCTGTGTACATTCTAGCTACTTCTTGTTTTCACGCCATAAACAACACTGAAACCTAAGTCACAAATAAAGATAATAATGACTGTCTTATAAAACTTTGAACATTATTACAATTCTTTTTCCCCTTGTGTAAGATATTAGAGTTGGAGCCCTCTCTGGAGAGCAATAGCTGTTTATAACTAAGATATTGTTTCGTGCGTAACGTATGTTTCTAAAAGTAACTGATGGTATTTCAGTCGGGTCAAATGTTGGCTGGAGGGTTATTAATGTATTAATATGACAGCATTTCCAGGAGTAAATCTTTATTCTCTCCGTACACCAAGAAAACGAAACTAAAAGTAACAAAACACTGTCAATAATCAAATTCTAAGAGAACAAAAGATGTAGTATTTAAGGGCTGGTAATTAAAGACTAGTTGCAAGTGAGAGAAATCTTACAACATTTATACATAATGAAAGGTATTTCTGAGACCTTTCCCAGAAAATTGAACCTGCAAAATTTCTTTGTTATACAAATATGCTGAACCTACGGCATATTTATCAACTCGTTAGAGACATTTTAACCCCCCCACAAAAACGACAAAGCTTATACATTTGGAGCCAATGATATTTTCTCATATTCTGTTCCAACTATAGCTGTGCAATATTTTGACCTTATGTTTTAACGTTTACTTACTTCAAGTTGGCAGGGCAATAAATGTATTCTACCGGATCATTCAATTCCGACATTTCTCCAAAGTACATGTTTTGAAATTCTCTGTATCCAGTTATGACTTGTCAAAAATGGCGCTAGCTATTTTGAATGAAACCCAGAATTTCCGGATATTTTGCCCAATTTTTTTCAAGATACAGAAATATATATATATATATATATATATATATATATATATATATATATATATATATATATATATATATATATATATATATATTATTAATGCTGGAATAATTTAATACCAGAAATTCACAACTTGAAAACAGCAGCAAAACAAATCAACTCTTGCGGAATAGTTTGAAGACATTGTGCTGTATACCTAGAAAACGGATCAAACTGTAACCTCAGGTATAAGAAATAGATAAAGTTAGATATTCTTCAGTAAAGAAAAACTACTTTACTAACAAATAGTATTAGTATTCTATGTACTGTTTCTAAACCACGAGGTTTGACGAAATGGTGGGAAATTTTCAATTGCTGTTTTGCCTTTTGAGCTTACATTGCTGAGGTGCAACTGAGGACATGCCTTAATATCAGGTATGTTGAAATACATTTCATAACTATATAAGAAAATCTGCAGCCCATATATTCTCGTTCAAACGCCCATATACCCCCGAGAGGTATATATACACGAACCCGTTGCTTTAACCACTCGCTTTGAACAGCGCATGTGAAGAGCCCATGAATAAATGACATTTCACCAAAGCACTTGTTTTGAGATTCTCTGAATCCAATTCTGACTTGTCAAAAATGGCGCTAGCTATGTTGACTTACAACCCCGAATTTCAAGGTACTTTGCCCAGTTTTTTTATGATATTCAAATATATATTTTATGTTCCTTTACTTAAGGGTTGGCAAATATTATTGATGCTGAAAAAGTTTAATACCGGAAATTCACAACTTGAAAACAGCAGCAAAACAAATCAACTCTTGCGAATTAATTTGAAGTCAGTGTGCTGTATACTGTAACAACGGATCAAACTGTAACCTAAGTATAAGAAATAGAGAAAGATATATAATCTTCAGTGTAGAAGAACTACTTTTCTAGCAAATAGTATTAGTATTCTATGTACTGTTTCTAAACCACGAGGTTTGGCGAAGTGGTGGGAAATGCTCAATTGTTGTTAGGCCTTTTGACCTTCAAATGCTGAGGAGCAACTGAGGACATGCCTTAATATCACTTATCTTGAAATACCTTTCATATCTTTGTAAGAAAGTCTGCAGGCTATATATTCAGTTTCAATCGCCCATACACCCCCGAGAGGTATATATACACGAACCCGCTGCTTTAACCAGTCGCTTTGAACAGCGCATGTGAAAAGCCCATCAATAAAGCAACATCAAATATATATTTACGTATTTGCATAGCACGTTAAAAATTAGAAATTAAAGTTCACATTTAAATCAGACCGAACTAATATTGAGGCATTAACTTTCATACTAAGAAACACGAATGTGACAAAGAACACAGAGAGGGGAATTGGCAGGTTTCAGTTACGTTAGAAGGGAGCACAAGAGTGCTTTATAAACATTGCGGAGCTAAAACGATAATTGCGCAAAATGGTTTATAAATGTCTGTAGAATATTTACGATAGTTTTATAACAACAAGCGTAACTGAACGCATTCCGAAAAGTTTCAAATACCAAAATTATGTTATACACGTGAGCCAATCGAACTGGTCCGAAATTTTGTACTGTTGGGAGGTCGGAACTCTACTCGAACTGTTGGTTCAACGTTTTCTTGCCTCCGCTGCTGCTGAATTTCTGTATACAGAGAGTATATCTCATTTCCTATACTTTCTGTTCATGAACATCGGCATTTTATAGTTATTACACCGCTTCGGCAGATCAACAGAATACAGTATTTGCATTTTGAAAATGGAAATAGTGAATACGACGAATATAGGTGTAATAATGGTAATAGAAAAGTAGCACCTAAACAATCATATATTAATTTAAAAACTGCGTGATTGAATACCTCTGGCAAGTAAAATACAGAGAAATGTATTCTTTTCGATAAAGTTTATTTTCCTTCAATTTCCATTTTCTCAATTCTCAGTTCATTTATTCAGATCCATACAGCACACGTTCTATGGATCCTGAATAATCAGAACAGGTGGAGCACCTAATCCTGAACGAAAGTCTATTTCAACAGTTCCGAACTGTTCCCAATTAGTTCTCAAATACGTTGGAAACCGCAAATTGGAAATTCAGAACTAGTTCAAATTTTAATTTTTTCAGGTTGCTCAAATAGCCCATAATCGTTTTAGAAACGTATTAGAATGAACTGGACATAATGTAAGAAAAGGAACTTTTGGCTTTTCAGCTAAAGGCTCAATTCCCGACTTCGTGGTGGAACAACAAAGCAGAACGCTCCAAACACATTCCTTCCGGCCATGTACACGCCCGCTGTCAAATGTTACCTGAATCTGTAAGGACAGTATAAATGGAACTAAGTGTACCCAGTGTGTAGTTTTTCTGCAGTTACATCTTTTTTATTTCGTACGTGTATCAGTTATTTAGAGCACGTCCATAATGTACATGGCTTCAGGCATCCGGGAAGATTCAAGAGAAAACATTTTACTTTTCATGAAAATATTTTAGGATTAGGATTACTATGGAATGGATTCTGCGCCGAAAACTGTAGTTTATTATACCTAAGCCTCAAATGGGAAATCCCGAGAGGAAGGATGAGGTGATAGCGGACAGAGGGCGGCCGTTCCTAGGGACCACGACAACCGGCATCCCACATGGAAACAGCCCACCAGGTCGGACCGAAAACGAGAAACCATCCTACTTGAAGAAGAAATGTTTGCTAGTAGCATAACATCCTGCCATGCAGCTCCGATACTCCCGCCGAAACTTTTATCCTGAAGGAGACAACCAGATGTGTGATGATATGAAATGATAATGGAGATGAACTGAAGGGACAGGAAATTTAGGGGATGTAATTAATCTACCCAGCATTCTTCTAGCGAACCGGAAAAATCCTCGAAAAAATGCATGGTTCAGTTAGCTGGGCAGGTCACGGGAATCGAAACCGGACATTCCGTGTGCGGGCCACAGACTAAACCGACTCAGCCAAACCGCTGGGTAGAATACTTTGAATTTCTGGGTTTTCAGTTAAAACTGCTATCTCCATTTTTGACAAGTCAGAGTTGGATTCAGGAAATCTCAAAACAATACTTTGGTGAAATGTCTGAGTCAAATGTTCGGGTAAAATACAATATTTGCCCTGCCAACTTCAACTAAGTAAACGTTAAACCATAAGGTCAAAATATTACACAGTTATAGCTGGAAGAGAATTAGAGAAAATATCATTGGCTCCAAATGGATAAACTTTGTCGTTTTTTCTGGGGGGGGGGGGGGGCGAAAAGTGTCTCAAACAAGGTGATAATTATGCCGTAGTTTCAACATATTTGTATAAAAAACAAAATGTGCAGCTTTAATTTCCTGGGAAAGGTCTCATAAATACTTTTCATTCTATATAAATTTTGTAAGATTTCTCTCGCTTCCAACTAATACAAAAGTCATTGTTAAAGCGCAACATTTATTTATTCCATTGACGTTTTTCGAGATGTTCCTTGCTTTTGGTTTCAGTTTTGCTGTATCGTTGTATATTAAATACGCTAGACCTCTTCATGTTCTGGATCAGCATGGAGTTTGAAAGGCGAATTGTGTTGACCAACTTTAAACACGCGTGACTGTGTCCCTGTTGTATGTGCAACGAAATCGGTTGTGAAACTACATCTGCAAACATATGCTAGGGGGGGGGGGGGGCAAAAGAAACCGGGATGCTGTCATAGAAACTTTAATGATGAACCTTTTTACAAAATTACTTCATTCACCTTCAAAATACTCTCCATTACATGCGATACATTTGTCAAGTGTCCTTTCCCACTGATGGAAGCATGTTTGGAACTGTTCAAGTTTGATATTGTCCAGTTGCCTTTGCGAAGCTGTTTTTACTGCCACCGCATCCTCATAACGCTCCCCTTTTAGCGTTTTTTTCATTCGT